>JABSTQ010009720.1:0-444708 GCA_013358835.2 Ixodes persulcatus
GAAACGTGCCCTCGGTCACGCTTTGGTTCGTGGTTTTTATGAACACTGTTCTAATTCCACTTGAATAACCATGAAAACTATAAATCGAACCGAAAATGATAACTAAACCGGAAGTAAAACATCATAATTATTTTTCTCTTTGCCACACTGCACGCGAAACGGGCAACGAGCAACTATGGGCAAACAAAATATATAAAATAAAGAACACAGCGCGGAACATCCGCGAGATGGTTTCAGATGTCGGTGCCGTGTTTACTTTTGGAACACGGCACTCGAGGGATTCTGCAAAGCGGTAGTCATGCCAAATTTGTGCGCTGTTGAAGGATGCTCAAACGGTCGACTGAAGACCCGTGATCGTTCGGGCGACGTCAGTTTTCACCTCCTCCCAAGCGATGAAGCATTGCGAAGTCTCTGGTTGAACAGCGTTGTCTTGCGCAGAGGTCTCGGCGATGGCGTCAAAATTTGTTCGCTACATTTTCGGTCAGGAGACTTTGAACAGAACCTTCAGGTTAGCCGGAGTCTGGGCGGCGACGAATTACTCTCGGTCGGCGGCAATTCTGGGGCGTCCTCGTACAGAGGCATTCCTGAGTTCCGCGTCCTCAGGAGCATCTCCCGTCTGTTGGTGTCAGGTCACTGAACGGGAGCCCGATTCGCTCGCGAGAGCGGCATTGCCCTCCATGTTGGTCCGACGAAACGACCGCGCCACCGCGCTGCTATAACCCACCGCGGGTAACCAGAGGTCTCGATGCCCTAAATGCTACCGGGTACCGACTATTCACATGTGACGTCAACTCCTACGTCACCTCCGTTTTTGGAGGCCCAAAAATGAGAATGCAGATAGTTCAGTTTCGGTTTCTTCAATTCTTTTGTAGGTACAGAAATACGCGTCACAAATGTCTATAAAAATTAGGCAGTATGCCAGGTTCCCAAGAAGCCTAAAAACGCCATTTAAAAAAATTAAATAAAATCGTCTTCATTGTCCCTTTAAGTGTAGGCCGTGCGTTTTTAGTAGTCCGTCGTAGTGAACAGATGGACGCGATTTCGGCATCGAATGTGATTGATTGGGTGTGGGTACCTGATTGCAGTGGCGTAACTGGGGGGGGGGGGGGGGGGAGGGAGGGGGGGCAGGGGGGTACAAGTGCCCCGGGCGCCACTTGGAAGGGGGGCCGAGCCGAGTAGACATCATCATCACCATTATATAATAATATAATGGTGATGATGATGTCATTATCACTATCGTCAGGAGGGGCGCGAAATTTCATTTGCCATGGGCGCCGTCATATCTACAGGGTGATACAAGGAGACGCCAGGCTCTTTAAATCGACCGGAAAATTCGGTTTCTTAACCTATCGCGCTACGACTTTGTGCAGCGTTGCCCACAGATGGTGTTTTTTTTTTTTTTTTTTTTGTAAAATTTGCAAAGAGCGAACTTACCTGAGGAAAAAGTAAAGAAAGAAAAAGGCTTAGCTCCTATTAGAGTTCCTGAATAGACCTTTCCAATGTTTACAAAATCACAGTCCAGCGTGCGATCTTCACAGCCCAGCACGTGCGTGTTCGTCGCTTTGGAAAGCGAGCAAAGCACGCGCCATACGCACGAACGCTCAAAATGGCACCGGCCACACGCTCGTTTTTGGAAAGGTCTATAGACCTTTCAATGTTTACAAAATCACAGTCCAGCGTGCGATTCTTCACAGCCCAGCTCGGGCGTGTTTCGTCGCTTCGGAAAGCGAGCAAAGCACGCGCCATACGCACAAACACTAAAATGGCACCGGCCACACGCTCCTTTTTGGAAGGTGTATAGACCTTTCTAAGAAAGAGCGTGTGCCGGTGCCATTTTGAGTGTTCGTGCGTTTGGCGCGTGCTTTACTCGCTTTCCCGAAGCGACGAACACGCACGTGCTGGACTGTGAAGATCGCACGCTGGACTGTGATTTTGTAAACATTGGAAAGGTGCATAGGCTCCCTACGGGAGCCAGAGTTGCGCGTTTGATCCACGTGCCGCGTGCCGCCCTCGCCGCTATTCGCCGAGATCCGATCACGTGAGGAGCCGTATCAAGTGTCGTGCAGCAAAGTAGACGTTGCACGCGCCCCGGCGTACGTTTCCCCGGTTTTTGAGTGGCCCGCGCGCCTCGAACGCGCGGCGCTGCTATTCGCCGAATTCAGTCACGTGAGGAGCTGAATCCACATGCCATGCATGAACGCGCAACTCTGGCTCCCGTAGGGAGCCCATACAGGAACTCTAGCTCCTATGGAAAACGCAGCGACGCCACCGGTCTGCAAACAACACGGCGCCGTTTCGCACGGGAGACAAGAGATGGCGCAACGAACGCCGCCAACGACGAGTATACGGCGCCGAGAGCCGGCGTCTTTTCTTTAGCAGACGATCTTTTCGACTCAAAGTGGCGCGCGTTCCGCAGGGGGCGACAGTCGCAGAACAAAAACAACAACTGATGTGCAAAAAGTTCGCGCCGCTTTTGATTCGAAAAGATCGTTTGCTAAAGAAAAGACGCCGGCTCTCGGCGTCGTATGCTCGTTCGTTGGCGCAGTTGGCGTCGCGACCGCTTACGCCATCTCTTGTCTCCCGTGCGAAACGGCGCCGTGTTGTTTGAAGACCGGTGGCGTCGCTGCGTTTCCATAGGAGCTAAGCTTCTTGTTTCTTTACTTTTTCCTCAGGTAAGTTCGCTCTTTGCAAATTTTACAAAAAATGCACCATCTGTGGGCAACGCTGCACAAAGTCGTAGCGTGATAGGTTAAAGGACACATGCAAAGAAAAAAAACATTTTTTTTAAACAGCTTAGATGGAAAAAGGATATCATAAAACGATTTTACAACGAAGAAAAAAAAATTTTTAGAGCTATATTTACGGCGCTATCGAATTTGTAGTTGGCGCCCGCGGGCGCCGCGGAAAAGTGGCCCTTATTTATCACGTGACGGGCCAATTTGTCACGTGTGCTCGCACTCTTTCGGAGCTTCCTATGGCCTCTAAAAGTAACTTATTCATCTTTGTTTGAAGTATAATAAAAAAATAAGATGAATAAGTAACTTTTAGAGCCCAAAGGAAACTCCTGAAAAAAGCGCAAGCAGACGTGATCGACCTGTGCGCCGGTCAGATGACGGCGGCGGCGCCCCGAACCAGACGAACTTCTGCGGCGGCGGCGACGGCGGCGTGGAGAAACGCGTTGAAGCGGCGTTTGCACAACGCTCAGCGTGCGGCGGCGGCGTCGCTTTACGGCTCGGCGACGCAGGGCGGCGGCGCGCGGGCCTACCACGTGACCAGCGGCGGCTCCAGCGGGCGCCAACTACAAATTCGTATAGCGCCGTAATATAGCTCTAAAAATTTTTTTTCTTCGTTGTAAAATTCGTTTTATAATATCCTTTTTCCATCTAAGCTGTTTAAAAAAAATGATTTTTTTCTTTGCATGTGTCCTTTAAGAAACCGAATTTTCCGGTCGATTTAAAGAGCCTGGCGTCTCCTTGTATCACCCTGTAGTTACGCCACTGCCTGATTGGGAGCTTATTATTTATAACACACTTTGCAAACATCAGCTTTGTAAAGAGTACTGAACACATATAAAATGTATAAAAAGAAGGTTATTTTACTCGTTTGAATTATGTGCTTGTTCTTGACTTTGGTACCGGTTGCCATCCAGCCAACATGATATCCATAAGTCATTACGAGGGTATTCACAGAAAACACAACACCTGTGAAATTGTTAGGGTCAAAATGCATAGCTTATTTTAGGAGAAGCAAATATGGAAATCAGCGACTCTCTACCTAGATATATAAACAACTGAAATTAATGGAGTTCCAAGCGCGCGTTTTACGGATACCACCTTCTCGTTTCCCTCCAGTAAATATAATTTTCAATATGATCCTATTAATTTCTGTCCATTGGCTCACGCGAAGGTTTATTTACTATCACCGACCGTAAATGTAAACCACCCAAACCTGCCCATGCCCAACGCTGCAACATGGAAATCGAAACCATCCGCGCCAGCGAACGAAACTCCCACTGTCGACGGCTGTCCCATCGCCATGGCCGCATCAAAATGTCCGTCGTCAGTGTTTCACATCGTCGGATGTCCGATTCGCGGTCCTCTTCGATCCCACAGCAATGCAGTGTTCTTCCTGATCCCCAAGTGACGAAAAGCAAAAAATAGTTCTCGTCCGACTGACGACCCCCCGTCATCTCGCCATCGACGGCAGCACCCGCAGCGACGCTGAGCGAACCACGCGATCAGGATGAACGCGCTGCCAGCGCAAGGCGTTCGACAACATCTCGGCCGTTCGTCTTCGCGTGATGCCATCCTCCGTATGGCCTCGCAGTGTCCGTGCGCGTAACTTTGTGAACGGGTCAGCTGTGTGGTTGCGACGACCCGACCGAGAGTGGTCTTCGAGGCGCCCGTGCTCGTGCGATCGGCGACATGACTCTGGGCGCGCGATCGGGGAGATGCGGACTCAGTTTGGTCACGTAGTGAAGTGTTTCGGTCGACCAGGGCAATGCAGGCGGGAAGGAACTCCAGTTTCCTGCGGTACCACCAAGGTAGGTGCGTGGGGTCGCGTTCAGCCCCAGGGTGAGTGCCTTTTCAGTCCCGTCGTGATCGCAATTTTCCCAGCGCGCGACGACGTAGCCAGCCACTGAATACTCGAACAGAGGCCATTGGCGCTCAGATGTACTGGACAAATGCCCTCTTCTATTCTTCAGATATTGGCACTCTATTTCTGAAATTGACTACTTGATATCTTCGCCCACCACCACTGTGCGGGTGTATACGCGCAACTCGTGAATTTGATATGAGTGTTGCAAGTTGCGCACGCACGCTCGGTTTAAAGCCCTTCTGCTAACCGCGACAGAAGTATAGTCCAGCGCTCATCGCTTCAGCAAGTGGGTAAAGGTCCGCTTTTTGGGACGTACGCACAGCTATTTCTAAGTTCGGGTACGTAATCCGTTTTGCAATCTGGCTGGTTAGTATAGGGGTGACTCAGGGCCAGATATGAATGTGTGACAAGCGTTCTGCTATCACTTCCAGTTCACTGTCGTTTCGAGGTCTTATCATACTTCCTAGATTGCGCGAGATCATCTTTAACGCGAACCATGTGGTCACCACTTTGTGTGAAGGCCGATGATTAGCCTCTATTGCCAGTATGAATGTTCATTGTCCGCTATTGTGACAGCTTCGTAAGAACTCGTCGCGCTCCTTACCTTGCCTACGAGTGTATGCTGCCGGGAAGATTCCTCACTGGTGTTTATTTTGTGCCATGAAAAGTTTTGGTGTTGTGTGAATCCATCTTGCAGAATGAGATGTGCCAAGTTAGAATAAGTCACTCACTAACTGAACACCATTCATTGAATGCCAACAGGACAGGTACCTGTTTTGTTCGGGCGCGTACGATGGCAAGGTCAACCTCTACTCGGCACAGCAGATGGAGCTGCTCATGTGCTATCAGGTAAACATTTGCCAGTTTCATATATAAATACTCTTCCGCCCTATGGGAGGGCTTGAGAGACATGAGGTGTCAAAGGCGTGCAGAGTGATAGCCTCAATCACCGCCATACAGGAGGCCATCAGTTGACTTTCGGTTGACCGAACTTGTCGGTCGACAAAGATCGATGCCTAAGAAAATTCTAACGACAGGGCATGTGGCTTCCGATACGTGCAGCACCATTTGGAGGTCCCTGGGAGCTGATAAAAGTGTGCAGTAGAGATGGAGCAGTGGGGTTGCAGGTTCCACCAATAGCTCCTTGATAGCATGAATTTCTATGTCTCCTCCAACTGGCCGGCGTGGGCAACATATTGGATATGAGTGCCGAGTCTGTGTTTGGACTGGATCTGCTGGATCAGTCGGGACACCAGTTCCAGCTGAACGCTGACATGCAGCGCTGGTGTCTAATCTGTACTCTGTGCAGTCTGCTCTTTAGCTGTGTAAGTGACTCAGTACCATGACCTTGCTACCTATGAGGTGTTGGCAGGACCTGCATTTGCAGCCACCATCTCTGCTGATCATTTGTATGACCTTCCAGGAGCCTCCGGGTGATGCAACATGAAATGAGAGCCACACACTCTGCCATTTGCATTTCCTAAGAGCTTGAGATTAGATATTCAGGGGGCATATGTCATCAATGCCTATGTAGTATGTATTAAAAAAAAAAAGCATACATTTTTTTAAGGATAATTTTTAAACCGCGGACTATTCGAAATTTAAAAGGACATCTCAGCGGTAAATATTGCAGAGAGCCAGTGACCTAGTGGTCTAGCACAACGTAGCTAGGCAGTACCGTTTTGATATGGGCAGTCGAGTACTAGTGCTCATTAGTGTAATCGCCACTGCATTATGCAAGTTAAAAGACCTCAGGTTAAAAGTTGTGCTGAAGAGGCTCAAGTATCTCTGAATCAACGACATTAGGTGGACCGACCTTGTGCCGTCTAAACATTAAACCGTCCGATTTTCTCCTTCGAACTCCTCCGGCCTTTCTTTCATTGCCACTTTATGTCAAACATTGTTGCGAATTGTTCTGGAAAAAAAAACAAAAAAAAACCGAAGGCATCCTTATTGTATTTACGAGTTCAGATTATATCTATTGCTGCTCTATTGCTTCTCGCTACTTGCCTTGCAAGCTGCATGGCACCACCAGAGAATCGATGCTACATTCCACAACAGTGGTGTGGTCACCGCTCTTTTGTTGCCTAGTGCGCAGCAGGTGCAGTTGGCGACAGTTACAATCTGAAAATGCGGCTTCCTGAACTTTAGGTGCACTGTCAGGAATCTTTAACATTCAATATTTATGAGGAATAGTAAAGCGTTTCCTGCCATTACAGATAATGCTTTGTGTAACCGGCAGTAAGGGTTTCATGCAACAATATGGCTGAACAGTCATTGCTTCGAAGCTTAGCTTACGCAGTGGCTCTAGCTGTTTCTATATGAGCACAATATAGATTGAGCGGTTGAGGGAAGCGTTAAACTATACAATGATGTCTCATTAGTATGGACACCTCTGTTCCCCCAAAAAATCGTCCATAATGGGAGTTGTTCATATTGACAAGACAAAAATGTATGTATTTCCCAGTTTCTCCCCGAAAATGGTGTCCATATAGCAGCGTATCCATATTAAAAGGATCCATATTACGAACTTGACTGTAATTAAGTCCGCTTTTTTTTTTCTCTTGGTTTTATGCACTTACGTGAGCCTTTCTGTGGGGCTCCGTGCCACCTCGCAGATCACTGCCATGGGCCTTGCACGCAACATCAACGCAGTCCGCTTCACTAGCGACGGTTCTCGGGTGAGTTCCGTAGTCAGCGTGGCCGACAGAGCGAAAGTCTTTGTCGTCTTCGCTCGGCCCACATTGTTCCGGAGGCTCGGCTACGTACCCCGTTTCGCATTGGATCCCAGTGTAGCCAACGTCACGGTCCGACAAAAGCAATCAAGCAGCCACAAGGTGCAGCGTTCGTCGTCCTTGTGCATTCGCTGCCGCCAGCTGAACCAATGATGCGCAGAAAAAAGCGCCCAATCACTGCACATTTTTTATTCCCGATCGATTTAGCCGGCGGATAGCGAGTGCACAGAGACGACTAACGCCGCGACGATGCGCTTTTGCCGCTGCTTGATAGGGTCCGTCGGGTCGTAGCGCCAGCCGTGGTCAGACTCGGTCCGAAACGGAGCACGGGTATCACAAGCTGCCACCTCGTGTAAAAGAAAGCGACCGCTCATCCATTCGTCCGTTCCTTCTTCAGATTCTGGCAGCCACGACAGCGCGGAGACTGGCGGTCATCGACGTGGAGCGTGGGGAGCAGGTTATGACGTACGACAACTGTGAGTGTGTTGCCGAACTTCCTTTTAACGGCATATATAGGTGAAACTGGGAATGGTTATCGAGTTTTGTGGTCGAAAGAGAGCCGGGGTCAAGGAAATTTGTAAATTGATTTCTTGACAGCATGCATGTTTGGGGTGCGAGCCTTGCTGAATCTTCCAGTGAGACTAGCTAGTGCAGCTTTCAACTGGTTCATCTGTTTATCTTTATTTTCGGACAATATGAAATTGCCTCGGAGCCGAGGCAAAAGGCAGCGACAGAGGTTGCCTGACTAGGACCTTAGCGCGATCTGTGTTGCCCTTTTCTGCTCCCATTCTCAGTTTCTAAGCTCAGGTTTCTGGGGACTCTGCTAAGCACTACCCCTTGCCTAAAAGTGCTTTCGATTGAACGAAACTCAATTGACCCTCAACATTTTGGTGAAAACATGGTACTACAGGAAACTTAAACGGCACCCATTGACATGTGTCTACAAAAGATGGGCTAGAACCCCATAGTCGGACAGAAATGCTAATGGCATCTAGTCAGATATCATTTGTGCATTGGCAAACTATCCATGGCACTCGGGAATCACAAACGGATTTACCGATCACTCCAGTCTCACAGTGTCATTTGAACTTCCGCCTGTTATGCGGAGCACAAGTTAGTCTGCTTTATTTTGCAGGGGTTGTGGTGACGTCAAAACGCCGAGCTCTGATTGGCTCAGATTGGAAGGATAGTGGGTAGACCTCAAAGCAAGTTGCCTCGAGGTCTACCCACTATCCTTAATCAGAGCCAATTAGAGCTCGGCAATTTAACGTCGCCACAACCCCTGCAAAAGGAGCAGACGAACTTGTGCTCCACATTAGCTTTATTGTTCTAGGAGTCTGCTGGACACTGCTAGTGCAAACACAACATTTGTGCTCTTTCTCTAATTTTACTTTAAAAGGGATCGGTGAAGATCAATTTTCACTGCTTAGGTTTGTACCCCAATCGAGCTCTTCAAACCGCGTTAGTTACTTTGATGACAGCCTTTTGATTCTAAGAGAGAACAAGAAAGAGCAATGGGCTTGTTTGCACCGAGTGCTACACAGTGTACGAGAACCAGTGTCACTCAGAAAGGGTCATGCCATTACATTGATTTAAGTATATGATGGGGTCTGCATTTCATTTTGGCCCACAAGGAGTTGCCATTTCTTTTTTGCCAGACTTGTCTGAAACCATTGTTAACTCTTTCCTGACCACGGGAACAGTGGCAATTTTCAAAGGATCCGTGCTAACACTTTTTTTTCTTAATTTGCGTATGAAGCTATATGACACATCAAAATGTGGCGAATTAGTTGTTTTTTTTTTTAAAGTAGATTTAAGAAATATTTTAAAATTTTTGTGTGCCTTGCCAGGAACATAACACGTGTGTGCCATCTCAGGACAGCCTTGGAAACTACACTGATGCTTGCCAACAACCATCTGTTAAGCGACGCCTATAACATTATTTAAAGTGTCCCCGTAGCTCTTAAGGTCTAAAAAATATGCCACAATACAGTTGAATTATGTAAATGACGTCATCTTTGTTACGAAGACTGATGCAAGCTATTAACCTTGTTAAACAAGTGCAACCGCCGTTCCCAGGGCTCTTTTTGACAGCCCACCCGCTTGTGATAAAGCTCAAACCTACGTTGAAACTGAAACTAGAGTTCTTTGGCTACCCACGAGATTGTGGAACATAATTCTCCATTCTAAATTTAATTTCTTGATGGCGCTTGGAAACCATCAATTACGGTGATCGACGGCCTATGGGCGCAGTCAGGAAAGGGTTAGGGTAAGTACTATGGCTGTGAAATTAATTGATTAACGTATAGATTGTCCTAATCTTTGACTAATTTGGTTAACTGGTCAGCAATTATCTTACCAATTAATTGCTGACCAATTGCTTAGCCCTTAATTAGTTAATCACTGACCAATTTCTTAACCAATATCAGGGAAAAGTGGTCCCTTTTAGGGAATTGCCACAGGAATCCTCTTTGTTGCTGTCATATTCATAAACTATTATGCGGGCTATTCTGTGGGTGGAAGAAGAAAGAACTGTGTTTTTCAGACCGCAACAATAAACTATGCATTGCTGAGTGCTCAATCTCTGCCAGAGTGTAGTGCCAGCAGTCCCAACCTGATGGCTAAGTTTTGGAACTTAATGTTTGCTAGTTGAAGTTATCAGTAACAAAGAGAGGCATGAGGAAGGTACAAAGGTGTCACAAGGTGTATGTTCTTGCTCGAAGGTGCCTTCAACGGACGGGATCGAGCGAGCCTGGCAGCAGATCCCATCTGCCCCAACATGGCTGTCTGCAGCTGCGTTAATGGGAAGGTGGGTAGCCACGTGATTACAGTTTGTTTGCCGTACACCTCCGTCGTATCTAGGCACCCCGAAAATTGGAAGTGCAACGAACGTGCTGGACAAACCTTTTAGAGCGCAGCTCTTAGGCGCTCGTTTCCGGCTTGAGCGGCGTCGGCGTAACCATGCGGGGCATTATGGGACGCGTGACGTCACTGATGACGTCATCGGCATTGTCATCATCACTGATGACGATGACGATGCGGTAACTAAGAGGAGATTGGAAGATTGGTGGAAAATATCTAGGGAAGGATAAAGAAAAAAATACAGATAAAAATAAGCAATAAATTCACTTGAAAAGAGAGGGGGGGGGTCTGTTATAACAAAATTCATACAAATTTAAAAAAAAAAGAAGGGATGACGAAATGTTAGGCTAGGTGGCGCAAGCTGCCGCCCGATACAAAGGGTATAGCCATTACCATCCATCCATCCGTCATCAGTGACGTCATCGGCATCCGCATCTTCATCGTCACTGATGACGTCATCAGTGACGTCACTGATGACGTCATCGTCTCGTGACCCCCCCCCCCCCCCCCGAGGTCACATGACCCCCTCAGGTCACGTGACTCCCCAGGTCACATGACCCCCAAAGTCACGTGACCCCCCCATCCCGAGGTCACTTGACCCACCCCCCCCCAGTACCCTTCCCTCCTCCTCCTCAACAGCTGCGCTCTAATTCGGCATTACAGGGAGTTGTAAACGGCTTGCACTTTTTTTTTTAGAAAATGACATTGCAGGGTTGAACGAGTCTAAAGATTGCCGTTGTTGAAGTCTTTCTTTAAGTTGGCTCTATTTGTCTGGTGAACAAACAGATTATTTCCATCAGTTAAGGAAGAACACTTCTCAGGAAGGTGAACCTTTTAACCGTTTGTCTTATTTGTATGAAACTTGCAGGGCATATTCCTAGTGGGGAAAGAGGATGACATGCAAAGCTTTTAGTTTATAAATTTAACCTTCAAAGAGTTACATAAAAGTGTATGAAGTAAGCACTCCACCTCCGAGGAAAACTGTCATTTAAAAAAGGTAATGATAATGGCCAGCTCACAGCATGCATAACACTCGTGTCATGCAACTGTGAAAAGAAATTAGGGAAATTACCTTATTTTGAATAGCAAATAAAAATGTGAAGAAAAAGTTTATTTTTTGCTTGAAGATACTGTCTCTTTTCATAACAAAAAGCCATGAAAATGCAGAAATTAAGCTCACGGTCACATTCCTTACAATATTTCAGTATGGAAGCTTCAAAAGCTGGCTGCACACATCAATTCTTACTTAAATCAAATAATAGTTCTGCTGAACCAAGATTTGATGTAAAAGAGAAACTGAGATAAACACGTTTTCGAAAGTCAGAAAGTTGCAGTTTAGATGGTGCCGGCATGTCAAAATAATTTATTCCAGAAAAAATACTTTAGTTGCAGGAGTGAAAGTGATATTTGAAAGCTGATAATGCTACTTGTTTAAAAACATAACTTTTAGAAAGAAATTGCAATTTCAGGTAGTGTCCCAACTTAACAAATGCATCTCATAAATATCAACAGACAGCCCGACCGTTCACTCTACAGGTTTCGTCGGTTTGCCGTGACTTGGAATCGGGCAGAGTACTTGTAAATTTTTCGTGGAAACTTTTTTCTTCTGCAGAATTATCTTAATGGAAGCGAAGTCGCTATTTGCATAGATGTGTTGTTGCCGTAGCCATATCATGCCAATGAAACAACACGAAGGAACCATCATCAGCCAAATTCAGCGGGCTAACGTCCTGCTAAAGTTTTAGCGGGACGCCGCAGTGGGCATGTGGTCACACAGCTGGTTGACAACACTGCGTCTTGTGACTTGCAGTGTGATGTCATGTCACGTGACAATGTCAATAAAGTTATTAGATCTAGTGACTTTAGGTGTCAAGTCAGGGCATGACATCACGTCACACGACCTCGATGCACTTCTGCATATGGGCCGTCTGGGTGGTAGACCAGAGGAATGCTTTAGTTTTTTCCCCACCTTTTTTGATGGATATAAATCGGGTATTTTATAACAAAACACGAGGTTGATTGAAGCTAGAAGAAGAACTTTAATCGAGCGAAAACTCTGGCAGCCGACGCATCGAGGTCCCGAAATAGCCGAGGGACTTAGTTGGCTCCTTCAGCTGTCTCCTAGCTATCAGTCAGCTGCCATCGGGAGGCTTCCAAGAAGTTTATATTTCTTTTAAACATTATTGGTATTGGTATTGGAACGAGCAGAGATGTAGCCATTTTCCTGCCTCTCACCAGAACCTTTGGCATGAAGAGCTCCTACCATGACCTGAATGCTTGCCAGTGCATTTACTGTGTGTCTCATTTCTTTGCCTGGGTGGCTTAAATTTTCTCCTTCCCCGCTGCTGGACCTTGAATTTGTTTCTATAAATCGGGTGTCTCCTAACCGCGGCCTGCAGAGGCCGCGGATAGTAGGCTAAGCGAAGAAAAAACGGCGCAGCGGCGTGCATCAAAAGCGCAAATGAATATATCGGAAGGAATGAGAGGAAGCTGCATCAAATGCAGTTTCTCTCGTCATATTATCTGTTGCAGTACATTGTCATCACCAGCATTTCTATTCATAGTCTTCTTTTTTATGTCTATGTTATAATTTCTGACTGTTCTCATGTATATCATGCTTAGTGTCCTCTGCCATAACTATTGCATAGTTATGATCATTAGATCTACCACTCTCGTTAGTCTTCTGCCCTGCATGAATATGGCAAAGTTTTTATGCATTTTGAATGATCTATGCCTTGCGAGTTTCTTGGATCACAAATATGTTTTTTCATGTCCTAATTAGCATCATACTGGATTTAAAAAATGAAGTATATGTATTCATCCACCTTACTTTTTTTTTGCTTATGTAGTTAAAATTCTTGTTCTCAAATGCTCATTTAGGCTTATTTATTTAGCATTTCCTTATTTATACTATCTCATCCATTTCCGGCGCTCGAGACTGCGACAGATTCCTAACCTGGCCCCTCAGCCAAAATGTTTGGAGACCCCCTGCTATGCATGATACCCCTGCCACACAGTAAAATTTAATGTCAGTACCATCGGCCGCCATTACATGATCGGCGAAATCGGTTCGCAATCCTGACTACAGAGTGGAAAGGCTGAATTTCTCTAGGCGTCGTCCTCAAGGTCGTCCTTGAGGTTGTCCTAAACGTCGTCCTTGAGGATGTCCGAGAGGTTGTTCTCGAGGTCGTCCTAGAAGTTGTCCTTGAGGTCAGCCTAGACGCGTCCGAGAGGTCGTCCGAGAGGTTGTCCTCGAGGTCGTCCTAGAAGTCATTCTTGAGGTCGTCCTCGAGGTCATCCTCAAGGTAGTCCCAGAAGTCGTCCTTGAGGTCGCCTAGACGTTGTCTTCGAAATCGTCCTAGAAGTCGTCCCTGAGGTCGCCCTAGGCGTCATCCTTGAGGTCGTCCAGATGTCATCCTTGAGGTCGTCCTCTAGGCGTCGTCCTCAAGGTCGTCTTAGAAGGTCGTCCTTGAGATCGTCCTTGAGGTCGTCCTAGACGTCGTCCTAGACGCCGTCCCAGACATCGTCCTAGACGTCATCCTAGACATCGTCCTTAGGCGTCGTCCTTGAGGTCATCCAAGAAGTTGTCCTTGAGGTCGTCTGACCATAGTACAGCTTCGCTGGTCTGCCTTTTTCACCACAGTGGAAAGGCTGAAAGATTTTTTTTCCAGAGAGCGCGTGCAGTGGCCGTTGAGTGCTCCAAAACCCCAAAGTTTAAACCGACTCGTTAACGCTGTGGCGTAGCTTGGTGGCAGTGCCTCCGCTTCATACGCAGTAGACTCGGGTTCGATTCCCGCGGGTAGCGAGCAATGTTTTTCGAGGATTTTGCAACATCGACGATGGACGCTCTACGTTGCCAACAACAACTACACCAACAACTACTACAATGTCACGGCTACTACAACTACAACATCAACAACGAACGTCACTTCCAGTGGTGGGAAGAGCCCATAACAACGATCGCCGTAAAATGTGGCAGTATGCTGCCGTTGTTACCGCTCACAACTGTGGGACATACGATTGAACCCGAACTAGAGCAGCTTCCGCGGGTCGAACGGCGGAAAACCCTTTCAGAGCAACGCCGGACGTGGGTAGGTTTCGAATGTCAAGGTGCCAAATTTTATTCCGTGGCGAGATCGAGAAACATGGTCCTGGGAAGGCACAGAAGCGGCGCGGACGCCGCAGGCGCAATTAAAGTAGGACAAAGCAGACAGCGCTTCGCTATGCGGCGTAACGTGAAAGCCAGCGCCGGTGGCGCTGCCAACCGGCTTCCAAGGTCGAGCGGCCTGCCCCCTATAGGTGTCGCATGCTCCCAATTGTGCCCACATCTTAATGTGAAAGCATTAACTGTCTCATTGAGCGAGCCGACATCATCAGTTTGAAGCGCGGAAACGGCACCTTAAATCCTTTCTCCAAGTGTAGCCAGCTCCCAGCTATGAAACCACGTGAAAAGCCTAGACACGGCACCTAGTTTCCCTGATATTAAAGGAGCGAAGTAAAGCTGATAATTTTCAGATTCAATCCCATTGGCTGGCGCGCATCGACGAGGCTCCCATTGGCCGCTGTGCGTCAGTTTGAACAATCGCTCACCCGATGGCGCTGCATGTCCGCGAGGCAGCGGCTCCACCGTTCCACGCCCAAGATCAGCGCGCCGTACACTGCAGACGAAAGAAGGGAGCGAAGAGCGGCGTGCGTGCTTTCGCATTTACAACTCATAAGAAGTACTTAAGTGTACCTCAGATCATTTTTATTTGCAATGTTACACTTGTGTATGAGATACCAGTGCTACAATGCTAAATGCCAGTCGATTTTAATTTTATACGACTACAGTTGGGACTGATGTCTAAATCATTTCACACGCGTAAGGGTCATTTGTGTATGCTGGTAAATGGAGAAAGACTTAGGACAACATCTTTTTATTTTTCCAGGGCCTGACTTTGTTTGACCTGAGGATGCCTCTGCCCCTGGACTTCGTCTACGATGTGAGTGGTGTTTGTGTGGAGAATGTCCCGTTATTTGTACGGAAAACGTCCCAGAATTTGTGTGGAAGATGTCCCGTAAATTGTATGGAGGTGGTCTCATTTAGTGGCACTGTTTATGCTTCTGTAGGGAGTTGAGTAGCGCATTCCTTTAACATGTGGTTTTGGCGACGGAGCGAGCTCTGGAATTGTTTTAGCCATCGGTGCTGGTCACGTGGTTCTTTGTCACTTGTTCTCCTCTGCTAATGTTCCAGAATGCAGAACCTGGGCACGTTGTAAAGGGAGAATGCAGGGCGATTCATTCCCAGTCGCAAGGACGCTTTAATAGTAGAAGTAGACGTCACTCTTTTCTGGACTATTCTGAGGCGAACTTGATGTGCCTACCGTAAAATACAGAGCATGTGCCCGTGTCGTTACACGACTGCTGGCTTGGGTGCAACAGTCGCATGATGGCAACATTGTGCCATGTGCTAGTGGTTTGTATAGTCAATACACTACACTTCTCTCTTGTTATTAAAAGATTACATATGTTAGCCTGGCTTCTGAACAGTTCGTGCAGATATTTTTGGTGTGCTTGCAGTTTCCGCAGACCTTGGGTTGACCGTCGCACAGCCCTGGTTTTGCTTGACTGTCGTTGGGATACCTTGGGACTCCTTGCGGAGTCGACACCGTTATAATGGGTGCACCGTCTTTGATGTCACACAGCCACCAGCGTTGCCTTAGACCGAAAGTGTGAATTACGACCTTGTCACCCTCTTGTAGCGTGGTCCATTTTTCTTTCCTTTGGGTCATTGCTCGGAGTCTTTTGACAACTGCTCCGGGTTTGCCTTTACGCCTCTCCTGGCAATGCAGAGGTCCAGTCTAGCTTTCATCGGATAAGCCAGCGTGCATTCTGCTGGAGACGTTTGGGCGGGGTGCTTTGCGGTACATGAGCAACCATTGGGCGAGTCGGAGCTTGAGGTCTCCTCCCAACATTTTCTCAAGGTCGTCTTTCACTGTGCGAACAGCTCACCCTGCCAAGTCATTGGATTCGGGAGGTGCTTTATCTTGTTTTCCTGGATGGAGTCTCGGAAGGGAGGACCTGTAAATGGGACTAAATAAGTCGTGCTACCCCTGGGAACCGCGGGGTAGGGTAATGGAATAGGGTGGGATCAAAAACAAGCTTCCCAGCGACTACCTCCTGGAGTTTAGTGATTTTAAGGTATTAGCGTTTTTCGAAGCAACGCTTGTTTGCAAGTTTTGTCGTGGGAGAGATTTGTATTGTCAACGTCAAATCCAGCTGAAGAAATACTATTCAGTACAGGTGCGTTCTTTTGAATCTAGCACATGTTTAAACACAATATTATTTTTTTTTTTATCTTTGGAAAAACAGGAAACACTGCAAAGTTTCTCCGAATTTCAGAGAATTGGGTATCTAACAAGAATAAACTCCAATGAACTCCGAATTTTCTGAAAAAAGTGAACTCAGAAAAATATTTTTTGAATATGACGAAAAATCAACTCCGAAAACACGGAACTCTATGCATATGGTACCGAGCGGGCTCTGTAGTACGGCGGTTGAGCGTCAGGTCAAGTGTCAACGTGCACCAGTGGTCCCTTGAGTGTAATGCAGCCTGATTGGAAGACTCGTTAAAATTCCTGGAGTGTTTCCAGCGCCTTGCATTTTGTTGCGGTTCCCCCCCGCCGAGTCGAGTGTACTTGCGGTGGAAGCGAGTCAAACGCCGCCAGCCAGTCCCTGGCACAAAGGTTGGGGTTCTTGCAGGCAACCACCAGGACTGTCCAACTTTGGGTCTCACCGAGGCCCACATTCACTGTCACCGCTTCCTGCGCTGGAATGGGTCCACGAATGCAGTTGAGCTTAACATTCGCTTGTGCCTCTGGAGGTAGCAGGCTCTGATGATGTTGAAATGTATACTTTGAGTTCAGAAAAACGGAAGATCCAGAATCAAGCTCGACCTCCAGTGGAAGTTTGTTGACCACGAACGTTTCTGTGATTGGCTTCAATGTTGGCCTTGCTTGCAGTATGTGCAGGTAGTACTTGGCTGGTTTACCTACTCATTCCAGGCTGTTCACTTCCTTTGTGGACTGCTTCTTGGGCTTGTCTGCCTTAGACAAGCAGCAGCTTGCCAAGAGTCCAACTTTCTCAAACTTGTAGCACATTGACTTAAAGGTGCTTGCACTCTGGGGGCTTGTTATCCTGAGAACCACAGTGGATATAGGGTCCAAGCCTCTTTTTCACTGCTGGCTTTGGGTCTTGCCCTCTTCTTCCAGTGGGTACCTGTTGTTGCTTTCTCCCGTGGAACTTCAGGCGATTGCTGGCATTTTTCTGAGCCCCAGAAATGGATGCTCCTAGATGGCCTTTCTGCAGCTCTGTCGCATTCGCCTACGCTTTCCTCGACATCTCAACAGTCCTCTTTAAGGTCAAGTTCTTTTCCATCAACATCCGTTCTTGCTCCGTCTTGTCCCGAATGCCACGCACGACGCAGTCCCTCAGCATGCGGTTGAGAGCTGTCCCGAAGCTGCAGTGTTCCGCCACCTGCCGAAGTTCGGCGACGAACAACGCTTTCGTTCTCAAGCTCTACCCCTCTGTAGAAGCGAAACTTTTGGCAATTAGTGATTGAGGTAGGCTGAAGTGGTCGTTCAGGGTAGCCATTTGCTAATTGTACTGCTCTTTCGATTTAACCGGTGCTGGCAGACCGCGAAGCATTGCGTACGTACTGGTTCCGACGGTCGACAGGAAAAGCCACTTTTCCTTTTTGTCGTCTTCGACATTGTTCGCATCGAAGAACTTGTCCAACCGTTTTATGTAAGATAGTCGGGGCTCTTTGTTATCGTACGCCTCCACTTCGCCAAACATCGCCATAGTTTCAGAATCCACGCGGGAAGCTCGCACAGTTTTTCTTTACCGATAGCAATTCGGATCACTTGCCTGCTTGAATCTGGGGTTGATGTTGCCCAGGCTGGTCGCATGTTCGGAATCCAGTACTTCATCGCCAGTTGTTATGTTTTTGTCTTTGAAGATAACTTTATTCAGCAACGTAAGTGACCTTTGTGACACAGTCTTTCACGGCTGCTGTTAGTCTACTCTGGGAGTCCATTTTGCCACGCACAGGCTTGGGCGCGGCGGTGACGCGATGATTAGGGGGTGTTATTTTCTAGCGGTTTGTATAGTCAATAAATACAGAAATATAAGCAAAGGGCATGTCAAGTGCCCACCTCCGCCAACATCTGAGCCCATTAAGCCGACCGGGGTGTCCCTTCCTGTTACCCGCTTCTCTGAGAAGCTGGTGCAAAGTGGTGAAGCTTTATGCACATGTGATGGTGCAAAGTGGTAAAGCTTGACACGAGAGTGCCGGCGCAAAGCAGACATCACAAGAGCAGCACATGTGCTCCATAAACTAAGGGTTCTGTCAGGACCCCTAAAGTTGTCCAATACCCTTCCGTCAGATCAAACAAGCAGAGTTGGACAGAGTCAGAGCATTGAAGGTGCTCATTTCTAGTTGCACAGAGGTGGCCCTCGAGTTTGCTTTTCTCTAAAGCGTTGGCTGACTTCTGTTTCGTCTGCAAGCACTGCCACGATGGTGCATGGTAGGGTGATCATGAGTCGAAAATGGCAGTGTTGCCAGTAGTCGCTACATACCAATAGGGGCATGCCGGCAAACGGCTCCGCATTTCCGGCAGCCTTGGCAGACCATCACTGGTGCGGGCGTTGAATTTGTGATGTGCCACGACCCAAAAGTGGCAGCGTGTTGCCGGCACCTGAGCGGAGTATCCGTGGCACGATAATTTGAAGGCGGTGCTTGGGTAAGTCGGAATAAGTCAAAATATTTGTTGCTTTACGTTGCTCTGCCCTGTACAGAGGACTTACCGTAGAATACCGCGCATCCGCCCATTCCACATTAAGCGCCCACTCCCAAATTTGTAAGGTCTGAGAAAATATGCTCAGTACACTGATATGTAAAATTGATGACTGGACAAGTGCCCATCCCCCACTTCTTTGCGATTATCTCTAAATTTTGAGTGGGCGCTTGCATGGTATTTTACGGTACCGTTATTTGTATGAAGCGTGACCTGTAATTCGTACAGAAGGCGTCCCGTTATTTGTGCGGAAGACGTCCCATTATCCGTACGAAAGAAGTCCCGTCGCAATTACGAAAAGCATCCCGTCAAGCCCCGTGACAAACAACATCCTGTTGTTTCCCCCCGTGCAGCTGCACAACAACATCATCCGTGACCTGTTGTTCCTGCACAGCAGTTGGCCCTTCGTGCGCAGCCACCAGAGCACCGTGCTGTCCCTCTCCGTCGACGGCGTCTCCAAGGTGCGCCTGCCAAGTGGCGTTAACGATTCCTTTCCAGGGCTTGGGGCCCCACATTTGTTTGGAGCACTGCTGCTAAGGAAAGGCTGGTTCGCACATTTGCGTTAGTCGACCGCATTGCGTCTGCTTGTCACTTCTTACGACAAGAGAACGCACCGATGCCACCTATCTGACAATATTATAAGCAACCAGGTTTCATGGATAGCGCATAGATTTGATTGCGCAAATATTGCAAACATCTCGTCTAAATATGCATGTCAGAAGGGTTCCAGGGCCACTTGCTAGGTGGTCCTAGTGTGCAACTATGCTCTCTCTTAAGCAGTTACAAGCGTGTGCAATGCAGTTGACCGCACCCGGACAGAAGTGTACAAACCAGCCTTGAGTGAACGACCGGGAAGTTTGATAGCTTGGCTCTCTGTTACAATTAAAAAAAAGTGACCACAGAGTGGTTTTTGTGTCAGGCTCACAAAAGCATTAAGTGCTGAAAAAAACCGGCCCTCGGCACGCATTCTTCATTTCAAACTCTTTTGCTATGTGTCCTTGGAAAGTAATAAAAACGTCGCTGTATGGAAAGCGCCTTCAAAATGCACCCCTTTTCCCACGCTATTGTTGCAAAGGCAGTGGAAACACAGAATGTATTGCGCATTATTTCGTGGCAACGTTCGACGGGTGAACTTAGTGCACTTTTAGCGCTTCGGCGGCTTGAACGTCGTCAGGCGTGGCGTCTTTAAAAGAAAGCCCTTGCTTTTTTTCGGAGATGTTTTTCCCGAACCTTATCGGGGCGTTCCGTCGAACGGAGTGTCATCGCCGACACATGTTTCTTACACCATGGTGACAGGTCTCTCTCCGATAGTTGAGTGCACTCAATTTGACTAGTTCTCTCCCTGGGATTCTAAGCGAGCGTCTTGGTTTCAATATCTCACTCTTGTGTCTCTGTACCACATTGCATGAAGAAATGCTTCTTTGAAATTTGGGAGAAGAAATGAACAGCATGCTAATGGAACCGTGAAACGATTTGCTGACTTTGGCTCCCTAGCGCTCAGAAATGTGCTTCACTTTTGAAGAGCATGAAAAAGCAATTGGTGTTTGCTTAGCTGCGCTACGTATTGTGTAAAAAAGCTTGGCTCGCATGTTTTTTCCTCCTTAGCACTTCCCGGTGAGCCCGACCCCATAACGAAACAAGCGAGAAAAGAATTTGTGGCATCGGATGATTCGTTTACTCTGTCTGGCGTGCCGGAGGTTGAACAAAGATGGGCAGTCTTTACAATTAGCAAAGCACAAAAAAGAATGTTGCAGTCACTAGCTGCGTTTGCAAACATAGGAAGTGGCACAGCGGGCCCCGCGTGTCACAACGAGCTAATCGCACGCCAGAAAAGGAGGTAATTCAGCCTCCATGCTACGGTCCCTTTATGCAGAGGCATGCAAATATCACAGTTTGAACTGCAAATGAAATACAGATATGAGGAATTGCCTATGAATCGAATCAATTATGCTTCAATAGCAATATTTTTTAGTGGACGCGAGTTGAGCAGGGATGCTTAGTTAGAAGACCACGGCTGGAATTCCTTTTTAGCAAACATTCCTGTGGGAAGAAACTGCTATGTTTCATGGAAGACATTTTGCATGCTTGCATTAAGAAAGAAAAGACCCTGGTATGGTGACTTGCAGTAAAACATAATGTAACATAGTGAGGAAATTGTGGCTACCTTATTTATTTGAATGTAGGTTGATGCTTTTTCTGGCACTGTCCATTAAAATTAATGATTGAATTATCACCAAAATTAAGAATTATCATCATAATAAAGAGCAAAACTTTTGACCCAATCGAATTAACCAAAATGTTCTGGCACGGCAGCTGTTTCTCCAAGCAGGCCGGTGCAAATCGGTGAACCTTCAAGCACTTGCGCCGGTGCTGAGTGGCAAAGTTCGAAGCAAGAGCACTGGTGCACAAAAGTGGTAAAGTTTGACACGAAAAATGCGGAAATTCATAACTTTTGAATTACTTAAAAAACTCGAATACTTTCATTAGTAAAAGCTTTCCGCAAATTGAATCGAATAGCGGACACTATTTGTAAATTATTCTACATTTGGAATATTCACACACATGTCAAAAAGGGAGAGCACATTGTTAAAAAAGAAACGTTGAATTGAGTTTGGCGCCTGTTTAGCACATTTTGCCAAGCGTTGAAGCACAACGTTCAACAAGCGTTGCAATGCTTACCGAGAGTGGCAACACAGTGTTCGGCAGGTGTTTAAACTCGCAGTGCTTGTTGAGCATCTCCTAGAGCGCTCCAGGACGAGACACCTTCTGCATTGCAGGTGACGACGCTGGACGGGCGGTACTTGCATGGCTTCGAGGTGGGCCACGGCGCCAACTCAGTGACTGCCACCCCCGAGGCCTACGGCTCTGGAGCGGAGGACGGCTTTTACAGTTGAGTGGCACCGCCCGACGGGGGCCTCTGCGATCCCGGGGAGGCCTTCTTGGAATCCAGTCTCTATCGTTTCAGTTGCGTCGAGCACGAGTTGACTCTGTGCAACTCGAGGAATCCAATATGTTCTACACTCGAATCTCGTTAATTCAAACTCTCTTAATTCAAACTTGTGGATAAGTCAAACTAGTCCCATCCTATGTGTCTCTATGGGAGGAAACTCCTGGTAATTCAAACTTTGTTTTATTCAAACAAATTTTCGGTCTCCCTTGAGTTTGAATTACCGATATTCGACTGTATTTTATGCCACAGTGCAATACAGAATGCTTGAGTTGAGCCAGCTCAAGCATCTTCAGTTGCTGTAGCAGGTTCAAACCCAAACTCAAAATGTTACAAGCACCTCGAGTTAGAGGGTTCGAAAGAGTGTTCGAAACGTGGAGGGGCAACAGACGTGCAACAGCTGCCGACTGCCGTCCATCTCTTGCCCACCGCTCGACCGCCGCCGACGTAACAATTTACAAACGCAGGGTTTTAAGGTTTACATTCCAAGTCAAGGAAGGGCACCTGGCATGCTCCAGCAGAGGGTTGACGACTAATTTTGATTGTATGGAGATTTTTGTTTTGACGATCAACCGAAACGTCTTCCGCAATAACCCTCCACCAAATTTGGAGAATCTCAATCAAACCATCATTGGGATCATGGCACCTTCTCCGTAACGGGCCTCCGTCAAATTACTGGCACCTCAGCTGTGATTAAGGCCGTAGGTTGCCACTTTGTCGTCTCAGTGCTAGGTGTAAAGCTCGTCCACACACTTAGGACCGACTGCGTTACAACCTCTTGTGATCTCTTATGATGAGAGACGCGCTGGTTCCATCTAAAGGGTCGCCATGGGACACTCGCAATTTCTGTGTATTTTCTACCTTCTTTGCACATCATTCCATCACTATTAGTTCGAAACATCTTTTGATGATGTTATAAAGAACAATTTTTCATAGATAGTATGTAAATTTTACCTACTTTTACCTACCTTCAAGGAAGGCCCTTTTCCCTGTTCAAAGTGGTGTTTTCTCTATGGTGATGCGGGCTGCTAGAGGACGCTCTCGAAGTCTCGTTCCTCACCGACGGCGGGAATTTACGCAAATCGGAGACTCGCCGTAATTATTAACAACGAAGACGTTTACTGGTCGTGAAGCAATTCAATTACAAACAATACATTGCAGGCGGCTCTGAAACTTCGGTCACATGCTGCGTACGGCAGAAACCTTGCGGGCGCACCGCGGTAGTACGAACCTACCGTACAATCCCGAGAGACAGCCCACCTAACATCAAGAACAATTCGGGTAAAAATATGGAGTGGGCTAACTTTCAGTGTACAATGAAGAAAAGTTTTAAAAAATTGCCATTTTTAGGTTCTGTCCCTTCCGAGCTTGTTATGGTGGCTATAGGCAACAAAGCAAAGATGACTGTACTTCCCAGTCAACAACGTTTGCTTATATCCCGCCATAGCTAACTCTCCGCATTTATGCCGAAGCCAACATTGATCCCAACACTATTATTACTAGGAGTGGGCTATCTTTCGGTGCTTAAAAAAAATATAGCAAATCAAACCGAAAATAGGGGTGGGCTATCTTTCGAGGGTGGGGCATCTCTCGGGATTTTACGGGTATGCTGTAAAATCCTGTAGGGGCGCCCACCCAGAATGAAGAGAAGACAAACATGGGGTGGGCTATCTTGGAGGTTGCGACAGCAAAACTTTATAAAAAGAAATGATGAAACACCGGGCCATCCGCTACAAACCACGTGAAACGAAACTGATACCGACAATCGCGCACACAGAACATTTGCGTTTCACGATGCGATAAACGCGCAAGAATTTATTACGAACTCTTGCGCCATGGTAAAAGGTATCGCACATTGCGGACGCAGATTTGCCTTACGCGGTGCAAATAACACACGAAAACCTGCCGCAAACTCGTGTGTCATGGGAACCGATATCGCAAATCGTGGACACAGCAGATTTGCGTTTCACAGTGGAATAAACATGCGGGGACAACTCGCATGTCATGGGATCCAATATCGTACGCGCAGATCGCGGACAAAAACGCACAAACCCGCCACAAAAGTTCTTGTCACACATACCAGTGCCACAGATCACGTGATTGACACGATTCCCATCGTCGGCCGACGAGAATAGGGGGTGGGTAATGTTACGGAACTTTTATGTTGTAGATATTGTAGGAAATCGCGTACCGTCGCCGATACGTCAGATCCCACGTGGTCCATCAAACAACCCGAGTCCAGCCTGGTTCTTTCACAAGAGTGGGATTCTGCTCCCTTTTATTGGTTCATAAAACACAACACTCAAAACACTCAATCTAAACTGCAAATACACGCGACATTACACAAATATCCACACTCGCACGTAAAGCCAAAGCTAAACACAAAGAGAGTCCCCAGGCCTCGTGTCCTACGATTACCCGAGATCCGGTCGTACACACTTGCCTGGTCTCGATACCGCCCGGAGGAAAAACCTCCTCGCCCATCGATCGATGGGCGAGGAGGTTTTTCTTCGCCCGCCCTGGGGCGCCTGCAGCGCCATCCAGTGGCTAGGAGAGAAAGCGGCACGTCGGGAGCCGAATTCAAGATCCCGATCGACCCCGCAGCGACACGACCATGTGATCGTGTCTGAGGTGAGGCAACTGCATAGCCGCCTCACGGCAACGATGCCGGAGATGTTTGATGGGCGCCCTTGTGAATGCACGGTGCGCCATAATATTTAGCCAGAAAAATAGGATATGCAATCTCTCGGGGAGTGTGCCCTTACGGTATGTTATAGTAGTTAGCTCCACACGAGCTCGCTCGCGACTCAACCCTGTCGCGGTTTCCCCAGGGTTAAAACCAGCTAGCCACCAACTGTCTTGCCTAATCGGGGTTCAACGCAAATCCCATTGGGTACAGTCGGCAGTGCACTCCTATTGAATCCGACGAGAGCTCACTCTCCCCTCTGAGGCTTTAACGGGGACACCTCGCCATTTCAAAACTGGAAGTGGGAATACGATCTCCGCTCTGGCCAGGCGTCTCGAAAGAACACGACGACCCCGGGCCAGGGTAAGGCTTCGAGAAAAGACGCCCACGGGCACCACTTTTCAAGCCACAGAGTGGGTGGGCCCCTCACACGGCCGGCCAAAGGTTCACCCAAATATCCAGCGCGTGGGAAGGCGAGCGTTGCAGCGGACCTCGCGTTCCGAGAAGCCGAAGCACCTGACGCTAGTTTATCACCCAACTCGACGGGTGCCGGTGGTTTGTCTCTGGGTTCCATCTTTTAACGGGAGGTCTTCGTGTACGTAGGCACCAACCGAAATCCGCCCCTTGGGCAGCAGCTGCGACGCATACAAGGGGCTGCCCAAGCAGAGTGTTGCCTCGGTTACTGCCGCGGAATACAACAACCTCGTACCTCCGCTCCAATGAAATGCGGTTCCAGAGCCACCTTATAGATGGTGCCAGCACGCGAATGTGTTATCCACATTCTCTCTACGTTCTACACAGTAGACTGATTCATTCAAACTTCATGAAGCCGCGGATTTCGTTTGAATTATCTGAAATTCATCTAAATATGATGCGAGATGAAGTTATGAATGGCTACAGATACAGATCAGACACTTTTATGGTTTCCTCTCATAGGCCTACTGAACATGAGCAGGTGTGCCACACATGAAACATTTGTGAAATGTACGACATAAGTTTGTTTATCCTTCAAAAATGTTATTTTATCATGGACTGTTTAGACAGCACGTGACAATGGAAAACAAAATGAAGTTTGTTCATCGGGCCAAGGAGCTGTCCAATGTGTACTATTAAGCAGGGGGCACAGGAGCGACGAAAATGGGCACCTTGTGTCAGTTTTCATAGCAACTTGAGTGGACGCCGTGACGTGGAGCTGTGCCATGCCGCTACGTCGCAGCGTCTGCACGAGTTGCCATGGACATTTTCGCATGGTGCCCGTTTTCGTAGCTCCTGTGTCTCGACCTGTCGAGTGCGCTTGCCTCCGAACACCGGTGCACTGCAGAGAAGCAACAACCGCGGAAGCAAGCACCGCAAGTGCTGCACCTCTGCAATGCGCCGGTACTCGGAAAGAATCGAACTCAACGGGGCCAAGAGATCAAAAAAGCATGAATTACACGAAAACGCCATTCGAATTAAGCGGCTTACAAATACATTAAAAACATAACGAGAGAACCAACATTTTGAAATTTGTTTGAACTAACCAGAAGCTTTTATTTAATACTCGAGTTTGAATTAACGCGATCCTGCCATATCACAAGAGGTCGTGAGCAGTCGCCAGTATGCAAACAAGCCTCGGTGTTCTTGTTAGAGTTGAACTGGACGTCTGCAGTACCAGTACGGTGCCCGGAACGCGTCTCAGACCGGTGCTCTTAGCGTCCTGTTCTGCCCATGCGTCAAAAGTGGTGCTGGAGTGTCGCGCCGTCCGACGTCGGAATCCTTGCGGTTGGGCGCAAAGGTTCCCGAAAAAAGCGTGAGCAAAAGTGAGGGTCGCCGTCCTTGCGGTGTCCTGACTCCGGGCCGCCGGAGCTCTTGTGGACCGTCATGCCGGAGGACAGGTGTCTGCCACACATCCACCGCTGCTATCACAGCCGGCAACGTGACACTTCTATGACGTTGGGCAGAAATCGAGAGACCGCTTTAGGATACGGTAAATGCGCCTGTCTGAGAAGCGTTCCACGCACCATATTGTCGGAGATGAGAGCCGGCACCCACGTCTCCGGGGCGACGCTCGCATGCAGGCGTGCTCTTGGTCGGTGGCGACGCGGTGTCCGGCTACGTGCCGGACGTCGGGGTGCAAGAGCGTCTGCGGGAGCACGGAGACCACCCCGTCTGGAAGATGCGCTACACCTCCAACGGGGGACTGCTGTACACCGCCTGCGACCGCGGGGTGGTCAGGAGGTGAGGCCCCGGCGTTTGGTCGGCCACCGGAACGTACGCGACAAAGAGGTCCTCCCGGCACTTCGAACTCTTCAAGTCACTTTGGCGGTTTCACTTCCTCTACCTCTGTTTTCAAAGATTTTTTTCTCTTTTCTACGTCAGTTTATTTTCTTTGTTTCGGGGACCATAGCAATGTGCTTTGTTGATTCTAATATCCTTAATGATGAAGCGGTGGCTGAGGCGGCTTTGCGTCCCAAAAATATTTCAAGTTCTGCGTCACCATCACGCCTGACCAAGCGAAAAAGGGGGGAAAGGCCTCGAGTGTTCAGTTCATGATAGGCAATCTTTTTCTGGAAAAACAGTTGGATTGTCAGACTAAACTATTTTTTTTTTTTATTGTTCGGTCCTCTTAGATTAGGTTTTCGTGAAAGTGTAGGCCCTTGTTAGGCTTTAAAGGATGTTTTTTTTTTCACAATCGAATAAACGGCTTGAACTAATGGGCGATCAGACGGCAGATGCTCTGCATCTGTGTGTACAGAATCATTTTCAGCATGACCAAACAAGCTTTCTGCTTTCTTCTTGCTCTCTATCTCTCCCCTTTGTGCCTGAATGCCATGGGTCCCATAGGAGCTGATGCCTGATGAAAGGAAAGGTTTTTTCCCTGCTGAAACAGAGGAGAGGGTCAATTGAGGCAGGCTTGCTTTTCTCTGAACATGTATTGATGTTCCAGTATAAAAGTATGTGTTTTTAGCTTGATGATAGAAACAAAATTCAATGGTTCCTATGTGCTTGAAAGGCTATGTCTTAAGTTTTGAGCTGCAACTGGTTCTCTCGAATTTCAGCCTGAAGCTGTATCATGAAAATATGGAAGTATTCTTGTAAGACAAGCCTAACTTGTGGAAGACTGACTTTTTTTTAACTTCAGTTTGCCACGCGACATAATTAAAAATGCTGGTTGAAATCTGCGATTTCACGAGGGTTATTGTACTGCATTTTATTATTTTCCTTGGAAAATGTTAATAGATACTGTTTCATAATTAAGGCCTGTCCTCATAGGTAATTGGTTTGATTTGCACTCCCTTAATACTTATTGTTGTAATGTTTTCCAGTGTCCTTGAGTTGCTTACATACTTCCTTGCAGGTCACATCTGTTTATGTGCATCATCTTGTCTAGTTTTCTTAATAGTCATATACAGACTACCAGGAAAGTGATTAATTAGAATCAAATACCACTAAATCAAGTGGTATTTTATTAAACTTCTTGGGTACTACTGAACACCAGGTACAGTGATGTGATTGCTGGGCCAATTGCGCCGAACTGCGCCAAGGGGCTAACCCTGCTACATACTGCTACATTTTGCCAAAATATATGTAATCTGCGCCAAACCTGCGCCATTAAACCAATTTCGGTCGCCTTTCAAATCCGAAACTAAACTGAGTAAAGTATTTGAGCATGCGTGGGTTATGTGGCGAAAGCGGCCGCCCGACACAAAGTACCCTGCATCAGTGGTCCGTCCGGTTTTGCATGGTATTTTCGCCGTCTCGCGGTCTCGCCGTGTCGTGGGTCTCGTCACGCGTCCTTTTTTAAAATTCATTTCAACGATAGACGCGGGTGTGTGCGGACGCTCCGACGCTAGCGTGCCGGGTACCAGCCATGCCATTATGCTGTGAAACGAAACCACGGTTTTCCGCGGCAGGAGTTACTTTGTGAGCAGAAGCATTAGCTCCTGAAAGCAACGGCCGTGGGAAAATTATATTTGGTCCCTGCCTTTCAGTCACAGTGGTCGCGCGACGTCGGGTCTTGCCGTCCCCACATCGCTGCAGCTATAGCGCTTTCTAAAATGAAACTACGTACCCCCGCAAGTTCATCAACATTCCTTTTCTTGTTTTAATCATACGTTACTAAAAAAAATCTCTCTTTAACTCAAAAGGCTGTTGTGTCGAAGTATTGATTACCTATAGGTTTCTCTTGGTATGCTTTCTTTCGAGAGGTACCCCGGTACGTGAAAAATCTGCCGCGAAAGAAAGTTGGTGAAGAGAAGTGAGCTAAAGGCAAAGAAGGCAATGTCTGCACGCTGAACCCACACAACGCGCTTGTTTGTCTCAAGTCCAGTTGTTGCACAAAGCACTCCAAGAACATTTTGACCGTGGCTCGCGATGTCTTGCATTGATGCGCTGAGGCACTTTTTTAGTGTGTGCTTAGCTTGTACTACCTTGTTTGCCGGCCTGGCAAGCACGCGCCGCTGGTCTGTTTTTTTGCCATATGCTCGACAGTTACATTTTGCATACAATTTTGGGAGTAAGTTGGAGACGGAGTGTAGTGGCATGGTTTCGGTTTCGATCGAACAGCCGTTGTCTCCGCTCGCGCGACAAAGCGCGCGCAACTGCAAGCCTAGCGAAGTTGCCCTCACGTGCATGCGAACATGATTGCACCTCAGAGGCTCCAGCCGGGACGCTTGCAATGCATTGTATTATGTTTGCTTACTTTTGACGAAACTCTGGCACGTCAGGAACAAGTAAAACGGTGGCAAGCGGATTTTCGGAATTGCTCGGCAATGCCAACAGCACTGTATACACTTGTGGGATGTCTCAGCAGTAAAAACACAAGCAGCGAGTTCCGTCACAACATGTCACATGAGAACACAACACAACACATAGTGCCCTTTGTTTGTACAGCACTTAAAACAATTTTTTTTTTAATTTTTTAAATAATATCTGCTTTAAGAGCCACTTTTGCTGCTCCGAAACTCTGTCTTGGCTGCTCCAAAAGCCACTTTTGCTGCTCCAAAACACTGTTCTGGCTGCTCCGGAAGGTGCTCCAAAATGGCTTAGGCCAATCACATCACTGCAGGTACCATAGAGCAATTACTCAAAATTAAGCATCAGTCCAAACTATTTTCGTTGCTTGTGGTTAACACAACTTATCCTCATCTTTTATATATAAGCACCACTATAAACACAATGCCAGTGGTAGTTATAGGATGCTTTGCCCAGATGTTTGTTGCCTAGGTGAGACTTTCTTATTTGATGTTATCAGTTCTATGCTAGTGTATTAAGTGAACAGCACGTGCCCTTTTCAATGATCAACGACCTGAGAAACTAACAGTTGCTGGTTGTTTCGCTGCATCAAGAAGCAATCCAGTTGCTCAAATGTTCACTCTACGAGAAATTTAGTGAAGTACTGGTGGACGGCAAAGTGGTAACTGGTGCCATCTGTGTGCCAGGTATCGACGTTACCCCGACCGGCACGAGTATCTGGGTGAGGTGTACTGGCACAAGGGGGACATCCAGGACATGGACCTCTCTCCCTACGACGAGTGTATCCTTTGCCCTGCTTCACAATTTGACAATGGACAACATGGATCTGTTGGTGCATCGGCCATATCGAGCGACCGCAGATGTCCTTTTCTTAATGTATCGCACTACAATTTACAACAGAGGTGTCTGTAGGTAGCACATTTATTATTGCAGGTACGAAACTATGAGCTCATTTAAGTTAAAAGAAGAAAAGGAAAAACTTTTTTTTGTTTGACGATGACTTTTTTTGTGATATCATCAAATAGCATAGTGGGGCATTGTGGTGTTTGTTTTCAGCAGGAAGATGGGTAAAACAAAGAGGGAAATAAACTTGTCTTGTTTCTTGTGCCCTTTTTTTTTTGCCAAAATAAGCGCTGCGATTGCACGTCATGTCATTTAATGGTTTCATGTGAGCTAAGCTTAGGTAGTCCGTAGAGAAAAATATTTGTTTTCATTCTTTACTTGGGTGAATTAATCTTTTTTTTCTTTTTTTCCTGAACAATTATAAGATTTAATTGCACTTCTGTGCTCAATCGACAAAACTCCATCGGATTTTATCTCTATCACTGTCTCAGAAACTGAAGGTATTTAAGTATTAGTGTCGACACCAGTTGAGGTCCTTGGACGATTCCTTGTCTGGTCTTGACAAAAAGAAGGAAGGAAAAATATCGGTAGACCAGGCACGTATCCAGGGGGGAGGACCATGGGGCCCGCCCCCCCCCCCCCCCCCCCCCCCCCGAAATCTTCCATTTTGCTGGGGCCTCCCCCCCCCCCCCCCCCCCCCGAAACAAAATCCTGGCTACGTGCCTGCGGTAGACGCCGCTCTCGCCTGTTGTTTCGAGTTTGTTACTTGTCCGACACTTGGCATTTTCCAGTTCTTGATGTGTGTGACAAACATGGTCTGCCAGGATGTCCGTTAATTCACTGTGTTCAGCAGGGGTTGATTGCAGGAGAAGCCTTGGTGTTGTGCCCAGTAGACTTCCAGTAGTATGTCCGTTTGTTCTTCCGCAATGTACCGCGATCCGGAAAGCCAATGTTGTTTTTGGGGAGCTAAGTATTGTAATATGTGTTTGAGAACAAGAGGCAGAAAAACAAAATTGAAAGAATTAAACAGGAAGAGCACAGGTGCCAGCGAATAGTGGGCAGTAATTCAATTGTTTACAAATGAACTGGGAAGACATGGAGTTGGAGTGTTTAGTCAGTGCTGGCCAAGTTTTAAATATGTCGGGGAATGCGAGGGAAAAAAAACATTCTCTAATTCGGAAATTCTCGTAAAGTGTGGGGAAACTGAGAAATGGGAGGAGTGATGTTTAGCGAAGGCTAGAAAAGTGGGAAAATGTCGGGGAAATTGAGGAAGAAAAACATTCCCCAAATGAAGACTATCTTGAAGCTACGGGAAATGAGAAATGATTTGTATTCAGGGCTGGAGAAGTTTGGGAAATGTCAAGGTTTTCGAGGGAAAACATTTACCAGATGAGAAATGAGAGGAACGTTGTTTAGTCGAGGCTAGAGGAGCTTGGAACATTTTAGGGTATTTGATAGGAAAACATTGCTTAAATGCGGAAATTCTCATAAAGTTGGGGAAATGGGAGGATAAGTTCTTTTAGTCAAGGCTAGAAAAGTTTGGCAAATGATTAATTTGAGGGAAAACACAATTACCAAATGATAATATTTTTGTAGTTGGGGAAATTAATATTGTGAATGGAACGGATGACTTGTAGTCAAGGTCGGAAAAGTTTGGGAAACGTCGGGGAATTTGAGGTGAAAAAAAAATGTTCTCCAAGCAAGAAAATGATTGCAAAGTCAAGGGAAATGGGAGAAACGGGAATTCTAGATATTTCACTGCCAAATTACTCGTGTAACTAGCATTCGTGAAATTGTCAAGAACTTAGTTTGGGTAGGCGACATCTGTCTTTGGGCACGAACGCTTCCCTGACGCCCCCAACCCAGACCTGATCACAGCCTCCAAAGACCGGTCTGTGGGGGTCCTGCCCCTGGGGCCCCCCAACCACGGCTGGACGGAGTACTGCGAGCTCTCCTGAACGGGGCCCCCCCTGGTGTCAAGACTGTTTGTTTCTCTGTTGTGGAGTAAAAAAAACTGCACAGTTTACCCGTTGGCTTCGTTCCTCGTCACTACTCCCGGCACAAACTTGCTACGAGAACATTACGCAAAGTGCGTGGCGCGATCCAAAGCGCCTCCAGTACGACACTTGGCTGTCGTCGCACAAGTTTGAAGCGTTGAAAGCGTTTCGCAAAACGCAACGCGAATGGTGCTAGACTTTTCAAATAATACACACCACCGCGACGGATTGATTGACGAAAGGTTAGTGGACCTACGTTTCATTCGGACCCCCACCAAATTTTGCGAAAATTCCTATGCCCGTTAAATTGTCTATAACTAATTTTTGTGTGTTCACACTTTCGCACACCTTTTCCACCCTTCTTTCCAACTGCAACGCTTTCTATCTTCCATCCTTGTCAGCCAATTGAAGTACTCTCGGCACATGGGTTGCTTTGAACTCTCATCTACCATTGTTGCACTCTCAAATTTAGCTCTATATGCTTCTATCCTCAGCGCTTTCATTGTGACCTCAAAGAGCAGTCACGTGAACAGGGAAATGAACATTTCTTTTTTGTTCCTCAGTTCTTGCATTTGTGCCTGTACATGCTAAGAACCGGTTTTCTTTGTATTCTTTTCCTCCCACATCTTCCTTTCAGCTCCTTTCATTCTGTCTTCCAGAGAGGTGGTTTGCTCTACTAAATAAAGCTGCACTTCAAAGTAATGACATCTCAGCCATCTTGGTGCTCAAAGTGATCATCGTCAGTTGCCCAAAGCCTCGTCTGAAATTGCAGCAAACGGCTTTTCCGTCCTTCAGAAATGTTGGAACGGTTCGCGACAGAGCGAAACAATATCGCCCGAACCTCTGGACTGCACCTAAAGCTCGAGAAGTTGCATTTTCAAATCGTAAATGTGGCCAGGCACCAAGATGGCAGCACCCACAGGATAATCGGAGAATCAAGCTCAGCTCGTTTAGCAGCTCTAGCTCGGCTTTATCACTTACCCTCTGCTTTTGGGCCTGGTTTGCCCATCTTGTATTCAAACCCCTCGTGCATCAAGTACCTGTAGACTCTGCCCGTTCCGAGCATAGCCTCCATTTTGGTTAGACTAGAAAAGTTTTCCTCTCTACTTTCAAGAGTCGCCCGTTTTGAATCTCCCTGCATTCTCTTGCTCGACATACTTTCTCTATGCACGTTACTTTGCCCGCATTATCAAATGAAGTGGTGCTGCTGTTTGCACTAGCCAAGATTATATTTAGTGCAGTAGTAGTCACATTTTATCTGTGAGCAGCAGAGTTGAACAGAAAAACTAGAATGTTGTTTGGCAATGCAAATATTAAAATACGAAAAAGCGAATTTTTTTTCGCGGGCACAATTTCTCAGGAATTTTGCAAAGGGAAGACTTTGGGGATATATCGTGGACAAAATTTTGTGCTTTAGAGTGGTATGCTGTGTATTCATTGCCAAGGGGTAATACATGCTCGCATGATCTATTTTTCCTAGGGGTGTGCGAATAGTGAAATTTCAGTTCGAATCGAATTCGAATCGAATAGTGTCGAATAGTGGCCAAAAATTCGAATTTCGAATCGAATACCGAATATTCAAACTTGTAAATCGAATTTAAGTCGAATAGTGGTCAAAAAGTCAAATATAAACTTTTATTCTAAATACACAAAAACACTGCTTAGGTAGGTAGCCTGCAGTTAGCGGGACACAGCTTCTTGTGAACTACAAGTTGTCATGCAGGAACACAAGCTGCTCCACGTGTGCAGGCTTCAGGTTTTCTCTGCGCGATGTCACTGTGTTGCCCGCTGTGGAGAACATGCGCTCGCTGGGCACCTCTGTAGCTGGGATAGGGAGGTACCTCAAAGCAATTTTTGCAATGCCAGGATACAGCGCAGCTCCGTGTTCTTTCCAGTAGTTTAAGGGGTCATCTTTCCTGGGGAGCAGTGGTTCATTGAAGTACTTCTCAACCTCCTGGCTGTAGGGTCTGGCGTTATTGCATTGGCTCTTTTGTGAAGCCAACAGTTCAACTGTCTCCCAGACTGTCACTGGGATGTCCTTGGAGCTGGTCGATGGCTGGCAGTAAAGTTCCTGCCTGCTGGACTGCTGGGAAGAGTCGATGCGACGATTTCTATCAGCAATCTCCGCCGCCAGCAGCTCAACAGCCCGTGTATGGTCGTACGACGTGGAGAAGAAAATGGCCTTAAATCTTGGGTCACACAGTGTGGCCAGCACCAGTTCCTTCTGTTCCATGTAGAGAGGAAACCGAGATTTCAGGCTCTTAAGCAAGTTCTTCGCAAAAGCTACGACTTCGCTCTCGATGGCAGAGTACCTCTTCAAGATTTGCTCTGCCCCATAAAGAAATGGTATGGCAGATGAAAGGGTTCCATACTTTTGGCCACCCAGATCAATGGTCGCATCTGCAATAGGCTTCAGGATCTGGACCAGGCTTTCTGCAGCATTCCACTCACTTCCTGAGAGACAGGTGACACTCGTTTCTGATGTTGCCATTTCAAGTGACACGGCATCTTTGAGCTGCACCAGACGACTCAACATTGCATGTTCACTGTTCCATCGAGTGTCGACGTCTTGAATGAGGCTTGTGCTAGGCAGCTCCATGCGCCTCTGGCAGTCCTTGAGCCATTGTGTTGCCTGGGCACTGTGCTTGTAGTGTCCCACTATTGCTCGTGCCTTTTTGCAGAGCAGAGACACAGCAGGAGTTTCATCTTTGGCATCTTTAATTGCCAGCTGAAATGTGTGCCCCATGCACTGAAGAGGTGTCCACTCCATCTGGCGGACTGCGGCTCGGATGTTGCGGCCATTGTCTGTGACCACATACACAGGCACACTGTTGAGGTTAGGAGCCCACTCCTGGACGATTGCAGTTAGGCAGCTCTGAATGTTGACTGCAGTGTGGCTTTCTGGCATATGTGTGCATGCCAATGTGAAGGCCTTCATAGCAAAACCTTGTGTCATGTAATGACATGTCAGGGAGATGTATCCTTGATTGGCCCTTGAGGTCCACATGTCTGCAGTGAACGTGATCGACTCCAACCCTGTTCCAAGGTCCGCGGACATTTCCGCCTTGAGCGTGTCCACTGTACTCTTGTACAGCTCAGGGACTATCGTCCTGGAAAACGTAGTCCTGTGAGGGATGTTGTACTGCGGCTGGAGATGGTGGATTAGCTCTTGAAATCCCTTGTTCTCGACGATGTCATACGGCTGGAAATCCAGCGCGATCATCCGCGCGATGAACATTGTGGTTTGCTTTCTCACACTTTCTGAGAGCTGACCCTTCTGCTTGTTCAAAGCCAGCAAGGTTGGCTGGCTTCGATCTTCATCTTTAGGTTTCTTCTGCTTCACGGACGACTCAAGAAACCGCAAGTAGAGCGCGTGATGCTTGCTTTTCAAATGATTGACAAGCGGGCTCGTTGTGCTAGTGGGTGTCTTCAGAGTCGAGTTGCATGCTTTGCAAACTGCAGAGCACGCAGTTGATTTCTCAAAGAAAGTCCATATGAAACTTCTCTTCTTTTCTTCATTGGGATTCATACCAAGAGGATACCAAGCACAGCACAAGAATGAACAAATAACACGTAAAAAACGGCACGAAATGGCTACGCGGCGACGCGGAAAGGACGAACCACGTGGAACTACGAATGTGACAAACCAAAACGGATAGATATGTGGTAGTGTGAAAAGCTGCCACCTCCGTATTAGGTGGCAACTTGCGCCACCTAGCCTAAACCGTGGAAAGCTGGATGTAGCGTCTTGCGTCATTGAGCCAGTACCGCTAACAGCTAAAAGTAAAAGGTTCTGTTTTCATTAAATGTCTTCGGTTTTTCTTGATTCTCTATGACAAGCTCTATGATTAAGTTAATTTGTGTTTTAACTAAGTTTGTAGTGTACATAACTGGCAGCAGGTGGGAGGCGTTGCGAAACCGCGAAACACAACTTCAAAATGGCGGCTTGTGTGGTTTGACGACGGCCGTGGAGCCGCGGCGCAGAAGCTCGATCACGACCATTTGGTTTAAAGGAATACAAGGAATGAAGCACTTTCTCTCGAAACGGTCAGTCAGCCAAGTTTCCTGCAACGCTAGCTTGGTTTAAATCTAGCAGAGGCCTGTGAGCACTACGTCATGATACTGGCAACGTTCGTGAATAAATCCGGATTTTTCCTGAAATTCGAAGTGTCGAATTATTCGAAAACTCGAATAGTAGAAATTCGAAAGTCGAATCGAATTATTCGGCCAATCACTATTCGATTCGAATTCGGAACTCGAATATTCGCACACCCCTAATTTTTCCCAATATTTTGCAAGTCGCCAAAATCGCAGATTAGGCCCTCGCAAAAATGGGGTTAAAGGGTATTCAGAAATAAAAGAACTAGAGCATACTTTACCTGTGGCACAAATACTAATCTTGAAATATGCTTTTCTCAAATTTTTTGGGTACGAGCATTCATAAAAAGACGAGTGCAAAGCAATTCTACACTGATAAGATCTGGCACATTCTCTTGAGTCGAAATAAAAATGGAAAGTTCAGACTGTCGACTGACGGGTAACAAACATGCCGTCCATTTGGGCAAACCCTGCCTTGCGATAGCCTGCGCTGTGGTTACCGAGATGGTTGTACACACGTAAAATGGGAATTTCCCATGCTACCCAAAACAGAAAATCAGATCATCCAGAAGGTTGAAACTAACCAACTGATACCAGCTTCGCTAGAAAAAGAAACTAAGCAAGTAAACATAAGAAACCGCACCTTCTGAAAGAAAAGTCTCAATCACGTCCCAGTGATAACGCACCCTGACCAACCCATTTGACCAGACCGAAAACCAAGACGCAGGCAACAAGCTCCCAACAGAAAATTCATTTTGTTGGCCAGACCGAAAACCAAGACGCAGGCAACAAGCTCCCAACGGAAAATTCATTTTGCCTAACAACACACAGTGTTCCCCATTCGGCTATTGCTTCATCACCGAGGCCGCTCGTAAGGTTATTAATGGCTTTGCACAGATAATGCGATACAAGGAAGCAATATAAAAACACTCCCAATTCCTGCTCAACAGTCTCCTTGTAGAAATAACAAAGAAAATGCGGGCAAACTGGGAAACTTTCCATTTCAGAAACTTGGGACTGAGGAGGACATAAAGGAAGAACACATTCAACGGTTTCAAACTTGACTGCCACATTTATTCCCAACTTCCGCATTTCTAAAGAAGATCCCAACTCACCGTGAAATGCTTCTTCTCTTTCCCCCCCCCTACCGCCTCCTCCCGACAGCAATGACACGCACCACAACAAGAAACCAACCATTTGACACGACGCGACAGTGTTAACACAAACAAGCGATCACTGCTTTTTTTGTCTCCATCATAATCAAAATAAATAACTTGGTGGAATGTGCTTATCCGAGAAAATAACTTGGGTGGTCAAATTTGACGTCTGCCAAACGTTGTGTCCGCGCTAACAGTGTCGTGAAGTGTTTGTGAAATCACAATTGCCATGAACTGGCAAACATCCTCAGCCCTGGCGAGCAAAACAAAACAGACACACCTGCCACAGATCGACCGTCTCTGGCCACTTTCCGCGAGGTCACTCAGCTAGAAATCCCAAACATTGACCATAAAAAATGAATACACCGACAAAAATGACCAAATTACCACAACCAACCGCAGTCGCACCAATTGGAATTGCAGAAGCATACCCCGGCAAGCAAAAATTCTGAAGCTGGTACTAGAATTTCCCAAGCGCACGAAATCTGTCGACAGAGTGCTAATCCTTTGAAATGCTCATCACCTCTTCTCTTCAAGCATTCCTTTTTGGCATCTCAAAATAAAAAGGGTATCAATCACTTCCCACCCCTTGGTCGCAACATGTAAAAGTTAAATTCCCCAGTTGCCCATCTTGGCCACGTGTAGCGATGCTCAATTCTCATCCCTAGTGTTTCCTCGACGTCCATAAAACCCCTCAAATCACGTCCGAAGGAGTCATTCACACCACATGTGAAACAATTTTCAGCACGGTGGCTTCCACGTCCAATTCAGACGGCTTCGCACCAAGGCATGCCTCTGGGCTCCGGCCAAGCACTTTTCCGGCACAAGGTGAAGGGACGTTGCGAGGGTTGACCGCAGACGTGCCTAGAGACTCGAAGTAAGCTACGTTTCGGAGCACAACGGGCGAAAGTCTTGATTTAAAAATGCGACTTCATAAGCTTTAGATATGGCGTCGGAAATAAAGGGCGATGGAGTAGTCTTGCTATGTCACAGGCTTTTTCTAACATTTCCAGAGGACAAGTGTTTCCTGCCATTTCAGATAATTAAAAAATTATTTTAAGCAACATAATGGTTGGTGCCACTAATCTGAAGCATAGCTGAGTGGCTCTGGACACGTCTATATTGCTCTCAGACGGCACACATAAAGCCAGCACCACTCATAATGTCCCGATCTCCATGGTGGTGCAACTGCATTGTTTTCAAGACCGTTCCTTTTTTGAAGCCAGTAGTTTCTTAAATTCATCTTTGATTCTAGCCGGATTACCGATGTTGCCCACATTTGTCACAAACCATAAAGCATCACAGGCCCATCTTGTCGAATGTCTTCAGACTGTTAAAGCACTGCATTCCCACAAGCCTCGATGACTTTCTCCTTCAACCGAAAAAACTTTGACCCCTTGGTCGACATTCCGCAAGACATCTTGATTTCTCAAACCAACCTATGCTCCCCTGCACCCCTTAGAAGCCGCCTTGCAAAAAGGTTCTCATGCACTCGTGACACATGTGGTGGTCTTCGCATGGCTGACTAGACTGAAACGGTACATGAAGGCCTTGGAGCATGGCAGGCATTTGTATTTCCTACCTGAGAGTCTATACAAGCCACGAGACTGATCAGCCTTATGCCCTTGCACAATTATGGTTCCGGGGCAGCGCTCGGATAGGTGAGGCCTTTCAGGTATGGATTTCAACGTACTTGATTAGACTAGCTTAATTGACAAAGGTCCTAAGCCACTGTTGGTACCTTTAAGGGGGGACACTACCCAGAGAAAAAACAATTCTGCAAAAAACATTGGTTTTGAAAAATTACATATTTACCTACATTCATCTACATCCCAGAGAGTATTCCCAGAAATTTTCACTAGTTTACACTGCATAATTAATTTTTATAAATTATTTTCTGCCCACCAAAGCTAAAGAAAGGGTAGGGTTTGGAGCACTTGGATGTGGGTACCCATACAAATATTCTGGGCAAAGACCATCCGACATTGCTAGCATTTGTAAGGCTCTTCGCCTGTGTGCACTTGAGTGTGGATGGCCGGGGAGGTACTCCAACCAAAAGATCCGGGACATTGTGGACATTTGTAGGGCTTACCACCTTCATGTGTTTCCGTATGAACTCCATGAGACTCAATGTTATGCCCTTGCACGTGGATGGTCGGGTGAAATTGCAAAGAAAAAGCTTTGGAACACTGCAAACATTTGAAAAGCCTAGCCCCTTCCTCTGCTTCCACAGAAGCTCCATGAGGTTCAACGTCATGTCTTTGCATGGGGATGGTTAGGCGACATTGCACAGAAAAAGCTTTGGGACACTGCAGACCCTTGACGAGGCAGGGCTGAGCAGAAAAGATCCTGGGATAAATAGGACACTTGAAAGGCCTTTGGACTATGTGTATGCTGGCATGGTTGATCAAGGTTCCTTTTCTAGCAAATGCCCCACTATCACACTGGGCATTGGTAGGGTTTTTCTAAAGACGCTCAGACTCTGTATCCTAGCGTGTCTGCTAAAATAACCGAAAGAAGCAAAGGCCTTGTCACACTGCCAGCATTTGTAAGGCTTTTCATCAGTGAGCACCCTTATGTGAAGTTTAATTTACACTTTAAAGCAAAGGACCTGGGATAAAGCTCACACTCGAATATGTATGCTAGCGTGGTTGGTCAAAGCAGACTTGTAAGTAAAAGCCTTATTACACTGCCAGCACTTAGAAGGTTTTTAACCAGTACGTGTCCTCACGTGAAGTTTTAGCTTACAGTTCAGTGCAAAGGACCTGGGACAAAGCTGACATTTAAAAGGCCTTTCAATTCTGTGTGCGCAAGCATGGTTGACCAAAATAGTTCTATAAGAAAGTCTTATTACAGTGCTGACATTTGTAAACTTTTTCACCAGTGAGCATCCCCATCTAAATTTTAAGGCTACCCTTCAGAGCAAATGTCCTGGGACAAAGCTGACACTTTAGAGGCTTTGATCCTGTGTATGCTAGTGTGATGGGTCAAACTGGAACTGCTAATAAAGGTCTTATTACACTGATGGCACTTGTAAGGTTTTTCACCAGTGTGTGTCCTCACGTGAACTTTTAAATTTGAACTGTGAGCAAAGGTATTAGGACAGTATGGACAATTGTAAGGTCTCTCTCCTGTGTGAGTCCGATTGTGAACTGCAAGAGTTTGCTTCCTAAGAAAGGTCTTTGAACAGCTGGGGCACTGAAACAGTTTCTTAAACCGTTCCTTAAGTGTCATGGGCTTTTGGGAACCATGTGATAAGTAGGGTTGGCATTTATAAGACTTTTCCCGACTATCCGCTTGCTCATGATGGCACAGTTCACTATTTCCATAGGATGCTGCTGGATGCAACTGGTCCTCCAAAGGCCTCTCACCGATGTCGCCCTCAGTGCAAATGCTGCAGTCCCGTTTTGTAGAAAACGACTTCGGGCACTGCTGGATGTTGAGATGTTGCTCGTTAGCATTAGCAATTAGGTGGCTAACAATTTCACGCTGTTCTCTAGTGACATAGTTGCAGAAACAACAGCTAAATTGGATGTCGCTGGAAGTTTCCAATTGGCAGGTTGTCTCCTCCAGAGGTGCACCTCCGTTGCCTAGAAAAGATTGTCAAAACTATTAATTAACCAAGCAAGATCGAGAGAGTCTGTTTTATTAATAGAGTGATGCCATACGCACGACATCGTGCACCTTGACCGGAAATGGCTATACGCACGACAAAGAGAGCTCTCGCGCCATTTAGTTAAATTAGCGATAGATTTTGGCTTCCTATGTTCCTGCGACGTTCCAGCGACAACATATTTTTTTGCAGCGGCAGTTGTAAAAAAACATGTTGCCGATAGAGTAGGGCACTCATGGTCGATATCGCTAAATGCTTGAAAAACAATGCCCGCCACCGTCGGGGTTTCGAGCCTGGGTCCACTGCATGTGAAGCCGGCGCGTTACCACAAAGCTGCGCCACAGGTTTTACATGCTGTTTGGATGTTCTCGAAACCTTTCGGAAACCTTTCTGAACCGCTAAAGGGTCAGTTGTCCCCAGTCACTGTACATTAAATTTATATTGAGGAGTCTGCTCTGTGCCGCCAACCCGTACCGCTTGTATTACAGATCTTTACTACCACCATTGCCTCCTTTATTCTATAAAGCCTGTAGATTCCCCGACGGAGCCACGAAGCGCCCCGCCGCCGGAAAAAGGCGAGGAGCAGCGCCAAACGGTCATTGATACGGTAGCGCATGGTTGCTGCAGGACATGCCATGCAGCGGCCTTAGTGGTGTGGCTCCTCCCACATGGCTCATCTTTTCGCTTACCTTTTTCCTTTCGAAGCTTTGGACGATCTGAACACGATGCTTCGTCTGGTGGCAAGTCCTCGGAAGATCTGGCAAAGACACTGGGGACTGCAGCTTTTTTTAGGCACCTATGTCGTTTGCCATCAATGTAGTCTGTCTGCTTGAAGTGATCCGAGCAGACTCTGTGGCAATCGAAGTTAGGTGTAAATCCTTCGCAATTTAGTGCCTTAATCCACTCTTCGAAAAGCTTTGAGTCCGAGGGAAACTGGTGAAACGACACCCCAGTTTCCCGCACCCGGATGCCTCTTCGGGTTCTCCTCTTGCAGGAGGGGATGCAGCACCGCACTACCATGGTTCAGTCCTGGGCCCTGGAATATATGGAAACATGTTAGCTTTCTACACGTGCAAGCGTGAAAATTTCACTAAAGGTATTTCAAAACCTCCTCTGCTCTTTCAATTTCAAAGGAGGATCCCCTACGTGGCTTGAGTGGTTAAAACATTCTATTCAATGATTTATGGGATGATGCGTCCAACTCCTGTCGGACTTCTTTTCAATTTTTTGGTGTGTATACATGGTATTTAAACCACTTCCGGCTACCATGACAAGGGCAGGGAACTTTTCCAGTTCGGGTACTGTTTGCATGCTTTTAAAGGGCAACATCACCGCTATGTTTTGTGTGTCCCGCAATTAAGTTGGCCTTTTGATATGTTTTGCGCATCCACCGGGTTCTTGAGGTGCTGTAATGCTTTGCAATTGACTGGGCCACTCTGTCGCGGCAGATCTCCACAAAATAAAAGATGCCGTGAGCCACGGCCGTCAAGTGCAAGCAGTTTCTGTCAACGCGCACGTCGACAGAATTGGGCATGCATCATTACTTAACGAGAACACTTGAGTTCTTATACAAATAAAGATTGATTGAAAGATTAATTAATATTCACCACTTTTGAAAATTTGCACGTCGAAAAATATAACTTTATATTTAAGCCTGAACCCAGGTTTAAATAACACAGACCAACTTGGTACAATGCAATCTACTGATAACGGTAATGGGAAGATCCGAAAATTCAATCGTTATAACTGATCATTGTTGTATCTGGACTAGAAACTGAGCGTTTCTAGCCCAGAAACTAGTGATGGGCCAAAAGTTTGCCGAATCGAAAATTCGGCGCCGAAACTTGGGATTCAGCAAACCCGAACTTTTGCAGATTCGGCAAAAATACATTGTTACCAGACTTAACGTTGATATTTCGTTTTTCTGGCAAAAAAAGGTTTTATGTTGCATTTTTCTTAACCTAAATGCAACATGTAATGCATATTGGCACATTTACAGTGAAACCCGTTTAGAACGAACCCACGTACAGAAAATTATTGTCGATATTGAACTCGCGGAAAATTTAAATAAAACAGCATGTAAAAAGTATTTTTTATAACGAACAACATATTGGCTATAGTATCAAACTTTTTTCCCCCGGTAAGGCTTCCAAAAACGGGCAAACAATCGTCTTCTAGCCTGTCCCTTCCCCCAGAAAAGATGTAGGAAAGAAAGAAAATTCCAAAAGCTCAAATTGGGAACAAAATTGAGCGAAGACAAGCGATTCAGGAGGGGAGAAAGCTAAAAAAATACACTGCATGTACACACAGAAGAAAAACAAACTTTTCATTTCAAAGCGTTTGCTCACGAAGAGAAGTGATTCAGAAGGGGAGATAAGCTAAAAGAACACACTTTGCATGCATGCAAAAGAACTTTTCAGCGCGCTGTTACGAGGTGGAAGTGAAGAGATCAGAAAGAAAGAGAATTCACGCCTTACAGCAAACGCATCGTGGAAGTTCGTTGTAGATGGTTTTTGCTATATCGAACTACTTCCTATATCGAACTGATAGTAGCGTTTCCTGCTGTTCGTTATAAACGGGTTTGACCGTATTACTAAATAAGGTGCTATTCTACAAGATAATTGTACCGGTGTTGCCTTTGTGTGTTTACTGGGATTTTTAGTGACTTCTTGCAGAAGTGGCGTTCTCTTTAATATCTCTACTACCAAGGTTGGGTAGTAGCAACGTCGGGTAGTAGCAAGCGCAGTCACGAATCACGCTACGAGAGTTTCGGTTTTGAGGCCTCACCAGTACAAGCCTACAAGCAACGTTACCTGAGAGTGTGCGTGGTGTAAATAGAAAGGCAATAACACTGCGTTTTTAGTTTCTCTGGGATTCACCGCTTCGTGTGCGAAAATGAATGCAATGGTTACTGAGCCTTCACCAGAAAAGATAACAATATTATTGTCAATATGCATGTTTCTCAATTTGAGTCACTTGACGTCAGCTTTGCATGAAGGTGTGTGTCCCATATTCGCAACGTCTCGTTTTTAACCTTTAAAATGCTGGTTTCTGGTGTTAGGACACACACGGGTGTTTAGGAAGATGGGAAGAGTTAGGAATGTCAGATGTGCAACGTCGAGCATAATAGTTCTGTGTTTAGTTTTATGTAGATGCATGAAAACCTCGAAATAATGCGAATTAAAAAGCAATATTATTTTGTTTTGGCACAAACTTCTTGTGAGTCGAAAACAGGATTGTTATAATTGCAAGGAGTGTTTTAAAGTAATTGTCAGTCAATGCTTCAACTACCTCGTTGCATCACTAAAAAGGTCAAATGAAAATTGCGTTATCCAGAATGTCTCATCATTTGTCACTTGCGCAGTGGACTGCGTAAATTACTGGTCGATCTTCTGTTCCTGATGCAGAAAATATTAAAGAGAACCACACTCGCAAAAGCTCACAAACGCACAGTTACCGTGTTGCCTACACCCACACCAAGCCGTAACCGCTGGTTGTTCTATGCTGCACGATGGTAACTACACAAACGCATGGCGTCCGTTTGCAATCCATGGCCCCGTCGCGTTCTCGCGCGTGCGCTGACATTTGCCGAATTTTCGCCGAATCTTTGCCGAACTTTTCTTCAAAAGTTCGGCATATGCCACACTTTGCCGAATCTGAAGTTCGGCAGATTCGGTTTATCACTACTAGAAACTCTATAAACTGATCTTTATAAGCCGTACATCATTATATCTGGTATCATCATAAGTGGATTGCACAGTGCCGCATAAAATATTTCATAATTAAAATAGGTGTTTATTGTTGTTGTTTTTCTTTTTTTGTTAGAGCAAATTTATTTGCTGACGTAAATTTTTGGGTGCATGTGCACTGGTGAACAGACGGCTTATGTGACAGTCCTGAGCAGATTCGATCAGAAACCCATGGATGAACTAAAGAAAGGATAAGGGAAAAAATGGAAATTTTGAGAGTGAGTGTCAGTGGAGGACTTGAGAATGGGAGGGACCTTCTCACATGGAACCAAACCCCAGGTTCGGTTCCACGTCAATTTCAGACACGTCAATTTTAAAATTCTGAAAGCCAGATTTTTTTTTTTTCAGCTTGCAATAAAGCGTTTGTTTGAGACACAATTAAAGACGTGAAACATAGCATGAAACCACTGATACCATGCTTTTGATTTTATTATTGACCCACGTCGTCAATGCAACAGCGTTCGTGGGTGTCTGCCCAAACAGAACAAAGCTACCCGCTGGCGCTTTGAACAAATGGTTTGAACAAATGGAATATGTCCCCAGGAGCATCTCGTGATTGTGACAAGTTGGACGTAAAACTAGTTTTGTTGCCTTATCACCTGGGTTCTAGAATCTTAAACTATCCTTTCCATGTCCGTGTCTGCAACTGTATTCACGTGAATATCATTCACGGGATCGCCGCGACAGGTCGACGTTGTGACAATCATGATTTCTCTACGCATCGAAGAAAAAGCACCGCTCGCTTTTTCCCAGTCAGGGTCGAGCACCAGTGGCACAATCCTTCAACTACGTCCGACAGGCGTGGCATTGTTTGTCTTTGGTCAGCTCCAACACTCACGGCGACGACGCACAGTCGACTAAGCGACGTTGTGCTTGCACACGCTCTCTTGTGCACGAAAAGCAGGAAACAATTACATGCCTCGGTTGATCTGTCGGCACCTAACTTTGTTGAATGTCTCACGTGTACACAAGTTACCACTAGGCCGTCAGGTAGGGCCACGTAACTTTCGCCACCGAAGTCAAACTGAACGAGATGCGGTGCTTTTCTTCGGTGCCACATGATCCAGAAACACACATCGATCAATCTAATGTCCGGTTTTCGACACACCTTTTCTGATTTTCCCCCGAGAAAAACTTACAAGATGCGCTGCTCATTCTTGCTTATTGAAACATACACAAGAAGCTGGTCAAAAGTATTCCAGGCAACCGGAAGTTGAGCCATTGGTTGTTTATGTTTGCCTTGAAATACCATGTATAGCCATGGATCAAAATAAAATAAACTACATAATCACGCAGCGTACGGGTTCAAGCTCGCTAACCTGACAACTAGACATATGTATGCACACACTGCTCTGTTGTGTGAATGAGTGCATTTAATTATTCACATTTTGAACCAAAACAAAATGCTTAGTAGTTTGAAGTGGATTATAAGGTGAACAACGGGCTCGTAAGATTTATCACCTGCACCAGTGCAGGTAAATTGCCAACTGTCATTAGGTCTAATAAATGCTGCTAACTCAACCAAAAGTTGTTAAACAGGCAAGCCGGTTAACATTACATTTGTTTGTCTCCGGTTTAGAATCGTGTGCAACATTAACCACTCAAGCCTATGTGGAGTATGCAGCGGAAACTACCGACACATAGTCAAGAGTCCTTTTACTAAATTAATGCGCCAAGTTTGTAGGTAAACGTGCTGCATGTGCTCAGTGCCATATTGTTTTTTAGTTTTTTCGGTTCAAATTGGAAGTGGATATATTACTGGCAGCTGGCACAGCAGTTCTGGAGAAATACTGCCAGAAGTGTCCTATCATTGGCTGGCTGCACTCATGTCCAGTCGCCGGTTTCCAGTTTGCGCTGGGTACCTCCCACAGTCCATGGGGTACTTAACCGCCGCGAGAGGCGTGTACGGGTAAACCAAATGGGTTAACATTTTTGTAACGAGCCGCCACATACCGTCGCCTACTTGCAGCATGAACAGGTGGGCTGGGTAGGTTAACACACGCCCCAGTGATACACGCACATTTCGTCGAAACGCACATATCATTGATACTTGTTACACAAATTGCACGCTGTAGAGACATTTCGTCGCGCGTGTATCGTTGGGGCGCGTTATAATGCCGGCTGTCGGCACAATACCCCCCACAAAAATATGCCAGTAGTATTAGCAACTTTCAGCGATGGTGGTACCGCGGTGTGAGAATCGCGCTCCCTAGCTCCTGGATGATCGGCTACACAATAAAGGTGCTTGCAAACACCTTCCTGACGTGAAAAAATAAACTAAGGCTCTAATACAGCTCATATATAGCGAAACTGGAATTACTCACGCCTCGCAGACCCAGCCTCGTACCGCTGTTCTACGACGATCATCCAGATGACAGCCATTTTGATACGCACCAGTACGCCCCCTATAGGTCGTGAAAGTTGCGAATAGTCACGTGGTTGCAGACAGCCAATGAGAAGAAACGGCCGGCATTTTTACACCCGGACTACTCTGCCGGCAAAATAGTCTCGTCCTTAAAAATTTACTGCCTCAAGGCCGGTTCAGACACTTGCGTTTGAGTGCGTTTGACTGCGTTGCGGCGAGAACCGAAAGCGAGTCACCGGCACATCTGTGCTTCGTATGAAGCGTGCAATCCAATTCAAGGAATCTTCTTGGCACGCGATATAAGCAGCAGGGATGTTCTGGTGTCTCGCTGCTGCAACGCAGTCAAACGCAGTCAAACGCAACTGTGTGAACCGGGCTTCAAACGCCAACAGGTAAGGCGGTAAGGCGCGTTCACACCGGCGATGTAGAGCAGGCACGCGATGTATCGCAAAAAAAAAAAAAAAATGAGATGGTCACGCTGCCGTGCGCTATGAGCGAGAGAGAGAGAGAGAGAGAGAGAGAAAGCGTTGGGAATGTAGACGGAGGGGGGGGGGGGGGGGGGGCACTGGGCGTATCTGTCACTGGCTCGAACGCGATGAGCGAGTCGCTTCTCGAAAACTCTCACTCCGAACACAGCTGATTCGCTCTGCCGCTCTACGGGTGTGTGTGTTGGCGATGTAGAAGAAATAGAGGCAATCGTGGGTGCAGGCTCATAGCCCCGTCAGTCACCGCCTCCGCCGCTCCGCGACTAGACCGCATCGCAAAAAGTCGGGTCAGTTAGCGACTGCTCGAAACGCGTCGCTTTTTCTTTTTTTTTTTTTTCAGCGATGGTCGCTTTTGCGATGAAAGTGGACACGCGACTGCTGCACATCGCCGGTGTGAACGAGCCTGTACAGCGCGCTCACTTACGCAAATTTGGCATGCTCTCGGTTTACGAGTCATTCAACAAAAGCTCTAAAGGATGGGTTAAAAAATATATTCTAATTTAAAAAGAAACAAAACACACAAATGACAGGTAAAGACATTCGGCGCTACATTTTTGTACCACCATGACAAGGCTACAACCACCAGCGGGTAGCTTTGTGGCTTTGACTCGGCCTCCTCGACTCTTTTCAAATATTCGTTTTAAACTAGCGTTAGTACGGGTGACGCACGATCAACCCCAAGAAGCTCACGTAATGTGGAGCAAAACGACGAGGCTCAGACTCTACTGTTTTATTCACGTGTTATCATTTCGTTGTCGTTGTTGTGTTCGTTCGCAATGAAAGAAAAAGTTACACAGCCTACGGCACCTTGGCCGAACGCTCAAGGCGCTCAAGGCACGAGATGCTTACCTTTCAACCTTGTTCTTGAACGTAGCATTGAAGGTAAACTTGGTAAACTAACGTCGAGGCGTCGAGGTGGTTGAGGTAAACATAAACAAGCAATGGCGGAACCGGCGGTGTGGGCGGAACTTCCGGGGGACCAGACTACTTCCGGTTGATTTTCAATGAGCAAAAATGAGCAGCAAGTTTTTTTGTTTGTTTGTTTGTTTGTTTTTTGCGGAAAATTGTTAAAGGGTATGTCGAAAACCGGACGCTAGATAGATCGATGTGTGTCTCTGGAACACCAACGTTTCACTTTACCTGCGAGCGAAGCCAAAGCTAGAAGCGCGAGACCAGCGCTTTTTGCATTTCTCCCCAGCTCGCGCGCTCGAGCAAAGCCTGAACGCACGGAGCTTCCGTGCTCGCGCTTCCAGTTTTGCCTTCGCTCGCACATAAGGTGAAACCTGAAATACTTTATTCGGCGTGAAAGTGATCGTGTTCTTCCTATCTCTCACCCCTGTGGAAGACGCTGACAGGGTATTTATGCTCGCCAAGGTTTTTATTTGCACATGACATATGAGAGACCAGCTTCCCAGAACACAATTTGCGGCTCAAAATTCGTTTCTTTCTGCCCGAAAACCGGCAAGCAAGAACTGGCCGGTTCGAATCGCGCTCACTCTCTTCTCCGTGGTCACGTGCCGTTTTTTTTATGGTTTAGACACAACCACAAAATATAATCAATGTCGTGGGTCATTGAAGACACACACTCAATATTAAAAATATAAATAACATGATGCCAATTTGTTGTGGCTTCTAAAAAGCTTGAAATGCATTGAATGAAAAAAAAAGTGCACATCCACGTGACTTCCGGTAACTTTCACCTCCTCTATATTTCTCCTTCCTTCCCAGTCCAGCTTCGGTTTCAAGCAGTTGCGTTTTTTTACTTTATTAAAAATATGTGACACTGTGGCAAAATATTGATTGGGTAGTCTTCTGACACCATAATGATCGCCTGGCAAAACATTAAAAAACTTTTTTTGGGGGTGTCAGTGTCCCTTAAAGGAATTGTCCGGTCAAATATTGTATTGGAGAAAACAATTGAATATCATTGTTATTGCCTCGAGACTCATCGTAGGCGCAAAATCTGAATTTTATATGCCCCTCTGCATAAGTAATTGAATTTCTACTGCTCCAATCGCATCCTAGCATGAACACGGCTTTCGTTGGCAACATTGAAGCTCTGACGTCCCACAACGCAAAGCGAGCATTCCCGTATCGTCGTTTGCCTGCAAGCGAACACCGCAGCGCGCTTTGTTTTTTTTTGTTGCGCTCGACTTGTTTCGTGGATGGGTGAGGTTTTTTTTGCGCGGTTGGGCGCCACAACCACCAGGCAACACATGCGAGCCAACACGCGACGTTCCACACTTTTCCACGAGACGTGCAGTGACGAGCAAAATGGATCGCCGACGTGCGTAGGGATTGGGTTCCCGTCAAAATCGAGATCCCGCTTATGCAGCAAGCTCGTAAGCTGAGGTGTGATGCTGTGCCAACGATATTCAACTACGTCCACCCACTCCTCGCCCAAATCGGATCAATCGGTTTGATTATGCGGCGAAACCGAAACCAACAGCTAGGCCATTTGGAACGGTGCCGGTGCCAAAAGTTGTATTTAGCACGCGTGCAGCCCGATTCTGTTTGAACCGCGAGTAAAAAATAAAGCGTGGCTATGATAGGAGGCTATGCTATGATTCACCAAGCTCGTCCAAGTCAAGTGACGACATGCATTTGAACGATTCGTCGTTTGCCTTCGACCCGCGGACAACGCCTCCGAGGGATTGACCTGTAGCCTCATCACCGATCCAGTAGATCCGCCGATAAGTGTACCCAAATGCCGCTTCAGAGGCAAAAAAAAAATCTTTATCTTTTGCTTTGCAAGAGCTCCTAGTTCGATCGGTGGCCGTCGCACTTGTGTTTTCGCGAAACGGCATACGTTTGCACGAAGTTTATGGCTGTTTTCGAGTAATATCCTGCTAAAAGGCTTGACCTTTTTTTGCACACACTTGGGAAGTGCATTAAAAGAAAAGTATTTCAGTAGCGTACAGCCTAGGAGACTAAATAATTCGTAACAAAATACAAGACATTCATCGACCAGCGTTTGTTATCCCGACCATCCGACAAACCTTCGCGTTTTGTGACGTCACGCAGTAGCTACGGATGTCAGCCATTGACACTGGCGAAATTCGGGGTGCAGTTTCGCAGTTTAATTTTGGCAGTTTAATTAAGAAGGGGAGATCATATATGAAAATAAAAATAATGTTTGTCTATATGAAGGCACCCTCCACGTAACGAGCGCCAAAACTTAAGTACTTCCGGTTTCGACCGGAAAATCCCTTTAAGACTGACCAGATGCCAAAGTTTCAGCCCGATCCGTTAACTTAATCAAAAGTTACAAGTGATTTTCTGAAAATTTTAATGGGAAAATGGAGCCCATTTTTGCCCGTTTTCGGTTTCTGGTGCCATAGAGCCCCATGTGTTCGAAAACTCCGTCGGCCGCCATTTTCCCATTGAAATTTTCAGAAAATCACTTATAACTTTTGATTAAGTTATCGGATCGGGCTGAAACTTTGGCGTCTGGTTGTGACCTCTAGCTCTCTCTACCTTTGGGCGGAGAATGAGCGTTCGGCGATGCCTAGTTTATTTTTGCAGTAAAAAAGACCGTGTAAATTTTTTTTTTGTGACACCCTGTACTCCCACGGAAAGGACGACGCGGTCGAACGATGCGACAGCATTCGGCCGGGGATTCTGTTCTCCCACCGGCAACGAAGGCGCTGTAGAGGAGAAGAGTGAAGGAAAGGGAGGAGTGCACCGAAGGAGCGAGAGAAAGAAGGGAGCAAAGAGGAGACGACCGCCATTTTGACGCAACACGCTGTCGGCGCAGAGCTTTGTTGAGGCTACGCGTCGTCTGCTACAAACTTATTTCTTTTTCGCCCGAATAAAAGTTTGCGTTCAAACATGGAGAAACTTCATTCATTAGCTTTTTAAGCCACCGAAGAAAAACAATATATAATTTTCTTGCCAGAGCCTGCCAAATAAAAGGAAGGAACCGAAATTTGGATGCTGATCCCGTGCATTCCGCCGGGCGAATGAATGAAAATGGTGGCCCTCCCCGCTCAGCTGGGAGCAGCCGGGAGTTCACGCACATGCGCTCACGCCTGTCGTTCTGCGCCGCAGACTGATTGGCTCACTCGGGAGGAGGTTGTTACGGCAGCGAGATCATAGAGCTGGCCAAACTCTCCCCATATACGGCTCTGGCCACTCCGGCCCGCGTGAACGATGCAGCATGCACGTGTCCAGCACCTGCTCAACACGAAGGTAAAAATGGGTCAAGCTTGCATCCTCCGACGACTGTTTTCGGGACGCCGTGCTCCGCACTCCGTCGAGGAGGAAGATGTAAAGAATCGAGTCTGCGGGCCTCGTGTTGGGGAAACAAACACCGAGCTCTGAGAGAAGTGAGCTGGACGAAGCGCCCCACCAAGCTCTACCTCCTTGCCAATACTCGGGCCCATTTCACCTTTCGATAAATGGCGGCTAACGCTACAAACCATTCATTCCAATTTGTTTATTTTTCCAACATGTTGTTGGGGGTCCCCAGAAGAAAAGCTGTCAAAGACAGCTTGAGGGTGTCTGGGGGGCCCATACAAGCAGCAGCAAAGTTTCATCGAAAAAAAATAAGTAAAACCAGAAAAAACTGCACAACTTCGGCATTTTTACAGGAGCTATGAAAAACAAGTGAACAATAATACAAAATGTGCAACATAGTACAAAAATAGACAATAAAATGCAATACATTCAAGCATATAAGATGAAAAGAAAAATAATTGCAGATAACCACCATAGCTCATTACACATTTTATACCTAAGTGGATTCACATGACAAAAAGATATTTGGTGACTTGGACATACATGATATGATACAAGAAATTGCAATTCTGTTTTCCACAAAAAACTTCCTAAATTCCTTGAAAGAAAAATTGTTCATAATAATGTTTTCTTTACCAAATTTATTTAGTAAAAACGGCACTTCATATGGGAGCAACTGTAGAAACGTTCGCACGCATTGGCATTCCAATGCCAATGCATGCGAGCGTCGCGTGACCTCGGGGAAAGGTGCGGCAATGCGCAGGGTGCATAGTCACGCGATATGTATGCAGTGCTCGATCTGCCAGGATGGCTCATAGCATCCACTGGAGTTCCTCGCGAGTGAACTGGAGCATGGTTGCCAGCATTTGAGAATGAGTCAACCAAATTCCCCCAGCCACATTGATTAGACAATGTGGAGCAAAAAAAGTACTAACTTTGAATGAAATATAATAATTAAAAAAACAGAAAACCATATGCTCATAATGTCCGTCGTCGTGGGAAGGTATCACCATGATCTAGCGCAGCTAAGCACCATTGAGATGCCGACGCATAGTGGCCAAGCCTCCTTATAGGGATACCCAAAAGAACTGGGAAGAGCTGAAAGGAACAACTCGTCGGAAGCCAGGTAGCAAGCGCGTCTCGAACTGTCGTGTGCAACGAGCCGGAGCAGCCATCTTCCTGGCAATTCATACGTCTGATCGGAGATCTTCAAGCGCGAGACAAAAAAATATGGGCAAACTGGTGAACTTGCCACTTTGGGAACCCGAGTCTAAGGAACAGATAAAGGGATAATGCACACAAGGGTCCCAAAACTTGGCTGCAACATTTCCAGCACTCAGCAGCAATGACGTGTATCACACATGCAACCATTATGTACACAGCACGACAGTAATAACACGAAAAAGCGATTGCCAGTTTTCTTTTTTTTTTTTCATCGAAACTTGACTATTTCCAATATCTACGTAGTGTGTTGGGGCATGTTTTTTTTAACAAAACACAAGGAAGTGCCGAAGTCTTGTTACCAACAGTGTCACGAAGTGTAAGTGAAATCACACTCCATCTACTGGCAGTCATCCTTGGCCGCGGCGAGCAAAGCAGAACACAACAGACATGATGCCACAAATTCACCACCTCCAGCCACTTCCCGCACGGTCACACAGCTGGGAAGCCTAAACCTCAGCCATAAAAGATAAAACCGTCAAAAATAACAAAATCACCTCAATTGCAGTCTCAATAATTAAACTCGCAAAAGCAGACCCTAGCAAGCAAAAAATCCGGAAGGTGGTACTTGAATTTTTAAAGTGCACAAAAAGTTCCTGGTTGACTCGTTAAGAACTGGTGACACATTTCTAACACTTAAAAATGCTCATCGCCCTTCATTACAGGTCATTCCATTTTGACGTCCCAAAATAAAGTCCATCGCACACCTTGGTTCAAAACACTGAAAAGGGCAAAACTATAATGTCTTGCATCTTGGCCAATTGTAACACTGCTACATCCTTGTCCCTAAATTTTTTCAAACAGCACCATCACTGGAATTCTTATTACATCTCAGGAGTCATTTGCATCACAGGCTAAATAATTTTCAGCATTTCATTGTAAAAACTGGGTTTTTCCACACTGCTCCCCCCCTTCCTTCCGGTGTTTTTAATGGCAGCTTCCACATTCAGTTTAGATGTTTAGCACTGAGGTACATTTTGGGGCTAAGCTGCCTAAACACTCTTCTATTAAAAGATGAAGGGACGTCACGAGGGTTGATCGCGGACATATTCAGACCCACACAATAAGCTATGCTTCAGAGCAGAATTGGCAATTCTATTGATTGGAAAATGTGACTTCATAAGCTCCAGATGTGGCATCAGTAATCTCGGGCGATATAGTTATGCCGTCGCAGGCTGTTCTAACACTCGTAAGGGAAAGAAAAATGTTTGCTGCAAGTTCGATAACTGTCAGAAATGATTTTAAGCAACAAAATGGTTGGTGTCGCTACTCCGAAGCATAGTTTAGTGGCTCTAGACATGTCCGTATCGCTTTCGGACAGCATATGGGAAGCCAGCACGGCACAACAGTAGTTTAGCCCCATGTCACGGAACAAGAAACTTCGCCGAAATTGTGAGGTGAAAACATGCTTTTTGTGGGACATCAAACTATTAGGCGCCGATAGAAAATTGGCTATCTGCATTAGGTCCTTATTTCAAACGGTCTTTGCTCACAATCTGCCCATGGAAAGTCACTGTTTTCAAGACTGTTCCCTCTGCAGCAGATAATTTCTTCAACTAAACTTTGATTTTAGCAATATTTGGTAGTAAACAGCATTTAGATGGTCCTGGCATTTGGCACGAATCATAAAGCATCGCAGGCCCACCTTGTCAGATGTCTGATTTGGGGCACTGCTTTCCCATGGGCCTCGGTGACTTTCTCCTTCAACTGAAGAACCTTGACCCTTGGATTGACAGTCAGTGAGACATCTTGGTTTCTCAAACCAATCTGCTCTCCCTTGCACCTTCCCCCACCTCTTAGAAGTGGCCTTGCAAGGAGAGGTTTCATGCCGTCGTGACACTTGCGTGGTGGTCTTTGCATGGCTGGCCAGACTGGAACGGCACTTGAAGGCCTTGGGCCATTGCAAGCATTCGTAATACCTATTCCCTGCATAAGTATCCATACAAGCCACATGAGACTGACCAGCATTATGTCCTTGCACAGTGATGATTTCGAGGCACTGCTCATACTGGTAAAGCTTAATTGGCAAAGGTCCTAGGGCACTGTTGGCACCTCCAAGACCTTTTGCCTGTGTGTGTTCAAATGTGGCTACCCAGAAAGGTACTCTCGAGAAAGGCCTTCAGACATTGCTAGCACTTGTGAGGCTTTTCGCCTGTGTGTGTGTTCGAATGTGGATGGCCAAGGAGGTACTCCAATCAAAAGCTTTGGGACAATGTAGACATTTGTAAGGTCTATCACCTTTATATGCTTCCGTACGAGCCCCATGAGGCTCAATGTTATGCCCTTGCATGTGAATGGTCAAGCGAGATCGCACAGAAAAAGCTTTGGGACACTGCAGACATTTAAAAGGCCTATCCCCTTTTTCTGATGCCACAGAAGCCCCACGAGATGCAACCTTATGTCCTTGCATGTGAATGCTCAGGAGAGGCTGTGCAGAAAAGCTCATGGGACAAAGCTGACACTTGAAAGGCTTTTCGATTATGTGTGTGCTAGCATGCCTGGTCAAACTGGAGCAGTGAGTAAAAGCCTTCTTACACTGCCAGCACCTGTAAGGTTTTTCACCAGTGTGCATCCTTACGTGAATTTCTAGAGTGCCACTCTGAGTATAGGCATTGGGACAGTATGGGCATTTGTAAGGCTTTTTGATTATGTGTACGTAAGTGTGCTCGGTCAAATTGGAGCTGGAATGAAAGGCCTTATTACAGTGCCGACACTTGAAAGGTTTTTCACCAGTGTGCCTCCTAATGTGCACTCGTAAACCTCTCTTCCTAGTAAAGGAGCGAGGACAAAGCTGACACTTGAAAGGCCTGTCGATTGTGTGTATGGCAATGTGTCTGAACAAAAAACTTCTAGTAGCAAAGGTCTTATTACATTGCTGGCATCTGTAGGGTTTTTCAGCAGTGTGCCTCCCAATGTGCTCTTGTAAAGTTTTCTTCACAGCAAAGGAGCTAGGACAAAGCTGACACTTGAAAGGCTTGTCGATTGTGTGTATGGTAGCGTGTCTGGCCAACTGGATACTAGTAGCAAAGGTCTCATTACATTGCTGGCACTTGTAGAGTTTTCCAGCACTGTGTGTCCGTACATGAATTATTAAAGTGCTACTTCGAGCAAAGGTGCGGCAACAGTATGGACACTCGTAAGGTTTCTTTCCTGTGTGTATCCAGTTGTGGCGTACAAGGGATTGCTTTCTAAGAAAGGTCTTTGGACAGTTGGGGCACTGAAAGACTTTTTTAGCTGCAATGGGCTCTTGGGAACTAAGTGACATGGGAGAGAGCTGACATTTAGACTTTCCTTGAGTGTCCACTTGCTCATAACTGCACAGGTCACCATTTTGATGGGATGCTGCCGGACGCAAATGGTCCTCGAAAGGCCTTTCATTCATGTGGCCCGTAGTGCGAATGCTGCAGTTCTGTTTCGTAGAAAATGACATTGGGCAATGCTGGGTGCTGATATGTTGCTCCTTAGCATTAGCAATTAGGTGGCTCACAATTCCACGCTGTTCTCTAGTGACATAGTTGCAGAACAGCAGCTAAATTGGATGTCGCTGGCACTTTCCAATTGGCAGGTTGTCTCCTCCAGAGGTGCTCCTTTGTGGCCTAGAAAAGACATTGTCAAGAACATTAATAGGGCCCAAATCCCAGGACCTAAATAGTCAAATATGAGGTCCATATTGTTTCGTCTCATGGAGAGCTTTTCATGTACACACATTTGGTTGACACTGTGCCGTTTCATAGTAACATGCTCTTGAGACATTTCACTGACAACGTATCTGTTTACAAAGTGGATTGAATTGGATAACTGGCTTTGTTTTATCTGCTGGAAGAATAGGAGAACTACCCAAGCAGGAATCTGATAGAGTAAAAATAAATTCTCTAGCTCTAATCATAGACACCTAATCAGACTGTGCTGCATGCAGTCCATGTGTCACTTCACTCCACTTGGCTCTACTTGAGGAAAAGGCATTACTATATCAGGCTTGAGCCTGTGCCAAGCCTCGTCGGAGCCGCCAAGGGCTCAACAAGTTAGGCTGCCATCTGAATGCCAGCGGCTAAGGCAGCATGCACACAAACAACAAAATGTTGAAAGTTTCTTTTGACATTGCGTTCTGTTGTACAGGAGCAGGTTCGTGTATGTTTTGACTCGTGTATCTCCGACGCAAATCAAAAGGGGAGGTCATACTTCTTTTATAGGCTAAGCGGCGCAAGCTACCTCTCGTCATAAAGGTACAACCGTTAGTACCCATTCACCCATTGTAAGCTCATAACAGCCGTGCTGCTGTGCGGCTTGAGTTGTGATGTCGGGTTTCCTTAAAAGGTGCTCAAGTGACTCAGTTTCCCCAATGCCTACGAAAAAGAAACTGCAGAGTCCCGACCAAAAACAGGCACAACAATTAGCACTGCAATGCGAAGAGCATGTTACGATCGCCTAAGCAATGCACCAAAGAAGGCCTCGTCAATCCAGTGACCAATGTGCAAAAGCTGTTGCAGACAAGCAGCAGTAACAAACCCGCCAAATAAGCAAACAGTGTGTCACCTCATCAGCTAGGGTTTCCACCTGCCCAATCTTTGACCGGCATGGCGTTTTTTTTTTATAATAAAAAGGGCAGGTTGCTCATTTGTATATAAAACTGGCCATTATGTGGCATTTTTGTTTTTTTTCAACAATCTGAGCGCATTTTGGGGGAGGGGGGGGCATTTATAATACTTTTGCGCGCACAGCTAGCAAAATAGGCAGCGCGCCCGTCGCCGAATGTTTATCGTGCTTGGCTCCCACACAAAGGGCCAAGGTTTGATGCCTCGGAGCAGAAGCACCTTTTTGTTATTTCTGTGAATGTCGCGTCCTGGTGTACTATTCGAGTATTCTGTTGCTTATTCGAGGTCTGAATGTTTTACATGCCGAACCTTCTACACCGATTGTTCTAAAAGCCCATGCGTGTACATGAGGGGCTCCGCGTGGCGAGCCAGAGTATGTCTCGCCCCAGCGCTCGATCCTGCTATTACGCCGCCAACGACGCTAACCTCCTACCATTTTGTTATGGACATAAGTTCACCCAATTAAACGTTTATTTCTCAATTTATTCACCGCTTCATCCTTTGTCATTCGTGACAATATGTCCTAGGACATTATTACTGGGCATATATGTGTAGTCATTGCTTATTTTAAGCTAAATTTGTATATATCATGTCCTGGTCTTTAGAATTGTTTATTTAGCCACCAAAAAGACATAATTTTCATAAAAGTCCGGCACGTTTACTATTCAGTGTGGCATTCAGTCTGCAATTTACTAAAGGAGACCAAAGAATGGCAATCAAGACATTACAAGACATTACAGTCCTTTTGTAATTCAACATTCAAGAGGCATGAAGACATGTTCGTGTTACACGAATTCACAAGTGGCCATGAGCCTTCAAGCCAGGGGATTGTGCTGGTGTCCGTGGTCTATACCCGCGTTCGATCCCTACCAAAACCTCCAGAACCAGCAATTTTTTTTTAAATAGATTTACGCTAGCAATCTGCACGCTGAGCATCATGCTCAGTGTCTGAGAGCCATTTTTACTCGAAGCATTATTGAATTTGCGGACATTTTTATGCAAACTACAATAAGTTTCTCCACCTGCTGCACAGAATGATTAGAGGCGCGAGATTTGTTTTTGGCACTTTATTTTTTACAAAATGATACCCATCTATGTATGTTATTGAGTTCAGTGTTGTGTATTCGTGTACTTGCTTGTGCTATGATGCATTAAAGAAATACTTCAACGAAATTTTAAATATAGCTGTCGTCTTCAGAATAGGCTGAATATGATCCACATTATACGTAAATGAATGACAATCGCATGTTTGTATTTTGAGCCTGATGGCTGTATTTTTCGTTATAAACAGCCCACTTTGGCAACTGCCCGGAGGGCATGTGACATCTAGCGCAATCGTGACGTTGATTTTTTCGGAACGAACAAAGCTGCGGCGAGGCTGACGTCAACAGGATGTCCTAGTCGTTCTAGCACCGAAGTGGCGAAGCATGCCAATGATCGGGCCACCGCAACTAACCCAAAAGCTGCTTTAGTACAAATTTTGAGTGATGGGTTAATCTTCTATGATCTTGTAGAGGGACAATAGCGACGTCTAGGGACACGCAAAAGAGAGTCCCGGTGAGAGGGGAGTTCCTCCTTCCTCTCTTTTCTCGTGGTGGCCAGAGGTGAGACAGGCATCGGTCACTTACCTGTCAAGGTTCCTAACGGGCATTACAAACGAGGTTAAGCGACATCCACCAGGCGCTCTTCGCTAATCGTTCAATTTGTTTTAAAATTCCTTTTCGTGTCTTTTTTAACAAGTGTACCTGATGTGATACTGCTCCCTTGAACATGAATAGACCAAGAAATAAGTGCTGAAATTTCATTGTAGTATCCATTTAAGGGAGACACTATGTACATGGGAATGTCAACTTTTTAACCGCTCACTCAATCGGTGTGATATTTTCAGGTGGTGTTTGTGGCCACGTAGAAGGAGGGCATGCAAAGTTTCAGCCCTGTGAACCAATTTTATGAGGTTCTATACCCCCACAAACGAGGTAAAGCATAGCTTTGCATAGAATCTGCTCAATGAATCTATCGTTAAAAAATGGTGTTGAAAACCACATAATTTTCGGGTGGAATGCATACTGGAAACCTGTTGCTGGTTACAATGAAAAGAAACTTCAGGAAATGAAGTTAAAAAAAAAAAAAACCTTTTCTGGGTACTGTTTTCCCTTAAAGAGACACTGACACCCACCAAAATTTATTTTTTGCCAGGTGATTTATTATGGTGTCAAAAGACTACCCAATCAGTATTTTGCTACAGCATCACATATATTTTTAATAAAGTAAAAAAAATGCAACTGCTCAAAACCGGACTGGGGAGGAAGAAATATAGAGGAGGAGAGAGGTGGCGGAAGTCACGTGGCTGTGATACATTTTCCCCGCAAACAACGCATTTGCAGCTTTTAGAAACCACAAAAAATGGGTACCATATTTATTTTCTATTTTTAATATTGTGTGCATGCCTTCGATGACCCATGACTTTGATTATAATTGGTGGTTGTGTCTAATGCATAACAAACGGCACAGAGAAGAGAGTGAGCGTGACTCAAACCGGCCAGTTCGCGATCGGCAATTTTCGGTCGGAAAAAAAACTAATTTCGAACCGCGAATTGTTTTCTGTGTAGTTGGGTTCTCATATGTAATGTACAAATAAAAACCTCGGCGAGCATAAATACCCTATCAGCGTCCCTTTGACCCCAACCGTTTTTTATTCTTTTAACTTTTTATCTTAAACAGGTTTTTTTTTATTGCACGTGCTGCTTGGGCTGCACGTGTCTCCATAATCGGTCGCCATCCTTAGAAACGTGTACAATAATAATCACGTGCTGTCATTTCTGAGCAGCGCCGCAAACTAAGCTCTTAATGAGCTTGGGTCATCCCAAACAGCCAAGGGGCAAGGTAGGGTGTGCGGATGAACTATCCTCATCCTAACAGTTTGGGCACGGCTCTTTGTAGGTCGTCCAAACCGGTTCAGGGGCTAATAGATGTATGTTAATTGATTGCCAAAGTAAATTGAACCCGTGTATCAATTAAGACTACCAACGCTCCGTCTTGTTTTTTACCAGTTAAATCTAGCATAATTAGCCCCCCCCTCCAGCATAGCCATTTATTTTTTCGCAACCCTGACAGCAACCCTAGTGGAAACCCTAGCAGCAGCCACCCAACGTGAGAAGAGAGCACGGAACACCAGAGAAGACAGTGCCGAAGTGGGAAGGTGGGGGGGAGGAGAGGGCAGCTGTTTGGTGTGAATACTGTTGTCGTTGTGGCATACAACTTCCCTAATTGCTTTTTCCCGTCTTACGATGCCTGGAATATGTCGACTGTCCTCAATATGCCCCCGACACCTCCCATGCACCAAAAGTTGTCCCAAAGCGACAAGATGTGACGTGCCGTGATTCCAACGGTGGGTTGAAGAAGTTCCGGACAAAAAGAAAGGGTGAGCGAACAAAGTCTCGCCGTCGACGGGGCGTCCCAGCTCCTTGCTGCACAAGCATTCGTGGATTTTTGAGCTAAGAGCGAGCTACAGCAGGACAGGCACGCGTCTGCCACCGTTTCCACTGTTCTCGCATGTGCCGCGTGCTTTGCTGAGTTTCCGAAAACCGACAAACGTGCACACGACGGTCTGTGGACTTGTAAACGCCAATACGGAATAAAAGAACCTCGGGTAGCAAGTGCTCAGAAGACCTGGGTGCATTTTTCACTTCGAGGGCTCTTACCACTAAAGGCTGGATCACACACTTGTGTTTTGTCGTACCAAGAATGTTGTCGTCTCTTGTAACCACTTAAGACGGTGACACATTGGCGTCGTCTACCGGGTTGCCCTGGAACGCTCCAAGCTACACGTCCATTTTTATAACTTTTTACGTGGAATTCTTTCACTTTGGGCTTGAAATAATTCTGATAATGTTAAAAGCGACTATTTCTCATAATAGCATCTCGCAGTAACTGCGCAACTTTCAGTCTAGTTATACACAGGCTGGAAGTGTTCCGACTCGACACAATAGATGGCGCCAGTGTGCTGGTATGTTTCTGGCAGGGTTCGCACAGGTTTTGAAGAAAAAAATTCCAGGGATTTCAAGGACTTCCGAGGCCATAAAAAAACAAATTTAAAAAAAGTACAGCATTGTACCTGGCAGTTTTACAATAGCACAATTTCTTTAACACACAGCAAATGATTTGTTACATACTCGTCTGTTTTGCACGCATCGTTCAGGTCCGGCGACCACTGGAACATGTCCACGAATTGCTCATTTACGCGTGGCATCCGGTTACTTGTTAAAGCTATCTGCTGGCGTTTTCGTGACCCTACCGCATGTTTTACGCTCCTGACAGGGCTTTTTAACACTCATTCTCCCATAAACGAAATATAGTGAACGTTTTTTGACAGGTCTCGCATTTAGCGCCCAATATGAGTATTCGTCGTTAAGACGCAACCATTGAAAATGGCACCTACTGGGCATCACATGCAACCTCAAGCACATCCATGTACACCATGTGCCACATAAAGCATGTAAATTGAGCCAACCGTGCACAGACAACGAACAGTACGTAGAACTGCAAAACACTCCAAACAGTGGAGATAAAAAAAAAAGCAAAATCGCAGGATGTATAAAAGCAAGAAAATTTCAATGTTGCCAGGCATTTAACGAACATCTGTCAAATGTCTCTTAAACGTGTTATTGTAAAGCCAAATCTGTTCCTTAGGAATTTAAAAATTTAATGTTTTAATAAAAATTAGGCATGTGTGGATAGTGCATTGGCTGAATATTTTCTAATCGAACAGTGAATAGTTTCTCCAAGCCTTTCACTACAGCACCGTACTTAAAGGAAAAAAACAGCTGACCTTGTGAAGGTTGCTCTTCAGCTTCCCCTTGCCCCTTTGCAAGCAAGGGCAATTTCAACCTAGCTAGACTTAAGGGACTGTGGCCTCAGAAAACCCAATGCCCTTGTTGCAATGGCAAATAAACAATGCATTTGACATCAAATTTATTTGCGACTCGAATTCACTACAGGTGGCGCCACTCATTTTCCAAAATGACGGTTATAGTGAGGGTCGGAGATGCATGCTGGCTTCACTGAGCAAAGCAAATTATTCCTGCTTATACGAGGAAGCTAGGGTGTTATGAGCGCAGGTCACCTCTTTATCCCGAAAACAAAAATGGTGTTTAGCGTAATATTTACACCAGGAGGCACATTTTAATTCTAGAATAGAACCAAAACTAACCTCTATTCTGGATTTAATTTCTCGGTATAGGTGTTAATTTCGGAATCTTTCCTAACTTAAAATGTGTCTCGCAGCGTAATTATTGAGCTAAAGAAGTTGGTTGCAGAATCTTTATTTTGTGACACACGTGTCCAATCCAGGTACTTCAAAATATTTTGGAGAGTTCAGTGTTCCTTTTAAGAGAAGGTTTTTCATACACCCTAGAGGTAACATAGAATATTGTATTTCTTGAAAAAAAACCAATGCTGATATTTATGCGTTTTTGCTGCCCTTTCTTACTCAGATAATTGTCATCTGAAATAATGAACTGTGGCCCTTTTAATGAGTTTTTGCATATTTAGATGACTAATCACTTTAACATTATTCCCAGCACAAGAATAACAAAATCAATCTAAATTTTACAAAATATCGCCATGAGTGATGAGTTTAGAATATTTCACAAAACATATAATTAAGAAAACGCTGTTCTCATGACAAAAACCCAAAGACGAATCGATTCAGACAGCAGAGGTGTGTAATGTGGTTTCTTAAAGCAACACGTGCTGCATAGGACTTAATGTTAATCCAGGCTTTGACTGTTTGTCCTATCTTGATAATGATGTCGGAGTTGTTTCATATGCTAAAAAGAAAACAAAATGAGGCCTTTCTGGAATATTAATATGGCTAAATGATGCATTTTTTCTGATCGTAGAATTTATTGGGGCCTACATTGCTGCAATTTGTATTATTAATAATAATATATTTTAATACATGTTTTTCAATATCTAATATAATTTGTTGCTTATGATCTAATTTCAAATGTGCAAACAAATATGGCAATCAAAAGCGCACAAATTATCATCACTGGTGCCAATCGCAGCATTTTAATTAAGCTATAAAATAAAAATAGTATAAAATCAATGAAAACATTCTAGGTAATCTGAGAAATCCATGAAATATTACATTAATTGTGGTTAAAGCGTATTGTGCTATCAAAGTCACGACTTTTGACAATCAGCAAAGCTTCCAGAGTCGCCGTCAATCTTTCCGAACCAAATGCCCCAAAATAAAAAAAATTACATAAAAAAAAACTGATTTTATTTTTTTTTTATTTTTTTTACCGATTTTTTTAGAACATTTAGTTTCTTTAATTGTTATGCGCTGTCGTTTCTCCAATCTCAGTCTTTCCATTTCCAAGGAACGCCGACTCGCTTGCACGTCTGCTCGCTGCAGCACGTTTCGGTTGGCGTTGAAAACCAGTGAAACAGAGACCCGGGGAACCCTCACTAGAGTACTTGCCGTTTCTGCCGCGGGGGGGCGAGTAACGAGCTGAGACGCGAATAGAGATGCACCGCTGGAACCTAATTAATGGAGACTTGTAAATCTTCTTGCTATGTGCAAATATTGTTACTTCAATCTCAAATTTGAAAAAGCAAATGGACAATCACGAATGATTAACGCAGGTTTTCAGGGCATCTCTGCCTAACACTACTCTCGAATAATAGCCTCAGTTTAATTTTTGAAATTTTTACTGAACTCGACTTATTAGAGATTTGTTTCTTTCGATATACACCAGGTGCGTGCCTGCACCATCCTGCTTTGAAAGTGTGCTTTTCTCCTAAACAAGCGACTGTGACATTTGTGCTTTTCCAAAGACACTGCAAGTTAGCCCCCTTGAGCACGCTTCTTAGCGAGCACCAGTGCACCGCGGAGAAGCGAAACTCGCGGAAGTGAGCTCCGTGGGTGTTGCTTCCCCACGGAGCACTGGTGCTCGGTAAGAAGCACACTCGACGGTGCAAACCCACCGCGATCAACTTGGGAAAATAAGAATATTGCAGTTCGTATCGAAGAGAATATCAAATAGCGTATTTTTATAAACCATTATTTGAAAATCTGAATATTTGCACAATCCTACTATAAATGTTAGAAAACATAATATACTTATTGTGGTTTATTACTCTAAAAAGGCAACACCTGCAACTATAGTTAAAAAATTCAAGGGTTTCCAAGGACCCGTGTGAACCTTGGTTTCTGGATGTCATCCAGAGCGGACGTATTTTCTGAGCTGTGGTCGATGTGCGAAGCCAAGTGCCTTTTTTGGTGTCGATTCCTTTAAGTGTACCGGTAGATTTAAATAGTGACAAGAACTCTAAGATTTGACGGCCTGCACGGCCATTAGAATTATAGTAGAGTTGGGCTTTGTTTAGATTTTGGCGGTCTTTTCTTGCTGATAGGCCAGGTTCTTTCAGTAGCTGGTGATGAGACGTAAAGGCAGGAAGGCAATGGGAGACATTAGAGTGTGCAAGCGATGGTGTTATTTGGACGGACGTCAAGAGCTTGGCTGACGCGAGGAAGGGCAGCTCTGCTTGTTGCCTGTGTGAGAAGCTTGAGGTAGGCTTTAGGAGGGTAGAAGGAGGGGTGAAGGACTTTGAGACGGATAGTGGCAAGGTTCAAGGAAATTAAGCAGGGTTTGTACAGGCTACAAAATAAAAAATTCAAGGGTTTTCATGGACTTTTAAGGTCCTGTAAAGGTATTTTCAAGGACCCCTTAAAATACTCCATCTAGTAAATAGCAAAAAATCTAGTAATTCGGTTAAAAATGCGTGGATTTTGTTGTAACAAGGGGTTACCCTATGTGCACCAGGTTACGAAGGGGCACCAACACACGTATTGTAACATGTGGTTATGAAGAATGGTAAAAGAATGCTCGAGCTTAGTAGCGATTCGAATTTCTTTACCATGCTACATTATTTGTGCATTGAGAGGCATACCGTTAAAAGGCTAAACCTTACTGTTAGTATATTTAATTTCTAATTGGAGATTAGTTAATTCATTCCGGAAAATGTGCAGCACCTTCCATTCATCTCTTCCACGAACTATGGCAATCCGACATACAGCACAAGGAGTGGCTCATGTTTGTTTACCCCTTCGTGATTTCAGAATGCAAAGAAAGCAAGATGATAACAGAGCAGGGTATGTATAGGCTTTGAGATGTGTTCGCTCGGTTTCTTTCGCGTTCTGAACTCGCAGTCGGAATAGAAGGAATTAAGCCGCCTCCAGGACACACAGAGTGCACAAGACAGCCCGAGCACAGATCAGACCGGCCCCACAATTCCCAGCGTCGTGCGGTGCAGCGTGGGATTGACGAAAAGACTCGCAGAATTTTCCAGAAAGGTCTATAGCTGAAATAAAGCTTCGCCTAGGGGATGGAGCAGCCACCAGATTTAAAAGGGTTCAAGCCCCTTTCATCCGTTCATCCATCGATCAAGTGGTTACCAGAGACAGCGAAACACAAATGTACGAAACCAGAACTTCAGGCGAGTAAAAATGCAAGCAAGCTGCTGCCAGCAGACGATTTGCAAGTGAACAGTGCCGTCTAAGAGTGCGCCGTAAACTACGTCCGTTCATCTTTGCAGCTGCAGGAAAGCTATAGTGCCTGAATTACGTCGCCGACTGGTGTGTTTACGACTCCTAGAGTAGGACGTTACTTTTCGCCCGATGATGTCATAAAGTGTCATGCGTTGCCGGCCACAATTCTGGCAGTGTCAGAGCAGCGGTGGTGGACTTGGCAGACGCCCGTTCAGCCGCTGGTCGTCCTCCAGCTCGACACTTCATGCAAGCTTCGGCAGCCAGTGGTAAAGTATCGTAGCAATAGATAGCTAGCTTCAGATATTACAAGAAGCTCACCGAGATTTTCCGCAGAGGACCACTGAGGCGTTTGCTTCCATTTCGAATGAAGGTCCAGCTGACATTTTCAGGAGGGGTTAAGATGGTACATAGTCTTGAAATCACTGATATAGGGAAAAAAAAAAAAAAAAAGGAGTGTGGTTAACAATAAGTATGCATTGTTATGACCCGCCCCCATCTCCCTGTGTTTCTGAGTGCATGCGAAGCTCATCGAACCATTTTCCCAGACGTTAGGACCACTTTGGGGAAAGGATTAGCCCAGGCTTAGCCGAACGCTTGGGGCCTTGCCAGTCTGGCTGGCGTCAGTCGCTTCCGGGGAAGCGCCGCTCAAGGACTCCTCTCCCTCACGTCACATGTCAACCCTTCCGACTTCTACCTGCGGCTGGCGCCGAGGCGGCGGAACGCGACAATGTGTGTTCCGTGCTTTCCGGATTCTTATCCGCCACAGTGGCGGGAGGGAGGATTAAACGGCGCCGGCTGTCTGCGGGGAAACAATCCAGGGATCGTCCAACAGCCAATTTGAAGACCTTGGAACTGTTTCCCACCCCCTTTGTAAGATTCCAGAGTGGGGGAATAATCGTCGTCTCGCCTTTCCCAAACGTTAAGCTCCCCTTGGGGGAGAGCTCCGCTGGTCCGATTGCCCTCGGTCGCTTCAGGAGAAGCACCGCCCACGAAATCCTCCTCTCTTTCGCGTGTCCACAAAAACCCCGAGAGACGGTCGTCTTCGATCACATATTTCGCTATGAAATAAACCTGTTAAGTTTTCCCGACTGACTGGTTCGGACGTTGTTCGTGAGAAAGGTTGGACGCCAGCGAGATGACCATGCTACCCGAGAGACAAGGCTGGGCATTGACACCTAACAGCATCTCAGCCAATCAATGGTACTGACTTTTTAAGTGAGTTGACAAATTCTGTGTAATATTGCACTGGGGCAAGTTGTCGGTACTATTTCACTTCACGCACAGATTCCATACAAGACCAAAGTATAGAAAAGCTGTTGCTGGAGCAACATGCTAAATTTATCGTGCAGTTAAATAACCCGGAACTGGTGTAATAAAACCGGAAACCTTTAGAAGTTAAAGGGAGAAGCAAAAGATACACAGACCTTGCCCGTCATAGCTCAGTTAACATCTCGCAAACGTTACCTAGCTTGCCTGCAGCCTCACAGTTCTCACTGCTGTTGTATTTATTTCTGTGCCACAAATAAAGAACCACTTAAAAGAAAGCCCAAGTGCAATTAACAGCAAATGAGGAAAAGACAGAAAGATAATGATCATCCTGCCTGCAAATGACCTTCGCTAGGTTTGAATCATGTCTCAATGGGCTCTCTTGGTGACATCTATGAACTTGTGTATATTATCAGTCAAGTGATGTCCAGCAAACACAAGGTAATGTATCTAGGCAACTATAAGTGGCTAACAACAATTGACAGAAAGCAACAAAAACGACTTTGCTGCTTTTCGTCTGTTTTTGCAACCTTACCAGTACGCTCTTTTTCGTGGAATTAGAGGATATCTGTTTTTGCCTCTAAAACTGAGCTAAATCAAACTGTTCCAAAGCTACTAAAATGCCAGAAGCTATTCGTACACAGACCGTCGTCCTCCGCATGTTCCATCTCTTGTGCTTGTTCAGCTGTGGCATGCTCCACCGTACAGCTAGTGGAACTGTTCCTCCCATCTTCTTGTGTTGTCAAGGGGTTCAGCTGAGCGGAGATCAGAGGCTGCGGCAGCTGAGAAGGTTCAGCAGCGCCTTTTTTATCTGGAAAAGACAGTTCAAGCCAAACAATGCACTTTCACAATTGTTATAAAAAATCTGGACTATTTATTTCAATTAAAAATGAGAACAAGAGTCAATACTGACTCGGGGTCGAGCCGGGGACTCATTCGGCGTCCAGCGAGAACGCAAAAAAGGTAATGACGGTCGCTTTTCAGTACTGATGTCCATGGCACGATGGCTAACAAAATTTTCAGAATTCAGTGCCATCTGGTGCTTCAAAAAGCAGTTTTAATTTCGACAAAATGGTGGTCATGAAACAGTATTTCATCAGGCAGCACCGATTTCACGCGTCAATGGCAGACGAGAATTGGTTCTTCGATCACCTCGTAGTTCTTCCTCGATTTGTTTTAGTTTCGATGGTGTGAACACAAGTGCTCGGCAGTACAAAGCGAGGACCCATAAGCGCATCGATTAAATTTCTGCCGTCAAAAGGCATGAGTTAAACTTGTGCCAAGAGATTGAATGGACCACACTCCGAAACGAACACTTATGCAGCCGTTGTATCCGATTCGTGGTCCTGTTGTACTGACGTCTCTAACGTACAGGCCTCATATATCCTTCGCCTGGTAGTATTTTCAGCTTCTTCCGTTGTCAGCCTGAAGAAGGCCGCCATTAGTTTGGCATAGATGCCATATAGAGATGTGCGAATAGTGATTTTTTAATTTGATGCGAATAGGAAGTGAATAGTTATTTTGTACAAATAACTGCGAAGGGAAAAATTTCGAAAGGAGGCGAATAGTTTGCGGCCATCAAAACAGTCATGAGATTAAGGAACAAACAAACCAGGACAAACACGACAACGTCTGAAGGGTTTTCTACCCTGCCCATTCACCAGCTCGCGCGCAATTACTTTTACCATTATATACCGAGCGAACGCCCACTCCAAGTTTGGAGATAATCGTGAAAAACTGGGGGATGGGCACTTGCTGCAACCAAGAGCGAAAATGCAGAAAGGGCACACCGTTGGGTGGTTCCTTGCTTAGTTCAACCCCTGAAATCCAAATGGTGGCCATTTCGCGCGCTCGGCAAATGGCTGTCATTTGCCGAGCCAGCTGTGCATGCCAACGTATGAAAACGAAACTCCACGGGAAAAAGTGCATAAACAGTCTATTGAGTCAACTTAAAAAGTTGACAATTATATACACATCTAATCTTTGTCACGGAAGCCACCAAATGACTCTTCTGAATAACAGAAGAGTAGATCGACACACTCGTCGGTTAGGGCAGCGTGATCGTGGGCCATCAATGAGGATCCAACGCCTGCCAGATGCTAGTGGAGCTCCCCGTCCTCGGTGCCGTCTAGTGTGGCACTGATGCTACAGCCTTTGAGGCACGCTTTGAGTTCCACTCGCCCAGGCGAAAATCAGTCCACTTCCAGCTGGGACCAGTTCCATAATCCAGCTGGAAGTGGGCTGATTTTCGCCTGGGATCGTGCACTCTCTCTCAGTCAATTTTATGTTCCCACGATGTCCGACTCGCATTCTTTCCGTGCTTCCAACGCCACTGCGCTATTTCGACTTTCCGGGCAATCATACAGGGGTGCATCTTTCAGATTTGAGAAGTGAGGCAAGCGAACACAAAGAACGAAGCACGGTAAATGCGGAACTGATTGAACCAACTGAACAAAGACTGCGTGCGGAGGCCCACGTGTAATACGTTTCGCAAGCAAACTAGGAGCGCTTTACGATTTGCTAGCTCCTCCTTTCCCTATGCTCCTTCCATAGTCGGCGACAGGTTAAGAGTGAGGTGGAGGCTCCTCCCACCTCTTTCCACTTTAGTAGAGCAAAAGCTGGTGAGGAGGCGACCTCTTCTCCAGCGTTCACTCTGCTAAAGTAGAAAGAGGTGGGAGGAGCTTTGACCTCACTCTTAACCTGTTGCCGACCATTTCGCTATCTTCTTTCGATTCTGCGCCCCTCACCCGCCCTGCCCGCCGCCTCGCCCGTCCTGCCCGCCGGGTGCGGGGATAACAGCCGCTTGCGGCGACTGGGCACTTGATGTGTCACTCGCGTGTTTTTGAATTCGATAAAAATAGGGGAGTGGGCGTCTGATGTATCCTTTGACAATTTTTTAAATGTTTAAAAAGTGGGGGGTGGGAGGTTGATGTGACCTGGGCGTGTGCCGGTATATTATGGTATTTCAATACAGTCGCGTCATTAATACAGGCACTTTTGTTGCCCAGAAAAATCGTCCATAATATGGATCGTTACATGATCCATAATAGTAAACCAAGGTCAAGACAACAACAAGCGTGGCTGCAAAAAGCATGGTTTATTTAAGGAAAAAAATGCTGAGACTCATTTGCGTAAACACTTTGGTTTTAGCTATTAGAAATGCAATCTCCAATAGAATGAAGAGAGTAGATTTGTTGCTCCTATTTTCATCGCTATTTGCGCTCCAGCCTTGGTTGGTGAACTCATTTCAAGTATATACTGCATTCTGTTCTTTCTTTTTTTTTAGTCTGAATCAAGGTATGTACTGAAGCATTTCAAACTTCGAAAATATTTGAAGTTGTCGAATAGCCCTATTCGATTCGAACTACACACTGAACATCGTGCTATTCACCTTGATATTTGAAAGTTTTGAACATCTGCCTAACCCATACACCAAGATGATAATGATCAAAATTGCCAGACTGAATTTTGACGAGGGTCTACTGCAATGACGACAGAATGTTTAGGAGACAAATATCGTACAAGCGTGCGGTCGTGTATCACTACTGCATGATACACGCTGAAGACCCCAGGCTAGCAGGCATACTGCACTGGTTAAATTTCTCATCTACGGTGGGTAACAATGTCGCCATATTCCGGCAGAATAGACTCCCGCCGTCTAGACAGCCTAACAACTCAATTGTTTTGTTTATAGACCAACACGCTGAGTACAAACAAGTCAGTGTCTGCCCAGACCGGATGAACATGCGCAGAAACCAGATTCATGCGAGCGTCCGGACGAGCGTCTGCGCCGTGCCGACAGCATCGCCACCGGGCGGCATGACGTGGGAGCAGCGTGGGGGTGTACGAGACAAAAATACAGATATCTTCTATAAAGGGAAGCTGAACCGATTTTGTATTTGAGTAAAAACTGTTAAATCATCTTCATCTGGCATCCAGGATCACGAATATCGAGATTATTTTACAATTTGGCGCACGGAGACTGCAGAAAATAATTTTCAAAGTACCGCTGAAGCCCCTCCTTTTCGGAGCGTTACGACATAAAAGGAGTTTTCGGAATCTCCGCTCTCGCGCATCTTCAGCGCCTATCAAAGCTATGCACGCGCACCCTTGCTATTTTCAGAAAGGTCAGAAAAAGACGTCCCTACTGGTGTCAGTGCGGGGGAATATACCTGGCAAGCTTGCAATTGCACGCGTTCCCCCCATGAGCTTGGCGGCCGAAAGATCCTTTTATTACGTAACGACTGGTCGGAGGTTTTTCGTGTTTTCTTGCGTTTAGTTATATCTTCAGAGAAAACGGACGTGATATTCAGATTCACAGGATAAAAATACTCTAGAATTCACCTCTAATTTTTTTCAGGAACCCCTTCAGCTTAAAGCATGATGCGAAATAGGCCCCCCATGCCAAAGCCTTTAACAAGCTGTGGTTCCCTCTATTTGGGTAGAACAAGCTCACCTGAAGGGGCCGCACACTGCTTGTGGCACCCTTGCCCAGCTTTTTTCCTTCTTTGCAGTGATCAAGAATGTAAAGACACCTTTTGATGTCCAAAACCGACTAGATTCAATGCCATAAAGCAATCAAAAGTGCGGGACTCATGCCACCACCGCTAGGGTGTGCGTCTCCTCACTCTGGGTGGTGACGTCAGAATATCTGGTGTCGCAACGCTTCTTTGTTGTTGCTGTAGTATTTTCTTCACTTAGGAATGCGTAAAAAGGCATCTCTTGGCTCGCACTCTTAGCGTCTTGGGAGTGTGCGGTGGCCGAGCGGGCTAACGCACACCACCTCGAAGCATGTAGCAAAAGCTCGTGCTGCAGAACCCAGGGATTTTGGGCTCAATCCCCACCCCTGCCCGTTTCAATCAGGATGAGCATTGTTTCAGTGTGAGGTCGCACGTCACTACTGTGTGATGCACGTTACCCCAGGCTAGCAGTTGTACTGCACTGGCTAAGTTTCTCGTCTACAGAGGGTAACAATGTTGCTATGTTCTGGCAGACTAAACTCCCGCTGTATAAATAACTAACGACTAATTTGCTTTTCTTCTTAGCATTTCTGCTTTGACGGTAATCAAACGGCGGCCGTTTTTTTGTAATTTTCCTCGTGATCAGGTTCCGCACCAGAGCAGGCACTCTTCTACACGTGCGACAGTTTGAGACACGCAAGTTTGTACTACCCAAAACAAGTCGCATTTCATAGCGCTTCGTGGGCAATGTAGCAGTTCTACTGCTGCTACTGCTGTGAATCTTGGGGCAGTTCAACGCAATATCTGACACAAAACTTAGTAAGTACACATATTAAAGTAAAGAACACAATTATGCGGGACGCGGTAGTCCCTGGTAATCATACACTAAGTTGGCATTGTCATTCTCTTCTCTTCCGGGTGGTGTCCAAGCATGCCTCGTTTCCAATACAGCACACTCCTTCCTCACTTGCAAGAAGTCTGAACGATACTGCGGATGTGTCCTTGCATGCTCGGAACGCCTTAATCGTGTTGGAATAAACGCACGTTCGTTTGGGACAGAAGTCGCCATTCCGCCACTCAAATACTTGGTTCCTTCCGAAGACTCATCGATTCTTGTCTTCCGAAGACTCATCGATTCTTGGAAGTTGACGTGTTTCGGCTGGACGCTGCAACAGTGTCGTCAAAGTGGTTAAAGGAGCTGTGCAATGATTTTAACGTTGAAAGAATTTGCATCTTCTACTTTTGACATTGTTTATCTTGTCCCAAAGGACAGAAAACACATCTCCTTCCTTCGAAATGTTGCGAATCCGCCGCGTAATCGCGAGGCAAAAGTTGGAATATTCCGCGAGCGGCAGCCATGAGAACTATGCGGCATGACGTCAATGGGGGTCTTGTAGAAAGATAGCGAGTTGTGCAAATACCTGCTGATAAAAGGTAACTTTTCTATAAATCTCGTCGTTCCAACATTAATATAAATGCGTCAAAAACCTGGTACCACGGACAAAACATTTATTATACGGAGTTTTAGTGGCGCCATCTATCCTAGGTCCACAAAACCGTCAGATCTATCTGCTACCGCGAACAGCCGCCAGAAGCCGGAGGGGGACGGGGATGGCCGGACCCAGATGAGACTTTCCTCCTTTCACCATATTGTTCGCGCTGTGCCAGCACATAGTCACGCGGTCGCGAGCGGATGAGTTCTCGCTGCTCACTGATGGCTCTAGAAAGACAGCTTCACCAAAACCCCGCGCGACCCCCATTGACGTCACAGCGCACGTGACTCGGAAGATGGTGAAGGAGTTGAGAGGTGCCGAAAAACCTCAATCTTTGTCAATTTTTAAAACAAAAACTAGGACGTGGAGGCAAAAGCGGTTTTCTGTTCTTTACTTCAGAAGGGTCGAGACACCAACTCCCAAATTATTTAAGCAAAGCACCGAAATTGTTGCACAGCTCCTTTAAGGCTTTTTGCCTGGGCGACTGTCGAGGTAAGATCCTCCGTGAGGTCGAGTTTGCTTCCTGACTTGGCCACCGTTGAGGTGGAAATTGCCACTGGGGCGAGTTCACTTCTTGCCTTGGCGACGGTTGAGGTGAGATCCGCCGCTGAGGAATGTTTAGCTCTGAGCTCTGCTGAAAAGGAGACCGAAAAGGAGGTAGTAGCAGCAACGAGCCGGGTTCAACACCGGATCCACTTATAGTAGCCGAAGTACGAGCACATAGCTGGTCTATGTGGCGACGCCAAAACTGTCCTCGATTTGTTTATACAATGTAAGAGTTGGACCTGTAACAGCTTCTATTGGCGAGGAGATCGAACTATAGGGGGTGCTCCGACACGTTTGATGTCCCCACACCTCGGTGTTTACCCAACACAAGGACTGTGGACATGCCCACAGTCCTTGTGAGAATGTTCACGTCATCATGTTTACGTCATCTTCAATAGAGCGTCGGGCACAGTGTAACGTAAAAATACTAACAATAAACAAAATGATGTTCATTGTTAGTGCCGGACCCCTCCCGAAAGCAATAGTAAGAGAATGAGAACTTGACCCACTTCGGTTTTTGTGCTGAGCTGGGCATATTCACTGTGCATGCTGCATTGTTCTGGTAACAAAAGGGCCCCTCCTTTCCCTCGGGCTATTAGAGAACACAAACTCCAGCCCAATGCTGACGCAGCGTTCGGTTACGCCAACCGAGCGCCGAGTCATTGTTATTTGTTTTCCCCATCTGTGTAGTTCTAAAGTTAGCCACTTGGGGCGGCACGGTCTGAACTCCTCCCCAATACTGCCAGGAGCCTAAGTAGTCCCAGATGCAAAATTTCGGGCATACACCTCATCACCTGGGTTATAGCTCCTAAAGTTTTCAACAGATGGCTGGTTCCTGTAGGAATCTTCACTTCGGGCAGTGAGATCAGCAACCGGGTCTGGGAGCAGGCGGTTCAATGTAGTAGTGACCTGTCGGCCCATGAGACGCTCTGCCGGAATTTTCCCAGCTGCAGAGTGAGGAGTCGAGTGCTGAGCAAATAACCTTCTTGCTAAATGCAGCGACCAGTCGTTTCAATTCAGGAGAAGAAGGTTCTCCTTCGCCGTTTGTACCATTCTTTTGGCTCGTACATTAAAACTCGGATGGAAGGGTGCGACACGAACGTGTCAGATCTGATTTTGGGAGCAAAACTCTTTGAATTCTGCCGACGTAAAAGACGCACCGTTATCGGACGCAATGTCTCGAAGCCCGTGCGTAGCAAACAAAGCATGAAGGTGGCATACTGTTAATGACGTTTTCATTGAGGCCATCTGCATGACCTCCAGCCACTTTGAACAGCTGTCTATGACACTGAGGAATGTCTTATTATACATAGGTCCAGCAAAGTCGATATGAATGCGACACCACTGTTTGCATGCACGTTCCCAAGGAATCGTCGGACTGTTTGCAGGAGCATGGCGGGACTCTTGACAAACGGACCATAGCCTGACCGTTTCTTTGATCTCTGAGTCCATTTTGGGCCACCAGACATAGCTACGAGCCAAACCTTTCATTCGCACGATAACCTGGGTGGCTGTTGCAAAGCAGCATTAACTTTTCACTTCTACAGGAAGATGGTGCCACCAGTATGCAGTTCTTATGAGGTGATCACTCATACATCGTGGAGGTACTTCTGCTCCTAACATCTTGTAAATGCCCTCACTGATGATAGATACGGCAGCTCCACAGTCCACTTCCATGGCTAGAGGAACTCCGTTGAGAGTCATTATCACCATATATGGAGGCAGTTTTATTTTCCACCGCATACATATCAAACCGAGGTGGTTTGCCGCCTAACCTTCCTGCACCACGTGTGCTGCATGAGACTAGACTTGTTCGACTTTGCTTGTGGATGCCGTCATTGTCTTTGGGCGTGCAGACCTTTTTGATGTGGCCCAGCTTGTTACAGTAGCGAGAAAGGACGATTTCAAATCACCATTTGGATGTCGAGTGCTGGCCTCCAGAGCGAAAACAAGAGCTTGATTGAGTAGGTCTTTGAGGAGGGCTGCGCTGGACAGCATTGACGATCAAGGAGTGTAAACCTGGGGTTTCAGCATTTCTGTTTCTGCAAGGCTGAATTCTGGGCAGCGACAATCTTGATTGCAGCTCTAGTGTTCCTTGCTAGGCAGCCCCAGCAGCGGTAGCCAACTCCAGAGGAGTCTGCAGATCCAAGTTTTTCGTAAACAAAAGTGGGTCTTGTACTTTGACGTCTTCCTCACCACAGACGACCCGGTCGCAGATCATCTCGTTGAGCATAGCGCCATACCCGCAGGTTTCGCCTGACCGACGAAGTGCGCTGACGTAGGTAGCGAAAGCTTCGCTCTCTTGATGTTCCCGCTTGTGGAAATGCAAGCGTTGTAAGGTCTTCTGTGGTTTAGGACAGCAATAATTATCAATCCGCACGAGGATGGTCTCATAATCGGTAGCCGAGGGTAGCGCCAGTGAAGAAAGGTCTTGCACGACAGAATATGCCGCTGGGCCACAATTTCTAACCAGCACAGCTTGCCGTATGTCTGGATCTTCTACCTCGTGAATGATGAAGAGATTATTCAGACGTTCTATGTATTTAATCCGAGCATTTGGAGTGGCAGATTCAAACATGCACATATTCTAAGCATAATGCATGTACACATAGCTTGCAAGTTTCACCATTGCTAGGTACTGCTGTCTATTTCTACGTGCTGGTTCCTTCAAACTACGACTTCTGCGGTGTGAAACTAGCACACTGAACCAATCACTTGTGGCACAAAAAATACTGGCATGTCCGTGAATGACATCACATGCAAGCCATGTATAGGGAAGATTCACTGGCAGCCATAGCTGTGTGCATGACTGCTAAGCGCATGCTGACTGCGAGCATCCACATTTCTTTTGCAAAGTGCATTCAACATCATCGAGACTGCCAGTTTTAACAGCTTATTAAAGGGAGACTGACACCCCCCAAATTTTTTTTTTCTTTTTTTGTCAGGAGATTCATTATGGTGTCGGAATACTACCCAATTAATATTTTGCTACAGAGTCACGTATTTTTTTAATAAAGCCAAAAAACGCAACTGCGCGAAACCGAAACCGAAACGGAGAAGTGGAGAGGATAGCGTGAGTGGCGGAAGTCACGTGGCTACACCCGACCGTTCGTTTTTTGTTTTTTTTTCTCGGCGTGTAGCAGACGAAATACATTCGCTCGCCGTGCGATTCCTTTGCATTTATGTTTGTCCCGCTCGCTGTTCTGTACTTCAAGATGAGTTGTTTTGTACATTTAAGTGTTGGCAATTAGTAGTGAGTGCCTAAGTGCCGTAGTGTGGTGAATTCCCGTGATCGGCTCCGAAAAGAATACTCCCAAGATGTTGCGTGAAGAGTTGCCTCACATGTCTTGCATCTGAAAGTGGCATTGTGCGGCAGATTGCACAAGTTTCCGAAAGATCAACGGGTCGGGGTCAATGGCTGGCTGCAATTCCTGTAGAACAGTTACGCGAAGCTTGGAAAGCGGATGCTACCCGATTCATATGCTCCTTTCATTTTGTGGAAAGTGACTACATTGAGTTCGCAGGTGTCAAAAATGAAATCCCATACCATTTAGTTCAGCGACGTATCGTCCACAACAATTGATTTTTTTTAGTGATAATTGTTAAAAAAAAAAAAAAAAAAAGAACTAAACATCGCAAAATGCTTGACAAAAAAAAAATGGTACACCCACAGCAGGGATCGAACCCGTGCTCGCTGCGTGTAAATCGGATGTCTTTCCACTGAGCTACCGAAGGAACTGTTCCGTGCATACAAATGGAGCCGGTAGACTGTATGTCGGTAGTTTGCTGCCGATTTCCCTTCATTACATGCACTCCCGGCTTGAAGTCGGGCAGCACCACGCATAGGGCACATTCGCACCTCGTAAAGTAACCGTACGCGTGCGTATTCAAGTCGAAGTACACACTTCGTGCTTGACGTTTGAGCGAGCGATGTCTTCAGCCAGGAGAAGGGACGATGGCTCGGCGACGTCTTCGTGCAATCGGCTTGCTGGTCGGGCGTGTCGTACGGGATGAATATCAGTTCTTTTGATCGGTCCAAAATTTCTCTTTCGAAGGAAGACAGAATTCGCCGGTACCGTGAACGACAGTTCTGAAGTAGAGGTCCAATGCCCAACGTCCGCTGCCATCCGCTAGTGCTAGTCCCACGATACGCGAAACGACGCCATGTTGAGAATTATGCAGTGAACGCACAGAAAGCTTCCGGTTGTCTGTGCTACCTTTTTTTTTCAATCAACGTATTTGCAGCTTTTTTGAAGCCACAAAAAATGGGTTTCATTTTTTTTTCTATTTTTAATATTGACTGTGTGCCTTCAATGACCCACGACTTTGACTACATTTGGTGGTCGCATCGATACCTTAGAAAACGGCCCGTGACCACGGAAAAGAGAGTGAGCGAGACTCGAACCGGCCAGTTCTTGATCGGCGGTTTTCGGGCGGAAAGAAACCGAATTTCGAGCCGCAAATTCTGTTCTGGGTAGTTGGGCTCTCATATGTCACGTACAACTAAAAACCTCGGCGAGCATAAATACCCTGTCAGTGTCCCTTTAAAGTGAGTTCGTTCCGAGCATGCACTCTAAACAGTTCACTTAAATATGGTGTCCCTGCATCCAGGGAAAGTAGTGCCATTGCCTTTCCTGCCTGGTAGCTGGATACAGGCAAATACTAACATACAAACGACCAAATCTCGCAAGGTGATTGGCTGATGGGTCTCAGCTGCCGTGGCAATCGCCATTTCGGTCCATTCAAATCTTTGAAAAGGTTGTTCTAAACCAGTCGCACCAAGATCTCTATACAGCATCATTGCACTGAAAGTGTTTCCCGCCAATATAGGTGTCTATGGCGCTGTGCATGCAATCCACGTAGCAATTATGCTTATCTCCCAAGATCTCTTACAATGGTATTGTTGTTCTTGCATATTTAAAGACAAGAAAATTATTTCTAAATGCCGCCAAGCACTGGCGCCTCGAGTGGTGGCGATGGAAAGATGTGCGCTTGTTTCACCGGTGTGTGATTAACACAATCACGGTATTCAAGAAACGTCTTTACAAAGCTACCCGTCACCAGCGAATTTAGATCGGCTCACCAAGAATGGAGAGGTCAAGGAGACGCTGTTCATTCAATGAACCAAAATGGTGATCATATGGGGATCTTTGCGCTACTTTCCCAGAATCCAGAGCGAACCCAATTTTAGCTATAGACCATTTTATCGTGCGTAGCGCCATTTTGAACACTGCAGCGCCATCTAGTGAGCGTCAGGTTCCACGGCCATGCTAAGTGGTTAGAAACATTGGTGAAAGCGCTCTTGGGGGCGCCCACGGTGGAAGAAATATTTAGGTGATGACTCTCTGTCCGATGGGCGACCATATTATGTTCGGCGCACCGAGCGCTTCACTCGCACGGGGATAGATGGCACCCAAGTATCGGGTCCATCCCAAACCGACCACTCCGGTTGTTTCTCCCAGCAGTGGTCCCGCATCCCCTCGCTCGCCACTTCTTGTTGTACCCACAGTGGAAGAAACACATTTAGGCGATGACTCTCTGTCCGACGCGGCGGCCACATTATGTTTGGCGCACCGAGCTCGCTTCACTCGCATGGGGATAGATGGCGTCCAAGTATAGCATCCCTCCCAAACCGACTGCTCCGGTTGTTTGTCCCAGCGGTGGTCCCGCATTCTCTCGCTCACCACTTCTTGTTGTACCTCACCGCCGCCACGCCGCCCTTAAGTTGCCAGAGTTCGTAAATCTGTGCTCTCTTCCTTCTTCTTCTTCAGGTTAAGGCTCACCTTCATGCACGATGGTGGCACCTGTGATCGACACAGCACCAAAGCAAAACACGAGGCCAGCCACTGGCCAAACACCACCACCACACCACCCCACCCCGAAAAAGGCGAGCACGCTACACCGCCGACACCGCGGCCGCCGAGGAGGGTCCTCATACCTCAGCGCCCTCCGCGGTGGCGCGGAACTAACTACTCCTGGTTCGAAGCTAGCTACAAACACAATCTAATCGCTCGCTCTCCGCGGGAAGAGCAGCCAGAGTCATCACCTAAATGTGTTTCTTCCACTGTAGGGGTGCTCCTCCCGCATTGGGTGCTTCAAAGTGCTGGGTATCCGACTTCGGGGTGCGTCTTGTGTTCTTGTGTGCTGAGAATAATGTTTTTCAATGTTTCTTGCCCCGCATTATGGCATCCTCCAGTGCGGCGATGCTGAGAAAAGCAGCACTGAATGCGCCACCGATAGAAATCACAGGTGAGTACTCAAAATATTGTATCAGTTTACAGCGATTGAATTTTATGTCGTTTTAGACGCAGTACACCGAGAACATTTTTGGTGTTTCATTTCGTCCACAAGAATGAAATATAATGGGAACAGGGATGTGCGAAATAAGAGCTTTGCAGGGAACAATCGATGGCAGCTCCCCCCGGCTTGCAGAAATTTACCAAAGTTTTAATTGAGGATCCCGTGTCGACAAGTGTGTCCTTTGTCTAGAATTGAGAACAGCGAAGTCGAGATGGGCTCATTACCGGAGCAAGTCGATCAGTGATTCAGTGATTCGAAATCGATGCATGAGCATGTTTCAGCAATAGAAATTTAAGTTTTCTTTTGAGTCATGTTATGTAATAATTTGAAAAATAAGAAAAACGCAGTTGCATTGTGAGAGTCAACGCAAGTTTACAGCTCTCTGCTGTTGCACAGAAGATCGCAATTAAAGGGCCCATGAAACGAATTTTGGGTTGGGATAAATAATTTTAGATTGGGATTTTACTAATAGCACATCATTCAGTGGGCCAAAAGAAAAAAGGTAGAAAGTCCAAAGCCTGACTTTCAGTGCGAAAATTTAAAAACACAGTGGACTATTTCGTACCTCCTCCCCTTCGTAAGCTCTCTGCCTTTTCACTGTGATACATCCGCGGTCCCAAACGCGCGTCATCAGGTCCAAACGCATGTCACACGACGCCGGACCTCACTTATTCCCTTCGCCCCTAAGCTGACATTGTGGTGGAAGCTACGCGCTTGCCGGACCAAACAGCCGCCTCCGTTTCATCACCTGACCTCATTCTCTGCGTGAAGGAGCGTGATCACGTGGCAAGTGTGGCTGGCCGAACGAGCACGTAGCTTCCACAGCACTGTCAGCTTTGGGGTGGGGGCTTTGGGGTTGGGGAAAGCAACTTTTGTCTGAATTTTGAGCGACGGGCTAATCTTCTAGAGGGACAATGGCTCTGTCTGGGTACACAAACCAGATTCCGAGCAAGAGGGGCCTCTCCTCTTTTCGTCTTCTTGAACTGTTTGGTGGAATGCGCAATTGATGAATTGAGGAGGAAAGCTAATCAGGAAAAAGTTGGAAAAGCGTTTCATGACCCCTTTAAGGAAAACCAATAGAACTAACTTTTCAACAATTTCCAACCACACCCGGCTCATAGCCTTCAGCTATGAGCGTGTAGATAATTAAATTGTGTCAAGGTCGCCACTGCAAGTTTTCTACAGGGAAGATAATTCACTTAGCGCTCCCATTCTCTAAGCTGCGAGGGGAGCCAAGTCGGGACAAGGTAAAACGTGGAGAGGATATAGGAAAGAAGGAGGCGGGCAAAAGTGGAAAGTGCGAAGTGTACGTCGTCCTTTAAGATAAATTAGGTTACGAAAAGTTACAAGCTGAAACGGCGATTTTTAGGAGAACACTTGCACCCACCTTGCGAGCGTAGGTCATGTTCATAGACGGTACAGTGGTTAAGTTCGGTGCGCGCTCTATTCATGAAATGTTCCGAGCACACTCGAGAGGATGGCATCGGGGAAAGGTCTTTTCTGTTTATGAATGCAACCCACTGCTGCCGGAAATCATGGCCATTTGGAAAGCGATGGAGTTTGAAGACATTGCAGCTGCAGTTCCCTTGTCAGATCCCGTGCGTAATACAAGTGTCCTCCGATAATATTTTGCACTTTCGGTTGTTATTCATGCAGCCTGTTACCGAACAATGGTGTCCTAATGACCAGGGAATTGCTGTCATTGAATGTGCTAGCTCTAATTAAATTTGGAAGAAAAGAAATCGAGGAAACCGCCAAGAATACGAGCAAACTCAGAGCAACATATGCATCTAAAGGCCCATTCAGACACTTGCAACCGAGTACAACCGAGAGAGACAAGACATGTTGAAACCTCTCAAAAATTTCTTAGGACGAGAGAGCACACTGGCACGCTGGCGCCATCTATGTGGTGACCCTGGAACTGCATTTCACAAAAGCAAAGGTTTTGCGGGATTTCCGAGGTCAAATATGCGTAATACCTATGAGAAAAGCCCGTTTATAATAGCGTAGAAGTCTGGGCGAGTTGGTGATGCATCGGGATGCATCGAAATACCCGCCACCAAGCGGTGGAAAAGGCGGCGCATACTAGAAAGGTGTAGTGGGATCAGGCACCGACGAGCGGCGAGCGTAGAAAGGTCCCAGATGTATGCGGCGGCGCTGCGGTCGTATGGACTTTTGGTTCCGGGCATTCCGAAGGCCTTCGGCAAGCACCTTTGGCTTGCGGTTTGGCCATTATCGCGGTATGGCAGCGCGAAGTAGCTCCCGTTCTGAACTGATCTTTACCCCGTGTTTGCTGTCGTTTGTGGCCAATGAAGTGTCATGCCGAATTAGTGTTTCATCGCGCAGCAAATGCAATGCGAGCCGCCCTGGCTGCCCGCTTCATACAGCCTATCCAGAACATGCTTTAGTGGCGCCCTCTCGAGCCGTCGACACGAAGTGCGGCAGCCGTGAGCGCTCGCTGAGCTAACTACCCCTTCTCTAGTTCACGGCCACTCAAGCGACCAAGGACGTCATGAAGGAGGTTATTTTTTGCTTGTTTTTGTAATTTTAATTTGCCTATAACTTTTAAAATAAAGCGAAATTCGAGAAAAGAAAAGTTTCATTAAGTTACTGCATTCAGTGCGCTCAGGTTCGGTGCAAATTAAAAACCAGTAAAAAATGAAAGCCGTTTACAACTCCCTGTAACGCCAAATTAGAGCGCAGCTCTTGAGGAGGGGGAGAAAGCGGGGAGGGGGGGGGGGGGGGGGGAGGGGGGGGGGTTCACGTGACCAGGGGGGCCACGAGGGTCACGTGACCTTGCGGTTACGCCGACGGCGACGCCGATGCCGCAAGCCGGAAACGGGCGCCTAAAGGCCCGTTCACACTCTTGCGATCTCTTAAACCTGGGTTCCTTAAAGGGGCTATGCAACAATTTTTTTACTTTGCGCAAATACCGCTTAGAACGGATCCCTGACGTTAATGACCTATGAAACACGCCTTCGTTTTTCACCCGACGCATTAGAAGTCCCAGAAAAAAATTAAAAAACAACGAGCAGCGTTCACGCCCTCAACTCGCAGCCAGAACAAGCGGCCACGTGATCTGGAGCCGATTATATGCCGCCAATGTTGATCATAGCCACGCGCTGGGGTTGGCAAAGCACAGGACACGCGCTGAGTTCCAGACATTGTTATGGCTCGGCTATTGTCGTCGTTGCAGCGATTGGACACGGGCCACTACTCGAATGCTTCTCGAGCTATCAATTATCACGAGCCTAAATCGAGTGCCCACGCAATGCTCGGGTCCAATCTATGAACCGCATTCAAATATCGTCATACGGGTGTACTGCGATCCCCGCGTTACGTCATCGAATTTTGCAAGGGAGAGATTGAATGAAAATGATCGCTTTTGTCCTTGAAATTACACCGCAACAAAGGAGTTTCTTGGCCAGTGGCATTGCATGCGAGTATCCTTGAGTCCCACTAGTGCCAGTAAGCTCGTGTAAAGTGAAAAACATTCCAATTGAATATCGTTGCACAGCTCCTTTAAAACTTCTTAAACCAGAGGACACACTGGCATTGTGGCGCCATCTATGCGGTGACACTGGAACTGAATTTCACAAGAGCGAAGGTTTTGCGGGATTTCCGAGGGCAAATGTGCGTAGTACCCATAGAAAGGCTCGTTTATAACATTGACAAAAGTTTTTCGAGCCAAGAAAGAAAGGATAATGCGCGAGAGAAATAAAAAAAATATGCCGGACCGCCGAGTTTACACTGCTACCCAATAGATGGTGCCAGTGTTTCCTCTGGTTTAAGAAGTTTTAAGCAAACCAGGTTTAGGTCGCAAGAGTGTGAACGGGCCTTAAGAGCTGCGCTCTAAAAAGTCCTTGCAAGGCTTCTTTAAGAGGTTCCAAAGCCCTCGGTCTTAAAAAGCCGCAACTGTCTGAACGGGCCTTTAGGCGTTCATCCGGGTCTTCCGCTCCGTCCTAACACACCAGCAAGAAGGAAAGCACCAGTAGCCCTTTCCCCTTTTTTCTCTTGCCCTCTTTCAGTAAAACGGTCTACACTCGTTTGCACCTCAAAAACCGTAGTAAAAGAAGTCCGGCTTTTCGCGGAGCTGCATTTTAGATTGGATATTAGCTATCTTACCAAGACGTGCATGTTTCAAACGCCAAAGGCATCGCTTCTTTCTACTACAAAAAGCACCTCGCGCGGCGTACAAACAATGCACAAAAATGCTTTGTTTCGTGAGGTGAAAACAAGTATAGTGAGGAAGCTGCATTTGTGCAAACGAATATTCTGAAAACTTACTTACTACACAGACTGGAACACTTACGCTGCCGTTTCGCCGATCCCTCGCGCGATCGCCTCGCGTCGTGTGGACGCGCGGGAAGGTTCATGGACGGAATCGCTTCTGCCGTTAACCTTCGGTACTTGTAGCCTAATTGTAAAAAGAAAAGTGACAAGCACGTTCACACTGGGCAGAGAAGCGGTCGGAACAGAACTTACCCAGAGACTTATAGACCGGGTAAACAAAGTCCTGCTCCTGGAAATGCTTGCTGCAGACGACAGCCGTCGTTGACGGTGTCTTGTCCGTTCTCAATCTGAAGACCCAAGCTTTTCGTAGCCATGACGTCTTTGGATACCGGTGAAAGCTGACGCCAGGTGCTTTTCGAGAAGTGCATTGCGGCACTGAGCAATAGGTCACCATTAGGAAGGATGATGTCCCTGATGTTCCTATTTGCACTCCGACGCTGTGCTGTCCGAACACAGAGCCGGTCCGAGCGCTCCGAGCACTCCGAGTGCGAATAATTTCGGATAGGGGTGTCGCGAACTTTTCCCGCACACAAGGTTCGACTGGTTCGACGTCGAACACCGGGTTCGTTCGACTCACTGTGGTTCGACTGGTTCGGCGAACCGTCTTTTTGCGAAACTTGATGAAGGATTGATGGATGGATAGATATTATTCGCTATACCCGTTGTAATGGGCGGTAGCTTGCGCTACCTAGCCAAAATCGAAAAAAAGACAAACATGATGATTCCTCTCGCCCATCTAAGCCAATAGGGAGCGAAAGCTCGCGCTGCAGAACCCAGGGATCCTGGGTTCAATCCCCACCCCTGCCCGTTTCGATCTGGATGAGCATCGTACCGGCGTGCGGTCGTGTATCACTACTGCGTGGTGCACGTTAAAGACCCCAGGCTAGCGGTTGTACTGCACTGGCTAAATTGTTCATCTACAGCGAGTGACTCGTCGCAACTTTAAATGGCTGACCAACTACACGCTGTATAAACATCCCCACAACCCAATTTTTTTTTTTTTTTTTTTTTTAAGCCAATAGGTGAGCGGCGTTTGGCAACTTCCGGTTCCTTAGGAAATTTTGTTTCACAGTTGACAAACGACGACAATGAGCTACGAGCCTGTGCAAGCATGGTTTTCAAACCTCCAGACTAGTTTTCATAACCATGTCTTGAAAGGCCTCCAGAATACCATACGTCTTTTGTTAACAGCTAAACAAAATGTCCTAAGGAACCGGAAGTTCCCCCCCTAAGGGCTCATTCACACTGGAAGCGGATCCGCGTTCGCAAAGCGGTTGCGAACGCGGTTGTATAAGGATTCAGTACGATTGCACGCGCATTTGATGACATCAAATGCGCGTGCAATTGCACTAGATCTTTATACAACCGCGTTTGCAACCGCTTCGCGAACGCGGATCCGCTTCTAGTGTGAATGGGGGGGTAACTATCACTAAGCGCTGTGTGATATCATTACGATGACCTTCGAGGTATCGGGCAAAAAAAAAAAAAAAATAAAGCATCACCTTCCGCCTCTTTCCCACCACCGAGGGAGTCGCAAATTTTCCTCTGATCAAAACTTCTCGGCGTTATCTCAGCACCGGACCCACTGGGGACAGGGTTGAGATATAGTGTCTTCATGAGACTGGGCCGGAGCCACGCGGGTGGGGTCCCAATTTCCCTCTGTCCCGCCTGTACATCGCCTCTTTGCAGGGGGGTAAAGGTGGGTGAGGAGGAGTGGCAAATCCCGTGCGCCGACACCCGGTATTCTAGTACACCATACCCGGGGGGGTCTCGAGTGAAAGATCGCGAAAGAGAGCGACAGAACACGAGAAAAAGAAAGCAATGTTGCCAGCTGAAGCAGCTGAAGGACGACAGTCGCAATGGTAATCGCGAAGACTGAAAACTCTCAGCAATATAAACAGTGATAATTTAACGTTGTAAACTAAATTCTGAGCTATTCTAATGCTTATAAAAACCAATATACTCATTACGTTGCATTAACTTCCCTTCTGTCGAAATCTCGGAAATCTGGTGCTTGCGCGGTTTCGTATTCCTCGGCCGCGCCCTCTCGCACCCCACCCGCGAAGTCGGTTATCTGGTTTAGTTTAGCGTTGACGCGAGGCCGTACATCTGCGCGCTATGCAAAAAGAAAGCTTCGAAAGGAACGTGAATACCTTTCCACCGGTAAGTTCGTGGATTGTTGAAGTTCGTGAAATCGAATGCTGTCGACGAAACTTCGCAGAATAAATGGTATGAGACTCCCTTTCCGGAGGTGCGATCGGGGATAGCGAGGCTTCGGTTGCCATGGTAACCATGTTTGGGACCCCGAGGGTCTGCCTGCATGCTCCGCCGCTTGCGGCAGCTAGAGCCAGCCAGAATGCATGGGAAAATGGCGGACCTTTTCCTCTAGAGTTAGTCAGAGCTGTTTATTGAGAGAGTTTGGCCATACATTGGTTTGAATAGGCGAGCATCTCGGGCCAACCACAGGCCGCGAAACAGCCCCTAGCGGTGGTCGCGTGCTCTAAATTTGTGCCACGACTATACTTCGTTTCACCTTATGTGCAAGCGAAGGCAAAACTGGAAGCGCGAGCACGGAAGCTCCGTGCGTTCAGGCTTTGCTCGAGCGCGCGAGCTGGGGAGAAATGCAAAAAGCACTGGTCTCGCGCTTCTAGCTTTGGCTTCGCTCGCAGGTAAAGTGAAACGAAGTATAATTTGAGCCGTGCCAAGCGGAACTCCGCGTCTCAAGACGCTCGCGCACCCCACCCTTTGCACTGCTTTCTTTCAGCCAGTCTCAGGACGCTGTTCTAGCAGTGCAGACAAAGGCATGGGCACGAGCGCGTGGCTTTGGAAAGTGCCTCCTATGCACGAGGTCTCGTACAAACAATAGCGTTTCGCTGAGCTAGGCTCACGCGCCTGTGCCTTTGTCTTCACTGTCGACATTTGTGAGATGGAGTAGAGGTCTCCTGATTGGTCGACACTGTGTCACAAATTTAGTTTACGCTCTAAGCGTGGGGGGAATATTCGGCGCTGGCGGCGGCCTTTGCTCCGCCTATTGTCCAAACTCTCCTAATATACGGCTCTGGAGTTAGTATATGATCTCTATGCCTCTTTGTGACCTTCCATCGTCGCCAGCAAAACTCAGGGCCCCGGCCAAATCTGGTACAGGACAGGGTGAAGCCCCGTGCACTTCAAAACCAAGTGCTCTAGTGTCTCGCTGTCATTATGGCAGGCAGCAGTGGCAGGCAAGTTTTCGTACTCAAAAGTCCCGTTCTCGCCTCAAACAGTAAAGAACCTCCCAGTAAATTGTCAAACACCTTTTCTTTTCTTATGACCTGTATTTGTGCCCTGTACATTTTTAAAGCTGATTTTTTCTGCGCACAGTGAATTCCAAGTATCGAAAGAAAGGCATCGAAAGCGCAGCAGCCAAGATAACTACTAGCGCCACGCGGAGCCCAGTGGCATAGAATTTCCCTAGAGTGTGCGGGCTCTTGCGGCCCAGTTAGGCAATGCAGTGTTCATTCCCATTCATTTGCTTCGTTCATCGGGTTCATCTTCGCGAGTGCAGTCGAAGAACTGAAGAAGGGGTCTTCGTACGGGCGACAGTTGCGGTTACCTTCTCATCGCTTGTGCCGGTTTCAGGTGGAGCAGCACTGCTCAGTAAGTAACCGAACACGACACAGAAGGACTGGGGCCGACCGCCAGCATGTTCAAGGGCCGGCTAACGTGGAAGAAGGTCGCCGTCATCGTGATCGTGCCGCATCTCATCTATCATCCGCTGCGCTACTTCGCCACCAAAGACCGCGACAAACTGCGCACAGATTTCGAGCAACGGACATTCACCGAGTCTGAGTGAAACCAGCGACGTTCGCTATTTCAACGCCCGGCGTCAAGAGAACATTACATCGTTACGCAACTCTTTCACACGGCACGATGACTTTGAAAGCCGATCGAGGCACGAGCTGTCATTCCTCTTTCGGCGTTTATCTACGGTTTGTGATCGCCGCACAGATGAACTAATAGTGTTACGATTTCGACCTGATGTTCCGTCAAAGAGATCGAACTATCACTCTGCTGCTTAGCGATTTTTAAGCATATTGTTTCGTGTCCTCCAGACCTTTCTATTTATAGTAGTAATGTCAAGTTCCGTACCGAATGTCAAACGGTAGCCACTTAATAAAATAGTACAAACATACTTTCTCATACATGAAATGCAATATTATTCCAGCCGTCATCCATACACCGATACCCAATTTGTTGCTCGCTGCCAACACACTTGTAGTGCTCGTAAACAAAGGCCAAGAAAGAGAAAAAAAAATGCCACACTTCTAAAACAACTTACAACAGTTTATTCTTGGTTCGGTTTCGCGGCGTAAACTCTGTACATAAAGCTAGTAAACAACAGCACATGGCAACAATGATTCCGACCAAGCTGCGACTATGAATAGACTATGAACACCGAAGACACGAAAGCTCGAGCATTCTGCCTGTCGCCGGGTCGCAAGCATAGATTTACAAACTTGTTTCAGATCTTGAGAACTGTTGCAACACTTCAGGGACAATATAAGCTGTCCCTACTGCACACGTGTTGCCAGCAGCCGGTAATACTGGTACATATAATAAAATAAATCACCTCAGAGGTCCGCTGCAACTCAAGAAGGTTGGGCGAGGGTAAGACGGGCCGGGGAGGAGCGTTCTGTCTGCTTCCTCTTCACCGGACCGTCTTACCCTCGCCCTACCTTCTTGAGTTGCAACGGACTATAGCTTGTAAACAAAGTATTTTCTTGTTCTCATACATTAGAAGTTACCATGTCAAGCAGCTTTCTGTCATTTATGCAGCAGAATAAACAGTTCCATCACTTGAACAAAGAGGTATGCCCGCTAAAAGTTCCAACTAAAAACAAGGTAATGTTCCGACACTGTCTTCAATGTCCCACTTGTAAATTAAGTACAGTTGCATTCCATTTTCGACTCTCATCACACGCACTGGTTAACATATCGGGACGCGCTTCAAACACTTTGTGACTTAACCTCTGCAGCACTGCCAAACACAGCTTGTTAATTCCACCGTTCAACGAAATCGTGGCAGACGTGAAAATAGCATAGGCAGAAGCACAGCATTGCAGCTGCATTGCTGAGGTGCATCCGTCCGGTTTCGCCTGTATGCTCCTGATTTTGCTCGTCGTCTTCAGGGCGCTTACAGCCTAGAGGAAAGGCCCTTGGCAAACGTTCCAGACTGATGTGCCTGGGCAATTTGTCAGGCTTGAAATGTAAGGAACACCCAAAATGCAAGTTGACACACTCTAACACCTGTCACCATCAAAAAAAAAAAAAAAGGCAGCAAAACGTTGCAGCACATTGTAATCACTATCAAAGTCCCATTTCGACACTCGCATAATCTCGCCAAGTTTTCGAGCCTCAATTATGTTTTTATCCAGAGTACGAGTTTGTCTGCTTCTTTTGCAGGGGTTTTGGTGACGTCAGAATGCAGAGCTCCGATTGGCTCCGATTGAAGGATAGTGGGTAGAATTCGAGGCAGCCTGCCTTGAGGTATACCCACTATCCTTCAATCAAAGCCAATCAGAGCTCGGCATTCTGACGTCCCTCAACCCCCGCAAAAGAAGCCGACAAACTTACGCTCTGTATAGGAAATAGTAGGCAAGAAAGATGGAAAGAGGACCGCTATTTCATATCCCCTCCGAGATGGCACCATGCTTGCCAACAGGCACGTTGGGGCTTGGAGGCTCTAAAGTCCCAAAGTGCAGTCTGGAGAGACTAAACCAGAACGCATAGAAGTGCCTCGTCACTCACGTCGGTGTAATTGCGTGACGTCGCTTTATGCGAGTACACTAGAGTTTGAGGAGGCACGTGACAGAAACCACAGATGGATGAAGCCTCCTCTCATCACCACTATGGGTGGCACTTACAAGCAGGACTACCACACTGGCTAGGTGGCGCAAGTTGCCACCGATTAAAAGGGTCCAGCCGCACGCATCCATCCACTCATGTTTCTGCAAGTTAGTTTCTTTTGTCCGCGACTGCACTTGATGGCAAGTATGGCAACATCTGTTTGAGGACTGCGGCACCACCCCCAAAGTCAAAGTGAGGTTCTCAATTGATAAAAAGGACTATGAAACACAAATAGACACGCTGCGGAAGAGCAAAGGGGCAGCAACAAGGCCTCGCACCGGGAATTCGGAAGATCGTCCACCGAGCAAAAGATACAGGTAGGAAATAAACCGGGCAAGAAAGATTCATAGGGAAAGTATGAAATAGTGTTTTCTTGTTAAACCTTACCGGCTAAACCACATGACACATTAGAAACCCGAGTTCAGACCCCATCATCCGCCAAACAACAGCTGATACACAACGTCTCCCACCTTTTCCCAAAGTAAATACAAAATGAACGAGGCACACACTGGGTAGGTCGTGCAACCTGAAGCTAAAGTTGGAGCCGCAACACAAGCTACAGAACCAGAGGACATGTAAACAAAACCCGTCAGGCCTCAGAACTCTGCAGAGGAAACTCCTCCCAAACACTTTTCGTGTCACCTGTAAAATGAGTACGGCTTGAGCCGGGCACGTTAGACTCCAAACCAGTTGAAATCCATCGTAGAAACCTAGTCGATTACGGAACTCTAGTGATGCAACTCCTCCCGCCCCAATGTACTCTTCCCAGAAAATGAACAGAGCAGGAATCGCTGCGAGGTTCCGACCCAGTTGAGGCCCAAGCCATGGTCGTAACACAACCCAGAACAAAAGTCTGAATCCGATTTGGCTGTACGCACTTTTGAAGGAAACTCCTAGAGCCTCTCTCTAGAACGAATGAAGCCCAAACCGGCCAGGCCGGGTTTCGAGCCAGCCGAAGCCAGAGCCAAAGCCGCAGAGCGAGACGAAGACAAGCCACAGTGTTCGTCCAAAGTAACGCTGCAGCAGAAGCTTCAGACGCGGTCACAACACTACCCAGATCTTAAGCCAAAGAGCAAAAGTCAGAAACCGACCCTGCCATCCTTCGAACTCAACAACTCCCACTGCCCACTCCACCGATCTCCCGTAGAAGAAGGAGGCCCGAACCGGCAAGGCCGGGTTCCGAGTCGGTCAGAGCCGAAGCCGAAGCGCAAGACAAAGACAAGCCACAGAGTCTGTCCAGAGTGGTGCCGCGGACCGGGGGCTCGGAAGGCGGTGGCATCAGAGCACGGTGCAGCAGCCGACGTCCCGTACCTCCGGAGGCGGGGGCAGCACCTCCTGGGGTGGCTCCTGGTACGCCCCGTCCAGGTACAGTCTGAGCACAAAGATCCAGTACTCGCTGCGGTTGCCGTTGTTGTACGTGAAGCTCGACTCGATGCCCGTGTGGGCCTCGCCGCCCGTGAACAGCCGCATGGCCACCGTCTCGCAGCTCAGCACCCGGGCTCCTGTTTGGAGAGATTCCTTGCCCGAGTCGCTCCTCGTTGCGGCCTACCTTGTTTTAGTAAACCCTCGTTATAGTATTCCTTTGTTTTAGTTATTCCTTTTTAGAGCATTCCTTATTGTAGTTGTTCCTGTTGGGGGCATTCCTGGTTTTAGACATTCCTTGGTTTAGTATACCCCGGTTACATCGTTCCTCGCTTTAGTTTTAGTTACATATTTCTTGTTTGAGCATTGTTTTTTTTAGTTATTCGTTGCTAGAGCATTCCCCATTTTAGTCATTCCTTACTAAAGCATTACTTGCTTTACTTCTATCTTTTCTGAGCAATCCTTGCTTGACTTTTAACTATTTCTTGTTTCAGCATAGACAGCGACTGCTTTGACGTCTACCGTCAAAATATCTAAGAAAATCATTTTGGTGTCTGTGACGTCAAGTAATAAAGTCCCTAGAGTCGCCGACCGATTTTTTCGATGCCGATAATTCGGACTTGTTCAATATTTCGGACCTAAAGGAGGAAGCGTGACCAACCCGATAGAAATGGTGCATATTCACAACCAATGTTTTGGGCAACTCGAAGTCTGAAAGCTAGATTTTTCGGACAAAATCGTCGCGAGCGATCAGCGGGAAACACCACCGAGAAGCCGTCATTTTAGATTCTGTGGGCCGCACGTGAATTGGCTTGGCTTGGTGGCACTACTTAAGTACTGCTAAGTCCTACTGCTAGGTGACGCTATGGTACGGATTTTTTTCTTTATAGCTGCACGTCATTATTCTTGCCATTCTGTTTTGTTCCTTCGCCATTCTGCAGTCGTGGACTTCTGCCTCTCATCTCGTCTCGGTGAATCGTGTTTTCGAACAACGTTGGCTTGGACGTCATTGCCCAGTCTGTTCTTCCGCTGCCGCGAAGCGTCACTGCGAAGCGCAGAAAGTACTCGACAGTAACGCTAGAAAAGACGGCAAACAGTGACTCTCAAGCTAATAAAAATTGTCCGAAGGCAAGCGGAAGTGTAACCTGGAGTGAGGCACTATTGACGGCTTTTTAAGCCCGTTTAGAAGTAATCGAGGCAAGTTTTTTTAATCTGCTGATTTTTCGAACTGCTCTATTATTCTGACGTTTTTTTGGTCCCTGCAAAGTCCGAAAAATCGGTCGGCGACTATTTTGATGTAAAACGTGAAAATAGAGTGAAATAAATCATAAAAACGCAATGGTGGTATATTCTGTAATATTTAGCGTAGCCTAGAAAACGCTGCTTGCAACCTGAGCCAACTTGTACTCTGAAAAGTTTTCTTGGATTCTCCATCAAGGTAAAAAAAACAGCAGTCGACTGCAAGGGATTCGCTGTCCGAAAATGTATGTTAAACCGCGACGTCAAGTCAACTGCAAGCAACATGAAATGTTTTTTGACCGCAAATTTCTATCACCTTCCATTCCGAAGCTCCAAAGTCCCAAGTTTCAGATGTCAAAATAATAAAAAAACAAAACAAAAAAACATTTTGGTGGGGGACGTCAAAATGATTTTAAGAACCTTTTCACGTCTCCAGGAAGTCGCATCACAGACGTCAAGATAATACTTAACATTAATTTGAAAATGGATGTCGGAACTGTCACTGCCTTTTAGTTAACTCTTTTCTGACCACGGGAAAAGTAGCTATTTGCAAAAAAATCCGTGCAAATGCTTTCATTTTCCCAACTAACTTGCGTATGGAGCAATAGGATTCATCAAAATGCGGCAAATTAGTTGTTACTTTAAAAGAAACAGAGGGTAACATAATGTGCAAAAAATATTTTAAAATTTTATTTCTTAAAATTGCAATGTACGTGCGGACGGAGTATAAACAAAGAAACTTTTCAAATTAAACGACAAATAAGAAAAAGTAGGAATGTAGAAAACGTGCCCTACACCCATGGCTCAAACTTGTGAAAGTTAGTGCACTCTAAATAATGTTGTCTATTTTTGGTTCATCGGAAAGCTAGCCTCCGTAACACGTGTGCCTTTCAACGAAGGAATGCATATATTGTTGTAGCACAGATAATACACCTCACATCCCCAGCAGAATGCTTTCTTTGTGTTCTATTTTGTTTTTGTCATAGCCGTGATTGCAGTTTCGTTATATTTAAAATTTTTGTGTGCCTTGCCAGGAACATAACAAGTGTGTGCCATCTCAGGACAGCCTTGGAAATTACACTGATGCTTGCCAACAACCATCTGTTAAGCGACGCCTATAACATAATCCAAAGTGTCCCCAGAGCTCTTGAGGTCTAAAAAATGCGCCACAATACAGTGCAATTATGTAAATAATGACGTCTTTCTCACGAAGACTGATGCAAGCAGTTAGCCACGTTACACAAGCACAACCACTGTTCCCAAAACTATTTTTTGACAGCCCACCACCTTGCGATAAAGCTCAAACCCATATTGAAACCGAAACTAGCGTTCTTCGGCTATCCACGAGATTGTGGAACGTAATTCTCCGCACTCAATTTGATTTCTTGGCGGCGCTCGGAGAACCCTCCATCACCGGTGATCGATTGTCTATGGGCGCGGTCAGGAAAGAGTGAATCGTTGTTAGAGCATTCCTTGTTTTAGTTAGTAATCCTTTGCTTCGTTCAATTTGCCCGCACTTCCTGCACCGGTGCAGAAAAGTGTAGGGCAGTGTACTTCCTGTACGTGTATTGAGATACAACCGGAAGTGCACTGCCCTACACTTTTCTGCACCAGTGCAGGAGGCGCAGATAAATTGAACGGAGCTTTTGTTAGAGCATTCCTTGCTCTAGTTATTTTGTGTTAGAAGACGGAGGGACGGCACCGTCCAGCTCACCCGTGGCCCGTATCCAGGCCTCCAGGCGCTTCTTGGTGGCGGAGAGGCTCTCGAACTCGGGTACGAAGAGCCCCCTGGTGAGCTGGAGGGGAAGGAAGGTCTTGCAGTGGAGAGCCAGCGGTGGCGAGGGGGGCAGGAGCCCAGCCTCCGCTGGCTCCTTGGAGTAGGCCACCCGAAGCACGCGGACGTAGAAGGTCGTGCGCTCCGCGTGCTCCGTGTACGACATGCGTTGCGTGTCCACCGTCGTGCCTGCAATGTACGCCAGCAGACGGATCAGAGCTCGTCCAACGAGTGACCGAATGAAAGCGTGGTTTCGACGTACGAACGAGTGATTTGTTTATTGTTAAACATAATTAAAAGGAGATGCGGGTCGAAAAACGGCAATATTTTGCAACAAATGCAATGTAGGATTTTATGGTGTTTTATTATTTTTGAACCTTTAAATTTGATGTATATAAATCATTAATGCCGGATATGCTCACGAAATTAGTCAAATACGTATTTGAAGACCCCCAGTCAACCCAGAACGGCACGAATTTTAGCCATTTTTCTCCGCATGGTTCTTCAAGTTGCGACGTCGTCCGACATCCTCTCCATTGCAGTCTTCTGTAGCTTCAATTTCTCACGGAAATTTATGAACGAAATCATATTTTCCACACTGCAAAAGAGTGTAGCTACGCATCTATGGTAACATTCAAACACATTTTTTTTTTTTCATGTAATTTCGGGACTTCTTAGCAGTTTGTGCACAAGAATTTCTCTTAATATCGCCCCATCGCAACCGAATTTGGCATGAATATACTTTAGAAAATGTAGAATGTAACTGCCTAGGTTTAGTTAAAATGCATTTTTTTTTATATTTATGAAAAAGGTTAGAAACATTTGTTAGCCCCTTGAAATGTCATTCTCGCTATTTTTAATTATTTTAGAAGAAAAGAAGCGTCGCACACATTATTTTCAGTGGTTTAAAAGGAGTAAATTAGATTATTTTACGAGGCTTTTTCTAAGTGCGTTGCCATGCCTCACATGTGCAGAAAAACATAGTTTTTTCTGCATGTACATTGCATCGAGAACCTAAAAGAACAAGCTATTTCAAATAACACCAGACTTAAAAAGAGAAGGTTAAAGGGAAACTGAAGCAGTTCTGTACTTGAAGAAACAAAAAACAGTTGTCTTTATTTGGCCTTTAGGATCACAAATATCGAGATTATTTTTCAATTTGGTGCACGGAGGCTGCAGAAAATCATTTTCGAAGTACTGCTGAAGCTCCTCTTTCTCGGAGAATACATCATAAAAGGAGTTTTTGGAATCTCCGCTCTCACGCATCTCCAGCGCTATCAAAGCAGTGCACACACTCTCGCCATTTTCAGAAAGGTAAAAAAAAAAAGTGCCACGACTGGTTTCAGTGCGGGGAAACGTACCTGGCAAGCTTACGATTGCACACGTTGCCCACACGAGCGACACGCGCTTGGCGGCCAAAACATAATCTTGTGATGCAACGACTGGTCGGAGGTTTTCCGTGTTTTCTCACATTTAGTTACATCTTCGGGGAAAACGAATGTGATATTCAGGTTCATGGGATAAACATACTTTCGAATCAACCTCTAACTCATTTTTCAAGAACCTCTTCAGCTTCTCTTTAAGCACAAGAAATAGTAAAAATTTTAATTTCAATATGTAAATATTAAAAAAAAAAAGAATTCCCCTTGGCGCTTGTTTTTTTATAAAGTGAATTCTGAGATTGTCTATTTATGGTGATGACTCAATCTACGGGCTGTAGGCGTCCTAAAAACCCGAAATTACACCCGAGGGCGGTTGACTTTCCTGTTAAATATCTAATGAAAGATTGCGACACGACCCTCTTTCTGCGCCTAGGAGAAGACAGACACGAGAGGGCGCCGTTGGAAGGCGTTTTCAAAAACTAATTGCTGCATTCCCTGTCCTGCACCGAAAGATATGACGTTTTTTGACAAAATATAATGCACAACGTGCCTAAAGAGATCAACAATAGTAACTTTTAGAATCCCCATGCAATTAACTATTTTAATTGGTCAAAGTTTATGGAGGTGGTGTGAGTACCCAGGGGTGGTCCCTCCCCCAAGAAAAAATAGTGCCAATGTATTTCTCTTGCTGCGAGTTTAATAGGACGTCTTGCCATCTAGAACTGGTGATCTTTATTGACTAAAGCCCAACAAACAATATGCCATCAAAAACAAGCTTCTACAGAAAGTATCTGAGTGCCCCTTTAAGGCATTCCTTTGATCTACCGCCCAGACGCCCATATAAAGATTGCACTGGCGATGTACACGCAGATCTGGGCAGCGTGAGAGTGTGACGTCATGCGACCCGATGTCACGTCGCAGCACGACTCGACACCCAACTTTACTAGAAATGTTGTTGATGCTGCGATGTCACGTGACACCAGAAGTCCCCACTGTAGTCATGCGAACCGGCGTGTCCCAATGCACGTAACACGATCATGAAACCACATGACCCATGGTGGCATCAGCTACATAACGCCGTGCGACCTATAGTGGCGTGCCGCACCGACTACACGACCATGTGCCCCATACTGGCAACGCGTCAAATTTAGTCTAATTTTTGCCAACCAAATTTAGCCAATGAAGGCACGGTACTGTTACAGTGTTGGCTACACAAATCCCAACCTCGCTTACATTAAAATGCATTCTGTGTCATAAAACGAAAAGATATGAAGACGTTTTTTCTCCTCTGCATACCTCATCCTTGATAAGAATGACTATGAGGGGAAATATTTTATAAGAGGTGCCTTTCGTGTAATGCCTTGCCACAGAGGGTGCCGCAGCAAAATCATGTTTTCATGCCTAAAGTCTGTGGCAGCACGAGACCTGTTTGAGAAGTGCAGTCTACAAAAAGAAAAAAAGGAGCTAAACTCATGCGACAAGGCACATTGGGCATTATGAGGAGCTTTGTTTTCATGGGTTTGAATTAAAAAAAACGGGGCAGTGACGGATGGTCTTTCTCTTCCCGTGACATCAGAGGAATGGTGCATTTGTACCAAGCGGCATAGTGACACCATTTCTCTCCTGAAATTCGGTGTGGCGCCCCTCCTATTACAGTTCTTACGTCGCAACAGACAATTCTTGGACTCTGCGATCGCGCACACTGAAGCTTTGAAATCTAGCTGGGCCTTTGCAAAACACTGCAACTTGCGGCACCAGAGAAGCGATCCCCGGGATCCGTTGATGCAACAATATTCTAAAAGGCATTGCACCGAAAAAGAGTACCAAGTATGGTTCCTATCAACGCCTTGTACTATGGTCTTTCTATGTCACCTTTCACAGGCTAGCACGGGGTGCAGATGCGCCCGTGCTAGTCACACCTTGACAAGTACTACGTCATGGTTCGGCTGGCCCTCGCGCCTTCACCGACTGAACTTGACTCTCAGTTGAAGGCTGATCAACGTTATTAAACCACCCAGTTGGGAAACTGCCATAGAAACTGGTCTGAAAAAGTGGAACCGACCCGTCCTCCGGAACCGAGCTAATGGCCATCATAACTCCGCCATTTCTCCCGCAGCGGCCACTCGAGGAACTGCACGTGACTTCCATTTTGGTTTTAATCGGCCATTTTGGGGCCAAAACAGATACTGTGGAAAGGGCTTCAGGGGTGCCACCCCCGACTCCCAAGCGGACGCGCCGCGGAATACAACCGAGGTTAATATGCGCCTAGCTCGGGACGCGCTACCTGAAATCACCGCTAAGGCACGGTTGTATAAAAACAATATTAATTGTACTGCAAAACTTGCAAACTAGATATTTTAGAAAACAACACGCGCCCATCATTTTGTACTAAACTCCAATAAAAGTTACTACAAAAAGAGTTTTTTCCGTTGGTTTTTACGCAAAAACATGCTTTCTAAAAGCTCAAGGTGACCACAGTTAAAACAAATTATACAGAGTGGCGCTGTTGTCATATTTAGCTCGGTTTTGGTGGACGCCTGCGGCCCAGGTTTCAACGGTGAGTTTCCCAACTGAGGGTTCTAGTAACGTTGACGCTGATGCAGCACTCGAGTAACACCCGTGCTGCCCTCTGGTGGGCAACGCAAGAAATTCGCCGCTGTGGCCTAGGAAGCGTCCCTTCTGGCTTTCTTCTGCTTTATCTGCTTCTCAACTTTGCGGGGGGAAAAGAGCGAATGGTCTCGGGGAACGTACCCGACTTGAGCTTGACCTCGAGGGACTGGGCATTGCAGAAGCGGAGCGAGCGCTGCTGGGAGCACCACTGCGCCGAACGGCCAATCACGTTGCAGAAGTGCTCGTACCGGGGAAAGGAGAACAGGCCGCCCGTCGTGGTGCACTGGGGCACGAAGTCGGCCACCCCTGCGAGGCGGGATGCGGATCGTCGAGACACCGACCGACGCGAGGCTGCTTCGATCACATTTGCGTTCAAGTTTGATCGACTGCATTGCAACCGGCATTGCGGAATGGGAACCCCAATTCAGTTCCGGGGAATTAGAGTTTTCGACAGTTTGAACTTTGAAACCTTTGAACTCGTAGCAATGAAGAAAGTGGGCCCATTCTTGCTTCTGGAACGGCTAAACTCTACCATTCCTATCCTCTAATTACTAACTATAAAAAAAAAAATGGCCCTCGACAACTACATCGGGTTATAAAAAAACAACAACATAAAGCTGATGCGATTAAATGCAGGGACAACCGCGAAAGTATGCAAGATGCGTCTCCAAGGTCCTCGCATTCCACTAAGCCGAGCGGTGGTCGCACAAAGCGCTTCGTGGCACTTGGTGTAACCGCAGACATTGATCGCGCGATCAAGCACAAAAGGCTCGCAACAGATGCCAGCAATGAAAACCGCCAGTTTTCTTTGCAAAGAGACCGTATACCCTCCAAGGACACATGGTCAGTGTGTTGTTTGTTTGATACGGCCCAAAAAATGTCTGCAGCCAGTGACAGGCTAAGAATAAAGTTGTAACTTCTCCCACCTGTTTCCACTTCAGAAAAGCGAACGCTGGAGAGGAGGTCGCCTTCTCTCCAGCGTTCACTCTGCTAAGTGGAAAAAGGTGGGAGGAGCTTCCACTCTGCTCTTATGCATGGCGCAAAAAGAAGCTATCTTGTTCTCTGCTTCGAATACCTGCTCAACAGCAGCGCTAGTACGCTGTCAAAAGCGACGCCGCGCATACCTGCCCTGAACCTCCGTGCAGTGCCACAAGCACATTAAACTGCCATATTATGAAACCTGCCTTAAGAAGTATACCTTTATGTTTGCCTTGCAATTCTTGCAATTTCTTACCACGTCTAAGCCAATTCTTATGTGTCTTCCACGTGAACACTAGAAAATCTGCTGGGTTAAAAGCTACATGCTAGTTATGCGCGGTTATGACAGCCACTTTTTTGTGTCGTGCGGTGCCAGGAACGACACCTTGCCCATCTACCATCACCGTGTTCACTTTTGGTTGCCTCACCGGAGGCGTGCCCCTTTTGTCCCCGAAGGAGCACGAGCTGTCGGACGATCGAGCCGTCAGTCGCCTTCGGTGCAACGATACCGTACCGAAAGCCACTTCGACTGTGTGCCGACGTTGCGCCGGCAGCCCGTAGGTGCTAGCCGAAGATCGACGCAGCCCCACTCCATTCGGGGCAAAAGGCATCCAATTCCATTCCCATTCCCTCCCTCCCAGCGCTGCTGCCGCGGTTCCACTCCCATTCCGGGGTCGCAGAGTATGTAATGATTGTGGAACCATCCCGACTCCGGAATGGCAGCTCCGCAACACCGGTGGCAACCTCTTGTGACCGCCTGTGCTAAGCGAACACTAGCTTTAAGAAAGGGAGCAATTCAAACCCATAGAGAACGTTAAACATTTAATGGCACACGCCTCTTGTGTAGATTGGTCCCAGGCGTGCACGTGTTGCATCACTGAGTAGAAAGGAGGAAAGCAGGCGGAGACGCTTGCAAATGATCAACGCTTTCATCACCTCCTGGGGACTTGTATTAAAAACATGGCCCATTAACCGTGCAACGCGCCCGATAGGGCAGTTGGAATTACTCTCAAATCTAGGCGCACTGCCCGGAATTATCTCGAGCACACGGTCAAAGAATGATGCGTAACATATATGCAGATCATAAGTGTTCCATTGGTGGCTGATAGATAGCACCACTCTCGTCGGGAATGGTCACAATCGGTTATAACTAGTGTTCCGTGTTTCCGGAGTTTATTTTTCATCGAATTCGATGGGCGTTTTTCGGAGTTCATTTTTTGCAGATCGGAGTTTATTTCTTTTTGATTCCCAATTCTTCAAAATTCGGAGTTTAATTTCGCAGTGTTTCCCCTATTAAAAATAAATAAATAAACGCAGTTAGATAAAAATAAAATAAAACGCACATGTATCAATCAACGTTTCTTCAGCTGGATTTAGCATTGGTGCCATTGCCATTGGCAATGCTAATTTGTCCCACGACAAATGTTGCGCACAAGTGCTGCTTTGATAAACATCGATACTTTAAAATAAATAAACTCCTCGAGGTAGTCGCTGGGAAGCTCATATTCATCCCATCCTCTTCCATCAACCTAAGCCGTGGCCACGTGAAGTGGAGTGGTAAGTATGTAACAGAGAAGTTTCAACTGCCCCCTCTTCCCCATTTTATGCAATCTCTATGGTCCATACCTTTCATTTTTATGAAAAAAGAAAAAATAACTTCTTCCTCTAAAGCACAAATAGTATGGCCGAAACTGGAAACCGAAATGGTGGCTTTTGTCGTGACCAGAAAGTACAATGACCTGTCATCCTAATTGAACCTCGACGAGATAAGCGGTAAGACCCCTTTTGACGATGGTCCGAGAATTTGAAAGATAACTGTGGTGGCATTTCCGCAGGACCGTTGCCCCTGTACAAACTTCGTTGTAAAAAACACTAAAAGGACGGCCCGGCTCATAAGCACAATCTGCACAGCGACAATAAACGTGGCGTTCCGCTCGCTCATCGCCGACGCGAAGACCGAGTTTTGGTACCGAACTGCCTTTTTGTAATTCGTCATTCGCCAAACATGCTTCGTATGTTGCACCAATGAGTCCACTGCATGCTCTGTAGAAAAGAAGATGGACAGGCATTTCTGAGAGTCTGCTGCAGCTTGCACCGTAGCCGCCCAGTTGCCAGAGACTGAAGCAGCCACGGGACAAAATGACGCAACAGCAGCGACGCCTGCGTCTACCAGTCTTCCTCGCCGACGCTTCCAACACTAACAGTCAGGTTCACGACGATCCACATCACTAGACGACGGCTGCTGCGATATAATTTGCGTTTTAGGGGCGAAGCTCCTTAGGGGCGAGCCATGTCCGTCCGCCGTCCGCCGTAGGCCCGGCGTCGGGTGCTCATGCTTCTGCTCGTGAGATCACGTGCTCACGAGCACGTGAGCACATGCTCACGTGCTCGTGTAGGGCAAAAAAAATTGGAAAAAAAAAGATGAAAAAAATTATGAAAAAAGAAAAAGAAGAAAAAAAAGAGTAGGGGGTTCTGAGATGCCATCCCATCTGTCTGCTTAAAAAAAGAAAAAGAAGAAAACCACACATTCTCCTACTGACATGAATGAAAAGGCTCGGCATGCTGCGGCTTGGCGTCTACGCAGACAAGCACCACCAGAGCTTCGCCCCAAGCAACATCATTCACCACGTGGAGATGCGGTCAATTTTTGTTTTCGGGGACACTCCTACACATGGGCAGTACAGACAAGTAAACCAATCAGTCAGAGACTCATTCGAGCAACGCCTCCTAGCTAGCAAGGTCAATCGGCGTTCAATCGCTGATCGAACTCGAGTTCCAGCTAACACTGACACAGCACTCGGGTCTCATCTGTGCCCCATCTGGTAGGCGACGTAGAGAATCCGGCGCTACGATCTTGCTCGCTAGGAGGCGTTGGTTCCAAGCAGCGTAGCGAGGGTGAGAGAAAAGGATGGAAGCTGAGGGCAGCGCTCACCGATCTCCTCGCAGCCGGCGGAACCCAGCTCGTAGAAGACGCGGACCACGAAGAGGAAGTGGCGGTTACGGCCGCCGTATTCAGACCAGTACGACCGGTCAGGGTCGAAGTTGGAGTAGCTGGGGATCTTCATCTCCTGCGTCTCCACGGCCAGCACGCGGCCTGTCGGATCGAACAGGTCAAGGTCAAGCTTGGGGGTTTTATGCACCAAACGCCGATCGATTCGTTTCGACCACCCGGGTGCGACCGAAATCTCGACCACGCATTGCCACAACCCTCAGGTTACCCGGTCTGGAAGCTTTTCGTCGTGCTAAGGGAAAGATTTCCCTAGGGACGAATCGAGGCACCAGGGGCGTGCCACTAGCACTGGGAGTCGGCCAATCGGATTACACGGAGAACCTAAGGTATTCACGTGGGTTCTTAGAAGCCACCGTGGAGGAAGTCGCTGGGTGCGTCTGCACTTTTGTGAAACCCCGAGGACACATCAAAAAGACTAACGATTGAAAACTTCAAAATAAAAACCAAAAAAACTTTCAGCAAGCCAAAAAAATATTATAAAGTAAAAAAATGCTAGTTTTAGATTTTGTGTTTTGCGAAACTTGTGATCGCAGGGAGGGGCAAATGATGAACCAAAGACGATTGTCGATCTTTCACAGTCAACAATGTTTGCTTATCTCCCGCCGTGGCTAAATAGCACCATTTCTGCCACGGTCACCATTGGCCAGCTCCCTGCAATTACTAAAAGTAAGCTATATCTTTCAAAGCTAAAAAAAAAAAGAGCAAGCAAATTTTGTTAAAAATAGGGGTGGGTTATCTTTCAGGGGTGGGGCATCTTTGGGGATACTGTGGTACTTGCATCAATATCGCTCGTGGTGACACAACTTTTACTGGGTCTTTACTGCCAAAGTTCCCAGACCAGTTAACAGTTTTTCTACGGACCACGACGGCGCCTTCTCCCCAATACGAAGAGCAAGTCGTCCGCTTCGTGCGCAGGAGCTGCGTCGACGTCGGACCGACGTCGAGCTCCTATTGGCTTTGATTGAAAGGATAGTGGGCAGATCTCAATGCTAGATGCCTCGAGGCCTACCCACTATTTCGGAGCCGCCAACCGAGGATCTGTAAGCCAGCGCTTTGCCTCGGAGATGCGGAGGTAACATATAGAATCAGACGGACGTCACGCTCGGAAAGGCACTGGGTTCTGAAGGAACGAGGTGCAATAGGTCGCCTATACGTGGCTTGCATCTATGTCGTGTCGGCGGCCAGAGTGGCGGCCCTGCTGCCTAGTGCGCACCTTGTGCAGCATAAATTTCGCACTGCCAAATTCGTTTCTTGGCAAGAATGAGTAGGAATGACCACCAACGTGACGTGACAAGCCGTGCATCTGTTGTAACGCTTATAGTTTCATTCTGTCTGAATACGCCACGTGCACTCCTTCAAGTGCTTTCCACGAGGTTGGCATTACAATAAAGAGGACACCGGCCTTTTGCTCCTAACCCTTTGCCTACCGCAATAATTTAAAAAAAATCTAAATATACAGACTTTTTATTTTTACATTTTCACATTAAATGTTAATGACATCCAATGTAAAAAAGAGAACAGAGTTTGCATCACCTGCTACGTAAACGTTGATGACCGACACAGCACTGAAGTGAAGAAACGGAGGTGCAGGGAGAGGCTTCTCCACATTGATTCTTCGAACACCGACACGCCGACACGTTTTTATCAGAATCCAAGTCATAAGAGCTAAAGTCAAACAGCTGAGTGGTTACCCTGCCACTGTCAGATGAAAGGTTTATGTCCTCATCATCCGAATCGGAAGATATATGTCGTGAAATATGAATTGTTTTCTGCGTTTCGCTGCACACTTGCCATGAGGGGCACCGCTAACAGAAGTGGATGCCGCCATTTTTAAAGCCTCTGTTGCCAGTGTTGAACTGGTTTTAGGACAATCCTAGAAATTTACCGCAACTTTTGCGCCACCCTTTGATGGTACGCAACACTAAACGCACATTGGCTAGCCCAGTTTGTCTTTGGTAAGGGACAAAGATTAGTAATAAAAATGTGAAATCGGTCTGGTTGGCTTAAAAAATACCGGTTTCCCCAACCCTCGCATAATATTTTTGACCTGGAGTGCGACATTCTAGAAGAGTTTTACGATTGTATTAATATTACAAGGATTGTCATTGGGGTGCATGTTCCCGCCCCCGGGAAGGTCAAAGCATATGCTTGTGCCTCAGAAATTGAGACTCTGTGCTTATTAGTTACAAGTTTATTCTTCAAGGGTGGAGCAAATATATTTAACGTCAATAATCGTCGATCATAGCGCCAACCTCGGCCAAGTCGTTTAGAAGGGTAGATCTTTCTTGAATAAGGAAATGCCACAAGCAACAAGTCGGGTGACAATACCTCGCAGCTTGAAAGAAACATATACCCCAAGAACGTCGCGGTGTTGCCTACTGTTTTTACGAACCGAGGCTCTCGACCATTTTCAAACTTAAGTTTCTTCCGGCTAGACCACATACACCCCGTTTCACCTTATGATGTGCCCAAACTGCTGTTATTAGAAAAATGAGCCAATCCACAGCTCAGAGCATGTCGCGTGACCTTCCTGTTGGGAGGAGGGACGTGCAGAGCGTGAAGTCAAGTGGTTTGTGTCATGCGCTGGGTTGGCTAAAACGGCTAGTAGCATCTGGTGCAGCACATCATCGGTTGAAATGGCGTATTAAATGAATCAATAGACCGATCTCACCAGCCAGTTTGACTACGCCGCCGCTGCTGCAATGCATCGAGGGAACTTTAGTCTTTTTGCTTTGGTGCAATAACCTCGCTGGAGCACTGTGCGTTTAAAGCACGAGAAGGCGCGAGCCCTCGCGTGCACGGCCGTCTGCCTCCTGAGAACTAAAGTTATGGCGGCGTCCCGCATGCGCCGAACGCTTAGTGAGATCGGTCTATTGGACCACAGTGGGGCAAATGGAGCACAACCCAGACGACCCAGTTCTTTGGGCAAGAATTTGGCTTTTGTCTGAGAATCTAGGGCATTAAAGAGCCACTGAAAAGAAGAAAAAAAAATGTTTTTAAACAACCTGGTTGGGAAGCGCGTGTCAAGAAATGAGTTTTATGAGAAAAAAAAAAAATATTTTATAGAGCAATATTGACGGCGCGAGATTCATTTGAAATTCAGCGCACAAAGTCTATGACGTCCCGGAATGGTCATACATTCTTTTCACCTCGACAAGATAGTCATACACTCTCTCCACCTCAACGTGATGGCCAAGCCGATCCACCTCTTCTCCACGCACTCAAAATGCCGCGAGAGAAAAGTCAATGTTGCTCTAAAAAAAGCTTTTTTCACGTAAAATTTATTTCTTGACGCACGTGTCCCAACCAATTTAAAAAAAAAAAAAAAAATTTTTAGTGTTTTTTTAAGAAACTTTAAGAAGTTAACGTAGAGCCAAACCTTTTTGGCCAGAATCTGACTATCTTCGCCCCAATTCGCCAAACAAGTGACAAAGTCAGGCTTCACTGCTGGTGGTTTGGTTGACATCTGGTATCTTGGGCCTAGATCGCCAAACAACCGTGCCACAGCTAGGCTGTACTCCTATTTGTTTCATTTTCATGTGGCAACCTTGGGCCGAAATTGCCAAACAAGTGCCAGATTTAGGCTCCACCGTTAGCTCTCCGGTTTATACGTGGCATTTTTGGCTCAAGTCCGGCACTTTGGCAATTATGTGGCGAGCCAGAGGAAACACACAGAAATATAGGAGAAAAGTACCCTAGCATTAACTAATGACTCTGAGCAAAACTGTATTAGGCCCATACTGGGCCAATCCGGAGAGCAAGTCGTCTGCTTCTTGCGTAGGGGTTGTGGTGACGTCAGAACGACGTCGAGTTCTGATTGTTTTGATTGGAAGGATAAAGAGTAGACCACAATGGTAGATGCCTTGAGGTCTACCCACTAATTTTTTTTAATTGGCCAATAAGAGCTCGGAGTTTTGACATCATTGCAACCCCTCTACAAGATGCAGACAAACTTGCGCTCCGTATAGAATTGCCAAGTTTGTGCCAAGTTAGGCGTTTTTCTGGCCTGCTAACTGGGGGGGCCAAGGCAGCTCACCGGGCATGGGCTGGTAGCGCAACTGCTGGTTGTACCGCTCGAGCAACTCGTGAAGGGTTTCGAAGGTGGGCATGCCGAAGAGGCCCGCATGCCCCGTCTGCTGGGGGATCAGGTTGCGGTACTCTATCTGCTGCGGGGGCCGGCTCTGGTCGAGTCGTGGCACCAGCCATAGCCTGAGGTCGGCGGGAGGACAGACAGCTGTTCGGGTATCTGCGCTCTGGCACTCGTCAATGCGTGAAGCTGTCGAAAGTGCGCTCTCACCGGAGGCTGCGCACGTAGCGGGTGCTCTGCTCCCCGTACTCGTAGTAGGTCATGCGCTCCGTGTTGACCACCTCTGAGGAGGTCTTGAACTCCACGCTCTCGCAGGTTTTCACCTCCCAGGTCGGGTTCTCCTTGAGCCACTCATTGGCACGGTTCACCAGCGTCCTGCGGCGAACAGAAGGTGCCCGCCTCAATACAGCTCGACAGACTCCCGCCAACCGTCGCACGTCCGCTTCGCTTAGTGGCGGCACGGTGCGTGGCACGCGTCTCCGAGCGGCCCGTTTGGCGTCCCGTACCGCCAGTGCCTCCAAAGTGGTCCTCAAGTGGCAACAAACGACAGTCGCATCATTCCACTGGGCGGTGCCAGAGCCGTACATGTAGAGAGTTTGGCCATTCATTGGAAAGTATAGGAGACAAATGAGGGGCACCATTGGCCGAAAGCGGGTTGGGCGTGTTCCAGGGCGTCTCATAAATTCGAATGTGGCCAACCAGGAGCCGCGAAAATAATACCCTGGTGGTGGTCGCGAGAAACGGAATTAATAAGTCCGTCGGAGTAACTCTCGGTGACTGAAAATATGATGCACGTGATGTTGCAATCACGGTCATCCAAGATCATGGTAGAAGAGCGCATCTAGCAGAACGGTCGACATAATCCGTACGCCAGGCGCCGAGGGCAGGGAATCTGACGTCTGAACGGTCACACTCTGTCCGAGCAAAACAGAGTTTGAGCGGCACATTTGTTTCTTACATCCTTCTGCAGGATCATGATCGAAACATGACGTGCACCCTATTTTCAACAGGGAAGGGTTACTACATTTAACTCTTATGCGCTTATCAAAACCATATACCTATGATTAAAAATGTTTTTCGCTACCACCGCTAGAGGATTCTTTTCGGCTTCTGGTTGGCCAAGAGAGCATGTCAAGCCCTCTTTCTGCGTCTGGTGCACGCCCTCACTGCCTGCGCCTCCCATTGACCCAACGCTCTTTATACACGGCTCTGGGCGGTACAGGACGCTAAACTTCGGTCGAGGACGCGCGACAAGCACCGTGGTCGCGGTGTCGGCGGCTCCGGAAAGTGGGTGTCGACAAAACGTTCCGACGAGGAACGTCTTTCATGCGCTTCGCGAATTTGCCTAACGCGTGATTGGCGACATCTCTATACTCTTATTTCGATGTACCTTAGCAAAGGGCAAGAGCCGCAGCCGCAGCGAGCCGATTGGAGTGTCGGAGCAAGGAACGCGACGACGTAGCATACGCGCATGCTCTACCCATCGGAAGCCGTCGGGTGCTTGGCACCGTCACTCTAATGGCGGGCACACATATTTACGCTCGAGTGCGATCGGCCGCGTTGCCCCCCCTCGTGAACACTTATGGTGGGAGAATGCGGTGGCACCGTCTATGGGGTAGCCTTGGAGCACTTCCGACCGGCACATATTTTACGGATCAATTCTTTCGCCGTGTGCTTGAAGTAATTCCGTTGGTATTATAAGAGACTGTTTCTCATAAATAGCGCATAGATTAGATCTCGCGAGTACTGCAAAACCTGGCATCAACGTACATGCAAGCTGGAATTGTTCTGGGGCTACCACTAGATGGCGCAAGTGCACACTCTCGTCGTAAACGGCTACAGGCGGCTGCGGACTGGCCTGAATTAGCTAGCATGGGTTATAGCTTTTGCCCTCTTTGAAACGTTATGGTGCCGCGAGATGCGGACGAACTGAGAGGTATTTCGGCGGTACTGCTGCCACGCGTGTGCCCACTGGTCCTTTGTGTCGTCTTGACCGACGTTCGAAGCTTACACAACGCCAGAACGTAACTGCGAGTGAAAAATCTGCGCGCTCAAAAGAGGGCAGCCGAAATGTTGTCCTGTACCCTCCTAAAGTTGTTGCCGACTTTTTCTACTTTTCAGTTGTCTTTGTTGGTATTCCAGTTTGTGTGTGTGCGTGGAAAGGGGGGGGGGGGGGGGGTTTGAAGTAAAAACACAAACTTTTCAAAATCTATGAGATTCGATCGAACCCAAGGAACAGCTAAACACCGTATCAATCAAAAACACAAATTCCTCCGAAAAAAAATTAAAATAAATAAAACTAAATGTTCGTTTTTTTTTCGCAAGCATGCGTCGAACGCCAGTTCGCCTTTTTGTAGACATACGCCAAATAGCGATCTGCGTGGATTGAGGAAACATCTGATGCTTGGAAAGTCCTTGAAGCGGGCGAGTTCGAAAACAACACAAACGTCGCCTCAACAGAAAAAAAAAAAAAAAAAAAAAAAATGTGTGTTTCTGTTTTTGGGGAAGGTGAAGCGCCTGGGCCTTACCGAAAGGGCTCGAAGGTGGGCGTGCTAAAGAGTCCTCCTGAGCTGATGCAGTAAGGCAGAAAATCGACGAAGCTGAGACCACCGCCCAGCGAGGCGTGTTGACGGGTCGCCTCGCTGTACGACGGCGGAAAAGCCGACACCGCCATCGCCACTCCCGACGGTGTTGTTGTCGTCTGCTTGTCACCGGCGCCGCTGGTCGACCGATCGATTTCTCATGTCCGCTGGGCGTCCGATAACGTGCACGGGTTACGGCACGACAGGCAATCGGCGATTCGCTCCGGAAAACACAGCTTGTGGGGCAAAAACGGTGAGACGGATCCTGTTGCGCACCCCAATGACGAAGATGACGAAAGTGTCGACCGCACTGTTTTCATAGCGGTGTGCTGTTTTTAGAGAGCTTATTGAGGCAGCCGACAGATGGCACTTTCAAACTTGAAAAAGCCTGTAAGAGGTTTAAAAAATTATGCCTAGGTAGCGCGAGCCGCCTAGATGCCATTTCGAAGTTTCAGCTTTGTTCGCTTTGTTCAGCTTCGTCATTCGTGCTAGCATATGGACCATTTATGTTTTGGTATGGTGCCTGGATCGCGTCTTCGACTGGTCCCGCCCATACATCAAAAGTGGTCCCGAAGTGGCAACAAATGACGTCACAGAAGCGGGAGTGTCATGCTGTTGACTGTCGCGATCCTGGCGGTTGGCCGTAGAAATGCTGGCGTAAAGCCATGGCCTCCGAGATCCCGAAGCGCGCGAACGCTTCTCCGGCCGTCCCATTCGTGCGGAGAGGGCGTAATCGAAAAAAGAGAAGGAGGCGGTGTGTCTCCGCGGGGAGGCGCTCCCAACCCAGTCATCGAAAGCATGGCGCGAGGCTGAAGAGTTCAAGAAAAAGTCTTTTTACGTCGAGTTACTGCGACTTATACTTACAAATTTTTGTGTATTGTGATAGAACGGTGAACAGCTGCTCTGGAGACGTAGATCGAAAATTTGTGATGCTTATTTCATTATTTAATTTGAGATATTCATCTGGACATGTTGCGGCTAGCGCTACAAGCGCGCCTTTTGATATATTTGATTGCAATCTGTAGCACGTATAAAACTAAAACAAAAGCTCCGTATATATAAAAAAAAATTAGCATTTCCCTAAATAAAATATTCATGCTGCAATATATATATATATATATATATATATATATATATATATATATATATATATATATATATAGATATATATATTTTTTAACCTTCGCACGTTCTTTGGCGTAGCGTTTTGAGCCTCACGAGGTTTGTTACTATATAGTGAGGTCCGTGTTGTCTTTCTTTTAATATTTTTTAATATTTATTACGCAATTTCTGCGGGTCGTATCGAGGTGTTTCTTCTACTAGAAGTACCTTTAAGCCGGGGTCACAATGCTTATCCATTATACACAAGACAGTCGGGAGATATCAGTAACCACGATATTCATGGTTCAAATGCCGCGTGCCAAGTGTCTCCTTGAACTCCTTGCCTTGCCGCATTCGAAGCTCAGATCTCGTGGTGACTCGAGTTTGAATCTGTTTGCAGATTGACTTTTGTATAATGTACAAGCAGCGTGACCCCGGCGTTGGGGAAAAACCTTTGGCGGTAAGGTACAACCACCTCGCAATCATTTCGCCATCTTTTTATAAACTTCGTGATAATTGTAGGTACTCATTGAAAAGGAGGGGCGTTATCTTGTAAACGTCTAGTTTTTGGCACATGTAGCACAGACCATCGTATCCCGTAATGCACTGTAACGTAATTGATATGCAAACAAACAATGGGATCTCAAGAAAAAGAACTCTGGTTTATCCGCTATTCATTTCCTACAGCCGGCCCGGCCCGACCCGAAGCTAATTTTCACGGGCCAGCTGCGCTTTATTTTAGCCCAGTATGAATAGCTCACAAATTGCGTGGCATGGCAGCTCGCTTGCAACTGCTACACGTAAGTTGATTACGATACCCAATAGTAAATACTGTAAGCATTTTTTTTTTTTTGCTGCTATTATTAGTTCGATCAATCTGCAGGCCTAGGCAGCTTGTTTAGAAAAATCACCCGATCTTCCTTTTCTGCGACCAAACATGCGCGGAAAGGACAAAAAACAAAAATGACAAGCAGAAGTAAACGAAACCACGTGTCACAGTTGGAAAGGAAGGGACACATCGCGACGGGTTTGTACAAAAGACGAGCAAAGTTCTAAATTAGCCACTTTCGCTGCGCACAACCGTAAAAAGAAAAGAAAAAGAAACAGCAATGTCGTAGTCTTTTGCGGTGGTCTGGGAGAAATTGTTAAAGTACCCCTCAGGGGAACCTCTGCACCCCTATTGGGGATGCAAGCACTCGTGCGTACAGATGGTTTACGCCGGCGAGGGTAAGCATTGTATAGGCGTGTGTATATGTGCGTGTTTGTGGTGAGAAGCGATTGTATGATGGCGGCGGCGCCGCCGGGGACGAAAAGGAACGCCGCGCCGCTAGTCCTCTGGAAGAGCATTCGCTGCACACACCGAACCATACAAAAACATATACCCACACACACATGCTTCAGCATCTGTTTATCCCCCCCTGTGGTTCCTCTCCCGACCCCTGAACACAATTCCAAAGAACAAGCCGTTAAAAAAAAAAAAAAAGTAGTGGCCGGTTTCGCTTGCTTTGGCCCCTCTTGTAGACGTGAATGCAAGGCCCGTACCCGGCCTGGGCCCTTCATGAATGTTGACGTGAAGCCCGCGCCCGGCCCGAGTGCCGGGCCGGCCCGTGGCCCGCGGTCTGGCCCGTACCAGTATAGATCTCTACCTGCGACGCTGGCGGCTCGCCCTCTGTTATGACTTATACCCTTGTACACGGGCACCCTTAACTGCAGTTACGGCAAACTATGGTTACGGGCGCTAACTGCAGTTACCGGTAACCGCGGTGCGCGGGTGTTACACGGAAGTCCTCTTCTCAGTCAGCCTCAGGACCTACGCGAACCGGTGGTTGCGGCAGGCAGGGAGCCGGCACCAGTGCGTCAAGCAGCCTAGATAACGCGGAACCGCCGTAATTACAAGTCTCGCCACAAAGCTAACATCTGCTCTGCCATTGCAGCGTAGATGGCCGCGTTTCTTGTATTCGAGCGCAACGCTTGCAAATTGTCTTCCTAAATCCTGATGAGGGCCTCGGTGATCGCAACCGGCCAGTTAACGCGGTTTTTTGACCGGTTGCGCTGATTTCGAGCACTGCGACTTCGCTGCTGCTTCGGACGCTGCCATCTTGTCAGTTCTGAGCCCTAACTGAGGTTGCCAAGCTCAGTTTACGCTAACTATGGTTAGCGGCCAACCACAGTTATACCCCTGTTACACGGGCACACTTAACCGCGGTTAACTCAGCTTAACTGCTGTTACGCGGCACCACTGATACCGCACTATTAGCCCCGTGCGCGACCGAAAGCGTCGCTGTGGTCGGCCTTCCACGATTGGCCGAACGCTGACTATGACGTCGGAAAGGGGATTTTCATCGACGGAAATAAGAGGAATGAAAGAACTTTAATTTTGACGGTGTTGGCAGTGTTCCTTTGAGAGCGCAATGATTTCAAGCTTCCACCATGCTAATAACAAACACCATCGAACTTGTTGTTTGCCAGGTAATGACGTCACAAAGGGGAACCACAGGAGGGCGCCACCAAAACTTCTCGCCGCTAATACTCTCGGAGAGCTATTCCATAAGAAGTGAAGAGCGCGCGTGCACTGCTTTGATGGGTGCTCAAGGTGCTCAACCGCACGTTCGCCCATAGCTTTGACTGCGTAGCCGCAGAATGTCCTCCGCAAGTATTGTGCGCTAACCGTGGCTTAGCGTAACCGCAGTTAAGTGTGCCCGTGTAACAGGGGCATTAGGTTTGCCGTGTAACAGCGGGTAACTGCGGTTAAGCTAACCGCGGTTACGCTTAACTGCAGTTAAAACGTACAGGGGTATTAGTTCCTGTATAGGCTCCCTACGGGAGCCAGAGTTGCGCGTTTGATTCCACATGCCGCGTGCCGCCCTCGCCGCTATTCGCCGAGATCCGATCACGTGAGGAGCCGTATCAAGTGTCGAGCAGCAAAGTAGACGTTGCACGCGCCCCGGCGTACGTTCCCAGGCTTTTGAGCCCGCCGCGCGACTCGAACGCGCGGCGCTGCTATTCGCCGAATTCAGTCACGTGAGGAGCTGGATCCACATGCCATGCGTGAACGCGCAACTCTGGCTCCCGTAGGGAGCCTATACAGGAACTCTATTATGACTGGGCAGACAGCGCCGCCTCGCGGCGACCGACGGAGTTAGCGCAATTACACTCTTCTGCTGGGGGGGGGGGGGGGGGGGGGGGGGCGAGACGAATGGGACGGCCGGAGAAGCCTTCGCGCGCGCGCTTCGAGATCTCGGAGGCCATGGAAAAGCACGAGCAAACGCGAGCGAGTGTCGCTGTCGTCACGGCGTCCCAGTAGGGAGGCTCAAGTGAGGGTGGGTGCAACTGCTAGATCGGGGATCACGGGACATGGACGCCATTTAATTGCTAAATTTTGCTGGGAGTAGACCTGTGCGCCGGTCTAAAATCGCCGGCGGCGTGGCGCGGAAAGGGGGGGGGGGGATTAAATTAGAGAGTGAGGGGGAGCGAAAGAAGGCGAATTGAGAAAATAAAATGCAAAAACTGTGGAACGGGGCGCGTTTTTTTTTCTCTTGAGAGCTACATCGTCTCCGCTGTGAAAAGTTCGTGCGTTGGAAGAATCAGGTACTCCGGCGTCTTGTTCATTCTCTTTTGTTAGCAAATGTGCCGCCGGCCGCAGCCGCGGCGCAAGGAGACGAGCAGCAACGACAACGTCGCGCTTCATTGTCACGCGCCCCGTGCCTGACATGTCGATCGAGCACGTCTTGCGATTTCTAGAAGAAATCGTACTCTCATTCGGTACGCCGCAAGCCGTCACCGACAATGACAGGGTCCTAACTTCACGTTTGGCTTCACGGTACTTCGCTGACAGGCAAATTCATAGCACATCCTTACAGTACCTCACGCTCCCGAAACAATTACGACTTTGTCGAAAGCGCCAACGAAAAAATAATTCCATGTCTGCGAAAGAACGTCAACGGCGACATCGACCATTGGAGCGACTATCGATCTCCAGGCATCCAACTTTCAAGTGAGCTAGCTAGCAGCCGCACGCCGGACTCCAGACATCACCATTCGAACTCCCGCTCAACTTTGTTCCACGTCGTCCAGTGGACAATGAATTTTCCCTGCCTCCCGACGAAGTTGGCGACGTCAACGCGAACTGCGACGCTGCAAACGTGAACCTTGCTGACTGCACCATTTCCGGGTTTACCCCACAAGGCACTCCGGATCGCAGCCAAGCTAAAGCACGACAGCTCACGTTTTTTTCACGAATAACCAGCGGTCGACATCGATTTCACCACTACGCAACCTCGCCTTGCCACGGCAGATCCTCCGATTACACGCGCGCGCTTCACGCCGACGCCGCCCTTTACGATGGCTAGACGCACCGGGGATCACAACATTTGCGAGGACGCAAAGATTTTTGAGCTGGGGAGTGTAAGCCAATATGCTGGCGGCGAAGACCCGTAAGGAGAGCCTCCCCACCTCGACCGGATGCCGACTGCGTAATGTGATCGGAGCCCGACCAGCTAGACTTCGACCCCCGACGCCGGCTTCCCTGCGTGGGTATGAGAAAGGAGCACCCACGAGCGACAGGAATAGAAGGAAAACGAACGCGAATATAGCCCTCTTGTATCAAATTATTTCTCAAAGTTTTCATTAAATTGTTTACAGTCTACAAAACCGTTCATTCCGTTCTAACACTTCTACATTGAATAAAGGGTAAAAACACAGGCGAGCTGGTGAAGAACTTTTATAACCGGAGACACGGAACAGTAAAGAAACGGACAAAACAACAAGTCTCAAACACAGCTTTAGTTTATTTGAACAACGAACGCCCTTACATTTACCGTATATTTTCTGGACTATAGTCCGCACCGGTGTATAGTTCGCAGGGGCAAATTTGGGGTCAAAAATAAAAGTTTTTGCTTACATAATCCGCATCTGGTGCATAGTACGCACCTGCATGGTGCTTAGTCGACAAGAAAATATTCTCACGGACGGCACCCCTCGACAAATGTCTGCTTTCTTAGCTCACAAACAAGCCTATAATATACATAAATCATCATTAACATACTCTTTCATTCACAAAATCCGTCTCGTCTCTTCATAATCAATGATATTGAAAAACAAAATTCCTGTATAGTCCGCACGCGTAGATAATACGCACTGCCTAAATTTTAAACTTTTAAACATGTATAGTCCGCCGATTATAGTCCGGAAAGTTCGGTACGTCAAGACCCTCACCACCAAAATAGAAACACCTCTCCACTAAGTCACCGAAAGCCGGACACTCGGACAGATGACAGATCCAAATGATTTATGGTGCCCCCTTCCTTTCACACCAACCAGCCACCCTGACGACCTCGCTTGAGAGCTGATCTGCCACATGCGATAGCTGGCAACTACAGCACAACCCTTACTATTCGTGGAAAACCCACAAAACAAGGTCTTAGAGACACAAACAAAATAAATAATAGCACTATCCACTCCCAGCGACGGTGTGCTTACACAATATCCAGAGGTCAAAATACGCATGGTCTCCCTGAGAACGGAAGACCATGCTAAAGTGTCATTCGGTGAATCGTGGGCGTTCGCTAAAACGTCATTCGATCAAGTGCCTCCTCAGAACTCTTCTATCATTTGCTTTTTCTTTTTGCAAAACCTGGGTATCCCACATTCAGGCTGACAGTCATTACCGTCTACAACATGTTTAGCGATTTCCAAGTGCTAAGCCTTATCTTCTACTGCCCTTTTATGTTCCAAGAGCTTTCATTTAACAATGACATGTTTGTCCAACATAGGACAACCCACACCGCAACGGAATGTCGTACACCGCACCTACCTAACAGTTACATCTGGGATTTTATGTTTTTTCTGGTACCTTGAGGGCCACCAGAAATGGGTTAACCTTTCTAATTTGTGATGAGCTTTGAAAACTAAATTTACACCGAACATCTTTGCCACTGAATAAAATTACGAGAGATTCCATGGTCGTAAGGCACACAGAGAACATCCTTCACAACCTGTTTTTCCACAGAAGCCGGATTAAACCTTCCTAAGACCTTGAGCACAACTCTAAAAATTACATTCTGGTGGTGGCCCGCTTCCAAAAGACGCATCTTTTGCAACTCAACTGCCTCTCCAACCCAATGCATACATGATTTTTTACACATTTTCGCGTGACAGCTGTCAGCTGCCAACAGAGGCTTTGCTAATTCCTTGCCGCACCTCCAGCACAGGCCCTTTTCCGTGTGCAACAGGAGGTCTAAGTACTGCATTTTGCCCTGAATGGTACTTTCCTCCGTGAACGTCAAATCCTGGCATTTGTATACTATATACTTCTTAACCGTTTCTACCAACCCTTCATAGAAAGCACAAATAAAAATGTCAGCGACGGACAACAGCTCCACTCGGCAAGGATATTGCACAACCGTGTCAACGTGAACATCCATCTCGTTTGAAAAAATCTCGAACACTGGAGCACTTGACGAAACGATACACACTCCCTCTTTTTGAATGAAAAGAGAACCATCAATGATCAAAGTCTAATTCTAAATAAAACTCCGGAATGCTAAAAAGAACTCTTTACATATCAATCCCAGAAGCAAACTGAAACCACTAGATTATATCATCGCAACACCTCCTGACCCTTATTAACAGCTCCGACTTATCCATAAAGCAGTATAAATCCCTGATGTCTAAAGTTGTCACATCACACCTTCTCCCATGATGCGGATTCAATCTTTCAATCAACCGCTCGGAGTTTTTGAGTGACAATGGACAGTTGAGCTCCGCTCCTGCCAGGCATTTCTGGATAAAAAGCGACAACCTGCCAAGCTCTATTTTCGTACCCAACCACTCTAACAATTACACTAAGATGTAATTGTTAGAGTTGTGCTCAAGGTGTTAGGAAGGTTTAATCCGGCTCCTGTGGAAAAAAACAAACAAACAAACCGGTTGTGAAGTATGTTGTGTGTGCCTCACTACCATAGAATCTCTCACTACTTTATATCAGTGGCAAAGAGGTTCGATGTAAATTTAGTTTCAAAGCTCAGAACAAATTAGAAAGATTAACCGCTTTTTCGGGTGGTCCTCGGGGTCGCCAGAAAAAAAAACATGGAAACTAAAGCGCCGTTCACACTCTTGCGACTGAGTAAGACCAAGAGAGACCAGACCGGTTTTTAAGCCTTTTGCGACTTCTTAGGACCGGATGCGCTGCAGCGGAGCTGGTCCTAAAGGTACGTTTATACTTCAACGTAACGTCGACGGGCGCGGCGTAGCGCAGCGCACACTGGTACTGATTGGTCGCAGATTTCGAGTTCCTGCTTGCCGGCCAATAAAAGGCGCGCGTTCTGCGCTACGCTGCGTTCACTGCGCTCAACGTCGGAGTATAAACAGCCCTTAAGAGATCGCAAGAGGCTTAAAAACCGGTTTGGTCTCTCTCGGTCTTACTCGGTCGCAAGAGTGTGAACTGGCCTTACTTCTCAGGTAGGAGTGGTGTACGAGATTGCGTTGCGGTGTGGGTTGTCCTATGTTGGGCAAACTGGTCGTTGTTTAAATGAAAGGCTGTTGGAACATAAAAGGGCAGTAGAAGATAAGGGCATAAGGCTCAGAACATGGAAATCGCTAAACATGTTATAGACTATAGCTGTAATGACTGTCAGCCTGAGTGGGGAGATACCCAGGTTTTGAACACATGAGGCTCGTCAAGGCAGGATTTCCCGTCGACCTTATACGATCAGTAATGGAAAGGCTGATTCGCGGGCCTGATCGCTAGTCACCAGCCACAAAAAAGAAAGCCCGATTCGCCGTCATTCCTTAAGTACACAATTCAGCCCACCGGATAAAATTCATCGCCTAAAAGGTCGACACGAATGTTGTTTTCTCGTGCCGCATGCGTCTTAAGCAACTCTGTCAACAAGTGAACAACAACCGGATTCCGATTAGCTGTACTGTTAAACACGAAAAGAAACTCATACCATGCCAAGAGAAGAAAGTTTACTCCATCCCCTTGAGCTGCGGCCATCAATACATAGGTCAGACCGGCAGATGTACCAATCACAGACTCCGGGAACATCACAACGAAGTTTCTAAGGCCTCTCCAGATTCCTATCATCCCATAGTCATACATGCCCGTTCGTGTTCGCTTTGTCATCCCCTCTTTGATGAAACAAAAATCCTGGGGGGGCATGACAGCAGATTCGGCAGGGAGATCATAGAGTCATTCGCCATGACCACAGTATATAACGACGTGTCAAACCCTTCCCTCCTGCTGACGAAAACTGAGGTTGAATTTCTAAAATCCGAAATAAACCCCCTCTCTGACTTGCAATTCGCGTTTTTTATCTCCCCTTCTCTCCCCTTCTCATCCCTTTCCCTCCCGGATATAGTCGGCTGCTCGCTGTTGAAAATTTTTACTTGTCGTTGCTAGTTGAAAGATGTGTTGTGTTGTACCAGTTTTAATTGTTTTATTATTTCTTCATCCTTGAGAAAGAAAATTGTAGGAGAGGTCTTACTCCTGAGGGAAACTCTGCGTATTCATCCTTGGCATTGGGCAGTGATATGAAGCGTTTCTGTGTCTCTGAGGGCTTATTTTGTGGGTTTTCCAAGAATAGTAAGGGTTGTGCTGGAGTTGTCTGTTATCGCATATGGCTGGTCAGCCCTCAAGTGAGGTCGTCAGAGTGGCTGGTTGGTGTGAATCGTTTGGATCTGTCTGAGTGTTCGACTTTCGGTAACCTAGTGAAGAGGAGGTGTTTCTTTTTAGGTAGTGAGGGTCGTTCGGTGTTTAAATAAACTAGAAGCTGTGTTTGAGACTTGTTGTTTTGTCCGTTTTTTTTTTATCGTTCCGTGTCTTCGGTTACTCTGGAGCTTCTACATTTAATAATATATTTACATGAGTAAAAATGAAAGGGAAAAAGCGTACAGACACAGCTATATATTATTTATATAGAGAAGAAGAAGAAAAAAAAAAACCCGCCAATACTACGTATACATAAAACGCCCGCCCCCCCCCCCCCCCCCCCCCCCCCCCAAAAAAAAAAAAAGGCGGTGCCGGCGGAGCGCCGAATTTTTTGCGCGGCGGCGGCGGCGGCGGCGGCGTGCTGGCTCTGGGGACTTCGGCGGCGGCGCAGAGCGGCGAGGGCAAAACAGGCGGCGGCGGCGGCGTGGCGCGGCGGCGCACAGGTCTAGCTGGGAGTCTATGGGGCAAAGGGTCGTTTTATTTCCTAACTCAGGTCATAAGAGCCCATTAAAGGGGCCCTGCATTGACTTTTTTACTGGTTTTTATTTTGCACCGAACCTGAGCGCACTGAACGTAGCAACTTAATGAAACTTTTCTTTTCTCAAATTTCGCTTTATTTTAAAAGTTATAGGCAAAATCGAATTACAAAAACAAGCAAAAAATAACCTCATTCATGACGTCGTAGGTCCTGGCTTGAGTGGCCGTGAACTAGAGGAGGGGTAGTGGGCTCATCGAGCGTTCACGGCTGCCGCACTCCGTGTCGACGGCTCGAGAGGGTGCCACTAAAGCATGTGTTGGATAGGCTGTATGAATCGGGTGGCCAGGGCGGCTCGCATTGCATTTGCTGCGCGATTAAAGACTAATTCGGCATGACACTTTCATTGGCCACAAACGACAGCAAACACGGGGTAAAGATCAGTTCAGAACTGGAGTCACTATATATAGAAGAACATGGCGTCTGAAATCTAGCTCAGTGCTGCGCTGTTCCGTTATGATCTTCCCTAGTGCCACTAAATAAGCTACGCTTGAGGGTAACGACACTTGTCCATATTGTGGCTTAAATTCATGGCTGCCAGTTATCTGAAAATTTATCTGAAATCACAAGAAACGCTTTGACGTCATCCACAAATATTTAAACGCTTCGCGACAGAGCAAAGCAATATTACATAAGCTGCCTAACACCGAATCAAATGCCGAGGAAGTCGCACTTTTGAATCCTGACGATCGGCAGTTGCGTCTGCTCTGTATACCAGCCCCAAGATGGCGGCGCCCACAGAAATATTGGGGAACAGAGTGCGGACCCTAAGCATAGCTCATTTAGTGGCGAGGTCCGCACTTCTGCGCGGACCTCGCAAAAGTGTGAACCCCGTCGAAGAGGTCCACACTTCTGCGCGTCGAGTGAAAAGCAACAAGAAGCAACCGTTTCCCCCCCCGTGAACTGTACCAAGGAATTCTCTGTCCAAGCAGCTGACTACATTGGCAACTGGTATGGCAAAAAAGGGCACATTCCGTCTGTCTCCCTGTCAGCGAAAAAGAACCACTCAAATACACAAAGCCATGTTGCACTCAAGTTATGCTCGTAAATTCCATAAGTTGAAGGCGCGCCCGCCAAGTGCAGACTAAATTCATTTGATAAAATTCACGCTTACAAGTACCGCTAACCATTGTCGTGGAAACGCGCAAGACACGTGCGAGGAGCGGGTGCTCCGCTGCCATTCGCTTCCGAGGGTCGCTCATTTCAGTACTGCGTCGACAACTGCTTCCAAGGGCCGCTCGAGACACGGGCCTCGTGCACTGGCGCATTTGACGCCACTTGCAAGACAAACGCAAAAACATCGAAGGGCTTTAGTCCAGACAGATAAAGAGGGATCGGTGGCCAAGTGCAATTCGCAACTTTCAGCGATAGTGGCACCGCGGTGTGAGAATCGCGCTCCCTAGCTCCTGGATGATTGGCCTCATAATAAAAGGGCTTGCCTACACCTTCCTGACGTGAAAATATAACGTAAGGCTCTGATACTGCTCGTATGTAGCAAAACTAGAATTACTTACGCGTCGCAGACCCAGCCTTGTACCGTTGTTCTACGACAATCATCCAGATGACAGCCATTTTGATAGGCACCAGTGCGCCCCCTATAGGCCGTGAAAGTTGTGAATAACGAAAGAAAAAGGATCGGTGGCCGAGTGGGCTAGAGCACACCAACTCGGAGCACGTGGAGTGAAAGTTTGCGCTGTATAACCTAGGGATACTGGGTTCAATCCCCACCCCTGCCTGTTTCGATCTGGATGAGCAATGGTACCGGCGTGCGGTCGTGTATCACTATTGCGTGATGCACGTTAAAGACCCCAGGCTACCGGTTGTACTGCCCTGGCTAAATTGCTCACCTACAGCTGGGAGACAAGTCGCCCGTTGAGGCAGTGTTCTAGGCTGTATAAACATACACACACCCCAATTTGTTTCCAGACAGATAAGGTAGCACCGCTTCATTCCGCCGTGACATAGTAAGATCACTGTTGAAGGAGGTGTTCATAACGGACAATAGCATGTTGAACTCCCGAGGTTATTTATGAAGACACTAAAGTTATTTAGAGGTTCATTTGATTTTGCCTAAAAATTATAAAGGTGAAGAGAAAAAAACAAACAAAAAACGTACGCGTCACCTTATGTAGAAACGTATTTTCTACCTATTGATGGCCCGTTTGGTTTTCTTAGTTATCCACAAAACGGGAAGTGTTAAATTGACAAAAAACTTGTTTCGAGCGTCAAAACGCTAACGTCGAAATTCTATTTGCATCTCAGAGTAAGCTCCTCTTTGTTGGTTAAGAAAATATAGTGGAATTGTTCAAAATAATAGAAATCATTATTCTTTTTTTTTGTTTTGTTTTTCATATCCACTAGCCACCAAACAAGGTCTAGAGAGAATGAAAATATCTGAAATAATGTTTCATATAATAAGTGTTGTTCGGAATAAGTATTTTAGCCTTCTTTGCAACTCATTCAACTATTCTTTTTTATTTCCAAATACATATTAGTAGGGTGCGTTAATGTGCGCTTTGCTTAGGGTGGAGACATCTTTCCATTTTGTCCCACGCTTTTATTTTTCTTTTTTTTTTTTGTTCAGAAGCGCGTGAAAGAGCGTGTCCCGGCACGCGTTTGTGGCGCTGACTGTGCTATGGCAACATTTTGTTTTCATCGATTTCTTTGTATTTTACCCGTGAGCGCGTGCTGTCGGCCTCGGGTACTACAAAGGGTGGCATCACCCGAAGCAGAAGGACATTGAGGCACCCTACATATGAGGATATCTCTGTTCAACCCTGCACAATTACGAGCCACGCTTGTAGCGTATGTAAGCGTTTGACGACGCGCGCTAACATAGCACACACAAACAAATAGAATCAACAGAAGTATCGCCTTCAGAGCCTTATCAGGCCTTTCGTTAGGAGTCTGCTGATGACTAGTTACATTTTTTTGCAACGTTCAAAATGTGCCGACCAACGGAGCCATCAACTGTAATTCTGTTGTGTCTATGTTTATACAGCGGGAAGTTAGTCAGCTCTGAGGGCACCTGGTGTCTTCGTTGGAGATGAAAGACAGTGCAGTATACCGCTGCTTGTCTGACGACTTTAACGTGCATCACGCAATAGTGATACATGACAGCACGCCGGTACGATGCTCATCCAGATTGAAAAGGGCAGAGGCGGTGGATTGAATCTACGATCAGTGAGCTTTACAGCGTGAGCTTTCGCTACACGTGCTACCAGGCACGTAGCCAGGATTTTGTTTCGGGGGGGGGGGGGGGGCCCGCCCATGACAAAATGCTGTATGAGGGGGAGGGGGGAGAGGAGGTCCCAGCAAAATCGAAGATTTCGGGGGGGGGGGGGGGGGGGCCCGGGCCCTATGGGCCCCCCCCCCCTGGATACGTGCCTGCGTGCTACCGATTCACGAGCAACGAGACATCGCGGTCGAATTCGAGCTCGAGAGAAAAACAACAGCAACAGCAAGAAAATCTCCGGTTTGAGGCATTTAGTACTAGTGTCGCCATCTCGTTTAACAAGTTGGAAATAAAATTAACAGGGTGATTTTATTTACACAAATACGCAAATACAACAATATTTTGCCTTCTCGTCATGGTCTTAAAATTAAGATTAGAGGCACCCCTAGTACGTACGGCCAAGCGTTTTGTCACGTTTGTCTTCTAAATAATTGTATTTTCAAAAATGCCTCAAAACGCGCTAAAAACAGTCAAAACGTTCATATTTCTGGATTTTATTAAAAATCTCCAACGCTCTAAAAGAAAAATCCAAGGGCCGTACAACCTTCAATTCGTTATCATAAGTGACCTCCAAAAGAATGAATACTATCGTGCATTCCTGAAACTCAGGTTTGTGTAGCGAAATTTGCCCATTGAGTGACGAGCGGTTGAATCCCCCTTAAAGGGGCGATGCAACAATTTTCGTACTTTGCGCAAATACCGCTTAGAACGAATCCCTGACGTTAATGACCTATAAAACACGCGTTCGTTTTTCACCCCAGGCAATAGAAGTCCCAGTAAAAAATTAAAGAAAAACGAGCAGCGTTCACCCCCTCAACTCGCAGCCAGAACAAGCGGCCACGTGATCTGGAGCCGATTATATGCCGCCAATGTTAATCGTAGCCACGCGCTGGGGTTAGCAAGCCACAGGACACGCGCTGAGTTCCAGACATTGTATGCCTCGGCTATTGTCGTCATCGCAGTGATTGGACACGGGCCAGTACCCGAATGCTTCTCGAGCTATCAATGGACCTTTTGTAGAAATACGAGGTGCGCATGCGCGGAGTATTTCATGCGCCTGGGTTCGAGAGTATCTAGTTCCAAACAATCCGCCATCTTGCATTTCTCGCCTTTGAGCGGTTTCGTCGGTTTTGTTGTGTCGACCTCGGGGCGGAAGATTACGCACGATGGGGACAAAGGTGAGCTTGGGGGAGGGAGCCGTATCTAGGTCACATCGCCTCAATGGGTGAACAGGATGTAGCTGACGTTTTGGGTGTGGAACGGGTGGGAGAGGCCTTGGGCGCGCGTTGTTTTCCAGTCACCTAGTCTCGAACCGATTCGCGTGTCTAGGTGGCAGCACATATTCGCCAAGAGGTCGATTATCACGAGCCCAAATCGAGTGCTCACGCAATGCTCGGGTCCAATCTATGAGCCGCATTCAAATATCATCCCTGGAGGATGCAGCTACCACCAGGATATGTCATCAAGATTTGCGAAGGAGAGATTGAAAGAAAACGCCCGCTTTTCTCCTTGAAATGACACCGCAACAAAGAAGTTTCTTGGTCAGTCGCGTTGCGTGCGAGTGTACTTGGGTCCCACCGGTCCCACTAGTGCCAGTAAGCTCATACAAAGTGAAAAACGCTCAAAACGAATATCGTTGCACCGCCCCTTTAAGTCACCGTGATATATGGCTCGTTTAAAATACGTAAACGCTGATTGGTTTCAACAGAGGTACAAAGCTAATTAAAACTTTTTTTGGCGGCCAAGTTGGGGTATCGCAACGTGAGCACAAAAATAAAGACGACGTTACGAGACAAATTCGGCAGAGACACTTAAGACTGCTTACGTGTAGGAATGCGAAAGCATTCCTACACGCAGCGCATTCCCACAAGTAGCGCCCCCACTGCGCAGGGGCGGCGAATTCCGCCGGCTTCACGACGGCTTCCATAACGAGGCATCTGCGTTGTTGTACTTTTCTTTGTGTTTTATTTCTGAGGCGCGTCCGCTTTGACATTGAGCGCCCCCGTCGGCTACCGTGACGAATTACCTGTGTTGTGTGCTTTTCTTTTGCGTTTTTTTTTTTTCAGAGGAGCGTGCTTGATGACGTATTTTTATGACAATTTTTTGGGCACAACGCCGGCACTTTTTTGCTTAATGGGACAAGTAAGGCTTTCGCCGTAAAATAAGATGGTGCGAAACCTGTTGGCCGCAGACCAGAAGTTGGCAGTGTATTTAAAAAGCGCGTTATGAAAGTTTCAAGATACAAATGTTTTTTTTAAAGAAGTGTAGTTTAGATGTATGGCGGTAATTGAACTACGTATTTTACGGGCCACTTATGCATATTATAATGTCGCATATATGCATATTATAATGTCGCATATATGCATATTAAAATGTCGCAATGTCTCGGCTTCAAACTAGGCTAAGTAAAGCACTTCGAATTGTTTAACAAATTGTTTGTTATTTAGTTTAACTAAATAACAAACAACAAATAGCAACTCAGCAAATCTACGAATAACACTTTATAACTCTTCACCAAATAACGATATCAAGCTCCACAAAGACAGCCGAGTCAGAACGCTATTTTGGTATCTCCAATAAATTAAAGGCAAAAATGCACCCCCCCCACCTCCTTGCTCATTCCTTTCGCCGGCCGCACGCCAGAACCTTATGGCATGCGCCTGGGGCTTGAGTTCTCTCATTAAAAAAAACAAGAACAAACTCACAAATGTAGTTTCGAATGAGCGCTAGAACAAAACAAAATCAGTCACCGAATCACAGTATCAATTAAGTGATTGCTAGAACTCATGAAATAGATAAAATAGGTAAAAAATGCAGCATTTTATCTCCAAACATTATTGTTACCACGTGCCCCCACATGTACGGAAAGCAAGGACCTCGTTCTTGCTGCCTTCGCTGTTTCACACGTTAGGATGACATACGGTATTGCTTTATTCACCGACAGTAAAAAAAAAAAAAAAAAAAAAAAAAAAAAAAAAAAAAAAGAAGAAAAAAGCGGTCGTATGTTTGTGCTGTCGTGCACTATGCCAACAGGGGGATCGGTGGCCGAGTGGGCTAGCGCACACCAGCTCGGAGCACGTGGAGCGAAAGCTCGCACTGCAGAACTCAGGTTTCAATCTGGATGAGCCTCGTACCGGCACGCGGTCGTGTATCACTACTGCGTGATGCACGTTAAAGGAGCTGTGCAACGATATTCAATTGGAATGTTTTTCACTTTACACGAGCTTACTGGCACTAGTGGGACTCAAGGATACTCGCATGCAATGCCACTGGCCAAGAAACTCCTTTGTTGCGGTGTAATTTCAAGGACAAAAGCGATCATTTTCATTCAATCTCTCCCTTGCAAAATTCGATGACGTAACGCGGGGATCGCAGTACACCCGTATGACGATATTTGAATGCGGTTCATAGATTGGACCCGAGCATTGCGTGGGCACTCAATTTAGGCTCGTGATAATTGATAGCTCGAGAAGCATTCGAGTAGTGGCCCGTGTCCAATCGCTGCAACGACGACAATAGCCGAGCCATAACAATGTCTGGAACTCAGCGCGTGTCCAGTGCTTTGCCAACCCCAGCGCGTGGCTATGATCAACATTGGCGGCATATAATCGGCTCCAGATCACGTGGCCGCTTGTTCTGGCTGCGAGTTGAGGGCGTGAACGCTGCTCGTTGTTTTTTAATTTTTTTCTGGGACTTCTAATGCGTCGGGTGAAAAACGAAGGCGTGTTTCATAGGTCATTAACGTCAGGGATCCGTTCTAAGCGGTATTTGCGCAAAGTAAAAAAATTGTTGCATAGCCCCTTTAAAGACCCCAGGCTAGCGGTTGTACTGCACTGGCTAAATTGCTCATCTACAGCTGAGATGCCAGACGCCCACAGAGGCAGACTAACTTCCGGCTGTATAAATATACACATAACAATTTGCTTTGCTTTGCACTATGCCAACGAAAGTACAGCATGTATGATGGCTCAAATGTTGAACTGGACTTTCCATCATTGCGGAAATTGCACACCAGTTGGCGCGACCTGTCAGGGCAAACTCCATTGCACGGTTTCCATCATGAATGACATACCTGCACGCACAGAAGAAACATCGGCTAGAGGAGAGCAGCCTATGTCGCTGATCAACATCCAAGAGCGAGTATTTTGTCTCTCCAGCTAAGGGCAAGGACCTGTACCTTCAAACTATGAAAAAATATTAGGAAGGTAAAGAGGGAAACACAAGTAATACCAGAGAGAGTCCACGAAACCGATTTCAATCCCTGGTTCCTCCTGGCGGAAAACTGGGTCCGAGGATTCTGAAACTAAAACAATGTGCGCACTCGAAAAAAAAAATGTTTTGAACGAGTTTGGGAGCCAAAGTTAAGCCACAATAGACACACAAGGGGCTTTGGGGAAGCCCAGACTAGGTCACTGCAGCTCAATAAAGCCAGCAGGCTCTAGCTTCCTTGGCCAAGGGAGTGTTCGCACTGACTTCAAAACGTGCTCACGCATTTTCATACCAGAACCCTCCGAACAGACGATTTCCTAAAATGGTCTATTACGACCATACCAAGCGTTGGCATCACAATCGGAATTACTCTAGCTTCAGACAAAAGGTGTAAAATCCCGATGACGTCATCAGCACTTTGCTAGCTTCAAGCGTAACCTGCCATTCAAAAAACTACTTAAAAAAAAAAAAAACGGACAGGAGGACACGTAATGGCGGGCGTACTTGGTACTAAATCCATTTAGAGATTTCAGACTTTTGGTGGCATTCGGAGATTGCGTTTTGCTCGTGCCTTGTTTCCTGTCCTGTGTGTCCTGTGTTTGGTCGGTTGCCTTCAAGTCGGCAATCAGTTCAGTTTTGCCCTGGAGTCTGACTATCTCTAGTTCCGTTGATTGTTGCGGCGACAAATATTTTAGAAGGTTGAAAAATATATTTAAAATAGTGAGTACAAGATAGTGAGAAATGTAAGTACGAAAGCGTAGTAAATACTCTAGACGAAATATATTTGCAAGATACTGAAATACTACCAAAAATATTTGAAAAACAGTATCTTGAGTAGTGTATTTAAGAAAATCGCAAGTCTGGATAAAGCAGACGTATTCCTGAGAAGTTTATGCCGTGGGGCAAGACAGCCGTAATACTTACATATTTTTCTCAAACATAAGTCTACAAAAGCTAAAAAAAAAAAATTAAAAAATAAATTAGTCGCTTTCATAGGCAACATATTTGAACTTTTTCTCCTACTAAAGAGCTCGAATATAAAGACAGTACGCAGGCGAGCTGGTGAAAGTTTATAATGATCATTTATTAGTTCTGTGGCGTTGTGGATTTGTACATAAAGAAGGTGATTCAATGAAATCATTTAGGTGAGATAGAGACGTGTTTTTCCCGTTTTTTATACCACTATGAAATATTTTCCTCCTTGTACTCCAGTTTGGCTTAAAGTCATGATAAGCTAAGTTCACTATTTACAGCGGTAATTACACCACATTGCAGCTTAAACAAACAAACAACTCATATCTGTCTGGAGAAGTCATGATGCTCGCATTTTCATCAGCATTTTCTTCGGAAGAATTATGAATTATAACAATAACATTGCGAAGTAATACCACTGTGAACCGTTAACCATTTTTTTTACAATATTTGTTTATAGCTGGCATTTTATCTAATAAAACAAGTTTTGACTATCAAATGTTGTTCATACGATGGTTCGTCCATGCTCCAAGTCGTTTTTTTTTTCCGCCGTACCACGAGGCGCTTGATCGCCTTCTCCCCAGTAAAATCTGTTTCCGATCCCAATTGATGTTTATAGATTGACTCTTAGCTCACTAGGCGTGTTTTTGTTCACTGAAACTCGTTCGTGCAACGGCATATCCACGCGCGATTCGCTCACCTCCATACTGTTCCGCGGCGTCCGTAAAGGCCAACGCCCATAACGTCACCGGAAGAGCACTACGGGCTTTGTATTGTAGGCGGCGTTCGACGAGAGCGCGTTTTGCTAGTGATTACGTGTATATGTGGGAGGCAACGATTAGAGGGACAGAGTGATTGTGTGGCGGAGCGATTTCAAATACTTTACTAGGGACAATACATTCCACTCCTCGAAAATACAATAGCTTCGGCGCGGACAGGTTTTTGGCTTGGCGAGAGCCATCTATCGTCGAGGGGTTTCGGCTATCGGGCGGTAAATGATGATGATGATGATGGTTGTTCTACATACCAAATTTATTGTTGTGTAAATGCTCGAGACACGTGCCGCGCGCCACTTCTAGGAAGAAAATGGCGTATAAAATCTAGCTCAGTGCTGCACCAAATACTTAGCTGCGCTGTGCCGCCATGATCTTCCCAAGGGTTGCACGTTGCGCGTGCCTCGTGCATCGACGCACCTTGCGCTACTTTTGAAACATGAAGAGAGGAAACTTTATTGTTCACACCATTGTCCGGTGCCCGGTCCGATTCACCACTTCACCCAACACAGCACGGACGTGCTTTACCAGTAGGGGCAGTAGTGCACCAACGAGTTGGGGAGGGGGGCGAGCCAGCCTGCCCAGTCGGGGGGTCGCGAGGAGGGTGGGAGAGTGGAGAGGAGGGTAGTGAGGAAAATATTGGCGTGGGGACGATGCCATAGCATGTGTACATTGGAGGGGTAGTCCAGGCAGTGGGGGCATGAGGGGAATCCGGAGCGGCCTTGCATGTAATGTATAAGGTGAGGGGTGAGAAGGGAAGAGGTCTGAGCTCTCCGGAGAATGGAGGCGTCTTTTCTGCTGAAGGAGGCGGGAGGAAAAGGAAATTCTGCCATTGCCTGTCTGCGTTCCCGTAGAACGGCGGTTCTGTCTTTGTGTAGAATTTTGCGATGGAACCTGAGATCGTACTAATCTGGCCAAGCCTCCGAGGGTCCCGGAGAGGACTCATCGCGGGTGAGCGTGTGCGCTCGTACGTTGCCCTCGATATTTTGGTGGCCAGGGATCCATTGGATAGACACATGAAGGGGGGGGGGGGGGGTGCAGGGCGAGGTGTTGGAGGATTTCGGTGTGGATCTGAGGAGGGAGTAGATTATTCAGAAAGTCGCGGCAGGCCGACTGACTGTCCGTCCGGATGGGAATGTTGTCTGTGGGATGACAGGGAAGCGTGATGGCCTCAAATATGGCCAGGAGTTCTGCCGAAGTAGGGCCTGGAACATGGATGTGTGTAGAAGTGTGTGTGTGATGGAGACTGTAGACGGCTCTATGCAAGAACGCGTTAGGGAATGAGATGCGTCTGTGTAGTATTAGCGGCGAGATGTTTTGGTGGCGCCCTCCTATGGCTTCCTCTCGTGACGTCATTACCTTGCGAACAACAACTTCTATGGTGTTTACATTTAGCATGGTGGAAGCTTGAAATCATTACCCTCTCAAAGCGACACTGCCAACACCGTCAAAATTCAAGCTCTTACATTCCTCTTATTTCCGTCGATGAGAAATCCTTTCCTGACGTCATAGTCAGCATTCGGCCAATCCTGGCCGGCCGACCACAGCGACGCTTTCGATCGCGCACGTCGCCAATACCGTTGTGCGGGACGGTATTTCTGCGGTGTTAATGTGATGTGCTCGCTGTGCGCGACGTGCTTCGTTCAGTTCAGCCGACATGTGTTTGGGGATAGGGAGGACAGATACTCGTGGGAGAGATTGCCAGGGCGCAGCCGGGAGGGGGAGGGGGATTAAATCGCCAGTAAGGTGGCTGATGAGTTGTAGCAGTTGTCTGCCCTGTTTCGATGTTTTCAGGCGTTCTTGCTGTGCTTGATGATGGACCGTGATACGGTCCTTGAGGGAGTTGAAAAGGCCTGTGGCTTCGATTAGGTGGTTCGGTGCACACCGGGGGACGCTGAGGGCGAGTCGGAGGCATTTCCGTAGTGCGGTGTCTAATTGCTTCATCTGTGTGGGTGGCAGTTGTTGGTATGGCAGTTGGTACATGACGCGAGAGTACACAAGAGCTTCGATGGTATTGTGGAGTTCATGCTCTTTGAGACCGAGCTGACGGCGCGTAACTCTGCACAGCATGTGATAAATGTGGTTGATTTGTGGTGTGATGGATTTGAGCCATATATATATGTGGTTGACCTGATTCGTGAAGATGGAAGCCAAGCACAGTAAAGGCCGGCACAGGGTACGTCTTGGCCATCAATGGTGAGGGAAATCAAGGCCCGTCTTGTGTCTGCCTGCTTTGTCCGATCATTGGAGACAACTACGAATTCGGACTTGGTCGGAGAACAAGTAAGACCAATATTTGTGAGGTAGTTTTGAATGATGTCGGGGCCTTGTTGGGTGGTTTGTTCGACCTCCGCTGGAGAGGCATGCGAGCACCAGGTAGTAACGTCACTGGCGTAAATGTTGTGGTGGAGTGTTGGAATAGCTTTAAACTGGGTAGGGAGACGAACCATGGCGATGTTAAATAGCATGGGGGACAGAGTGGAGCCTTGTGAGACTGCTATTGAGATAGGGTGAGGAGGAGATGTACAAGCATCGACTTGAAGTTGGACAGTGCGGTTAGAAAGGAAGGCTCGAACGTAGTTGAACATGCGTGGGCCGACATCTAACTGGGAGAAGTTGTGCAGGATAGCGGAGTGGGGGACCATGTCAAAGGCTTTGTAGACGTCTACTGTTGCAATTACGCAGAGTTGGACCGTGCTTGCGAATTGATACACGTCCTCGTAGATGCGCATGGCAGTGTCTTGGGTGGAAACGTGGGGACGGAAACCTGTCTCTGTGGGGGCGAAAGCGTCTATGGAGTCGAGGTGCCACTGTAACCTGGCAAGGACCATCTTCTCCATTAGTTTGCCTGCACAGGAGGTCAGGGAAATAGGGCGGAAGTTGTTTGCGTCCATTGGAGGTTTGCCTGGCTTGGGGATGAGAATGACTTTAGCGGTGCGCCACTCTTCTGGGAGTTGGCCGGATTCCCAGGCTTCGTTCGTGTAGGAAAGAAGGATACGGAGATGAGTGTCAGGAAGGTTGCGAAGGGCCGTGTAGGTGATGCCATCCGGGCCCGGGGCAGTTAGTTTCTTGATGTCGTAGAGGGCAGCGAGAAGTTCGGAGAGGCTGAAGCGAGAATCAATTCCCCCTCTAGCTCTTGGTTCTGGAGCAGGCAGTGCCGTGGGAAGAGGGGGAGGAGTAGTGATGGGGTAAAGCCTGCAGTGTTGGACAAAATACTCGATAAAAGTATTTACGTTAAGTTACTAAATACCTGCTTCATAAAGTATTTAAAATACTACTCAGGTTACTTTCACGGTAAAGTATCTTGAGTAGAGTACAAATACTTAGAAATGTATTTCAGTTACTTTTGAAGATACTTCCGCATTGCTTAATTTGTATCGACGTCATTGACAACGACAATTATGCAGCTACGCAAATCTGGGTTACCAGAATGGTTTATTAGCACGCAACAACACAAAACGGGGGAAAAAAAAGTATCGTAGGGCTATTTTATGCAGTCCGACTATAAAGAGCAAAATATTGTCGCGAATGATAAATGATGAGGCGGCGAATAACTAAAGAAACTAAACGTTTAAGGGGGCGAACTTGTTCACAAAACAAATTAGAGAAGGACTAGCGTCGCAGGCGTTGATGTCGGCGAAACAGCAAGATCGACCGCTGGGGCGAGACTGACTCCGGACCGCCACTCGGAGCACCTTTTGTACCCGCGTGGGTTTCTGGAACATTCGGCGTAGAAAGTTCGGCGCGTAGAACATTCGTAACTCGATCAGACGACAAAATTCTCGAACTTACTAGAATGTCAAGTTAAAGAAATAAATAAAAGAGAAATCGGCTTTCCGGTGTCGAACCCAGAGCCTCGCGCGAGAGCCTCCGCGCGAGAGCCTCCGCGCGAGAGCGTCCGTGCGAGAGCCAAGCGCGGTAACCATTCGGCCATGCGCTCGCTGGGCAGCGCGCGTGGCAATATCACTGATAGATGTTACAAAACATTTCTGGGACAACAAGAAAGAGGTCTCTTTAGCTATTGGGGAGGAGATCAGACCGTGGCGCCCCAAGCGGTTAACTTTAGAACTAGATGGATGGGGACAACAAATACAATGGCTCAGCGCTCGGCTGACTTAACCGAACGCGGCGTCAGCGTTCGGCTGGAGTTCGTGTTCTCCGGTACAAGGTCTGTGGGCATGTGCACAGGCCTTCTGTTGGGTAAACACCAAGGTGTGGGGGTGACAAACGGGTCAGAGCGCTTCGCCAATAGTGACATCGCTGAATATCACAGCCTGCGGCGCACCTTAGACGCATCGTTTAACTACAATCCATCTTCCCTATACGGGGAGTTCACTATAAACGAACTTGGGACACGGATATGAGTGAATGAATAACAAAGAAAACCCACATAATAGCCACGGCAGTGGTCGCACCTTCTTCAAGTAGGTTGCGTTCAGAAAAGCACTCAACGTCGGGGGACACTTTGTTGGCATTTTGAGAGTCATCCAGCTCCTAGTTCGTTTCCTGTACTGTTCTCTGCTTATCAATGTTCGCTTACAGACAGTGTTCGCGAGAGCAATAAGTGCCGGACTGACAACACAAAGATAAGAAAAAAAAAAAAAAAAACTCGACGTTTTGCCTTAGCAGGGTCAAATATACAAAAAGCGAAACAAAAATGTCTACTTTTTTGTGTGTGTCCACTTCTCATTTCCTTCTATTTGTTATTTTCTTGACACTCAAGTCTGCATTGTTCTCGTTGGTCGTTTCCCGGTCTGCTTGCGCCACAGGGTGGCATCTTTACTTCCGTAAAACCACACCTTTTGTTTGAGGATTTTTTTGGGGAAACTTTATAGAAACAAAAGGTGCCTTTGGAAAGGCGAGGGGAGAACCTTCATTGCCCGAACTTTGGGCTGAAATATGAGTCACAGTCGGCAAAAGAGCGATATTTTCACGAGCTCAGTTAAAGTCACCGTAGCTAATCGGAGCTAGCAACAGGATTCGGTTGCTCGAAAGAATGTTCACGTTTGCTCGTGCCACGCCCACGCCACTTCATATCGAAAAACTCGGAAAATGGCGGAATGTCAAAAATGTATTTAAGATAAAGAGTACAAGATACTCGGAATTGTAATTAAAATAGAGTATTAAATACTCTCCATCAAAGGTATTTGCAAGATACCAAGATACTCCAAAAAGTATTTAAGATACAGTATCTTGAGTAGAGTATTTGAGATAGGCATAAGTCTGGGTAAAGGTGCTCAAGGATGTCGTCTGCCAGATCTTTGGGGGATTGTTGATTTCGAAGAAGTTTGCTGAGGGGGCGCCGCGGCTTCGTCTGGCCGAGCAGAGTTCTAAAGATCTGCCATACGCGCGGCGTGTGAAGATTGTCATTCATGTTGTCGCAGGTGTCCAACCAGTTTTGGGTGGTAAGAGAGTGAGCACAGTCTTCAGCTTCTTGGGTGATGTCTTGAATGGCTATTTGAGTCGTTTATTTTTGTTTTTCTTCCAGCTGTGGACTAGCTGGTTCCGCTTGTCCCACAGTTGGACGAAATGTGTGTCTACGGGTGGTCTTCGGAACGGGCCAAATGCTTGGTATGATGATGTATGGCGTCTTGAATGCTGGTGACCCAGTCTTGAAGGGAAGTTGGGGGCGGTGCAGAGTCTAGTTGGGCCCTAACGTTTCCCCATTTGGTCAGGGTAGCGCGGGGGGTAAGACCGTGAGTAGTTTGTCGATGAAGGAGGGGGAGAAAATTTGTATGATGAAGTGATCACTACCAAGGTTGTCGTGTAGGTTGTCCCAGCTAGCCGAAGACGGACCGTAGTGCCAGGCAAGGTCCGGTAAAGCGTTCTGCTGTACACAGTTGCCTTGGCGTGTAGGGTCCGTGGTGGCTAAGTCTTTGGGCTTGCATGGTGTGTTCCAGCTTGCGGCCTTGTGTCGTTGTATGCTGATAACGCACAAGGAGTTTGGGCAATTGAAGTCGCCAGCTATGAGGACGGCTGATTGCTTTTGTTGGGAGGTGTAGGATTTGATCCACGTAGATGCAGGGGTAGAGACGTGAGGGAGCCAGTAGACGTTGCAAATGACCACGTAATGGCCATGAGATGTGCGACAGTGTACAGTGACGTGCTCCTGCTTAGGGGTGTTGATAGATGACGTTTCTAATTGTATAATGTCAAGGTGCTTTGCTGCGCAAGTAATGACGAGGGTTGGTGTCGTTGAGCCGGTAGGACTGCGGCGATCTTTTCGAGTGATGCTTGGCTGGGTAAATTTGTCGTAGCCGGGGAGCGAGAAATCTCCGCACGTCTCCTGGAGTAGAATGATATCTGGCTTGATTAGGGCCGCTTGAATGTACAGTTGTAGGGTTTACTTTTTATGGCGGAGCCCACGGCGATTCCACTGCCATAGGGTAAGGGGAGATGAGCGAAGGGACGTTGGAAGAGACGCGGCGTTAGTGGCCATCCTTTTAGCGGTGTGGAAGAACATGGGGCGTGCAGTTTACGGGGAGGGCTGTCGTTGTCGTGGCGTTTGTGCAGGGATCGACCTGGTGTTCCATGTTGCGAATGGCAGTGGCCTCTTGCTCTAGATGGTGGGAGAGTTCAGCATTTGCGTCTACGAGTCGTTGAATGGCTGCGTCGCGTTGTTGTGAGAGCTGTTTTTGTTGGTTAAATGTTGTTTGAAGAGTGTCGACCGCTGTAATGATGTGGTCGAGCTGTGACGTGATTCTGTCAAACCTAGATTCGTGCTCTAACACACGGGCATGCAATTCCCTATGGGTGTAGAAGGAGGAGGAGGAGGTGAGGGAGGCGGTAAAAGAATGGAAGGCGGCTGGGAGAGGGACTGAGAGACGAGGGTGGTAGGATTGGGATGAGATGGCTCGCTTACCTTTCTGCCGGACACGAGGGGTTCGAACTTTGAGCCGTACCCGAGGGGTAGGGTTCCTTGGGAGGGGCCAAGGGCTTTGGCGGTGGCGGGGCCGAGGGCTTCGGTGGTGGCGGGGCCGAGGTCTTTTGTGGTGGGACCTGCTACTGTGGTGGTTGTACCTGGTACTTTGGTGGTGGGGCGCGGGTCTTCGACTTTCTCTCCTGGGAAGTTAATGCCCGGGTGGTGGGGTGGTGACAGGGTAGGCCAGTCCTGCGGTGGGAAAGTGGGTGGTGGTGGAGGTTGAATGTGCTGTTTGCGGCGCGTGCTTGTATTTGCTCTTGTAGGTGCTCCGTGGCTTGGACGCGGTTGGGGCAGGTGAGAGATGTGGGCGGGTGTTGTCCTTCGCAGTTGTGGCAGAAGGGTTCGCACTCGTGGCGCGTCGTTGTGGGGTCTTGGTTGGAAGGAAAGCGCTTGCTGCAGTTGGGGCAAACCGCGTAGTCCCGCTTGTTCGGGCAGACTTTGGCACTGTGTCCTATGATAAGGCAGGTAGTGCAAATAGTGTTTATCGGGCGGTGGGGGAACATCCTAATAGCGACTCTGTTGAGGAATGCGTAACGGGGGAGTTTAGCTAGGGCCCTCCACGGAGACCAGGATGGAGTGAGTTTTGCCTAGGCGTCGGGCCGTCAGTAGGGTTCCCTGTTCCAGAACCAGGATCTGGCGAATTTCTTCGTCCGTGAAGTCCGGGGAGACCCCATGGATGTCGTCCCGGGTGTTGCTGGAGTCGTTAGCTGTGTAGGAAGCGGTGGCGTATGAGGAGACGCGGTAAAATAAAAAAAAAAAAACGGACAAAACAACAACAAGTCTCAAACACAGCTGTGTTTGAGACTTGTTGTTGTTTTGTCCGTTTTTTTTTATTTTACTGCGTCTCCGGTTTACGATGGAAGTTCTTCACCAGCTCGCCTGTGCTTTTACCCTTTCTTTGGTGGCGTATGACTTGCCTTGGAAGTGGAGTGTCGTGAGGGTCAGGATTTTCGGGATGGCCGAGGGGCGATAAGTATCAATGGCCTGTAGATTACGGACCAAGCGGATCTTGATGTAAGTGTCCTTACGTTCAATCAGAGTCAGGCGTGTCGCGGCAAGAACTGTCGCTCCGAGGAGCTGCGAGTCGAGAAATTGAAGCAATATGGGTTCGAGGATTTTCATAATGATAGTCGTTGGAGATGACAAGCGCGGCTGCAGGCCGACGCTTTGGTATTGTTTAGCGGGCGGAGCAGTGGAGTCGTCAGTTTCCATGTGGGAACCCAAGTTAGGAGCATCGGTGGCTTTCGCTGTCATGTCTGCAGAGTGGCGCAGTGAGCAAGGGTTAGCTCGTCGGCTCGTCGGCTCGCCCGAACCAGAAAGGTTCGGACATGTCTTTTGGACTTGCCTTGGCGGGACGGTGGTGTCACAGAGCTTTGGATATTGTATCAAGATGGTGAGGGGATTTGCATGAAATCCTGGCAGCTTGGGCGCAGATTTTCGGCGAATACTGGAGGAGCAGCGTAGAGATATACCTGGGGGCTATGTTGCGCTTTTTGGACTCCCAGGAGACTAGGGAGAAGGAAGTGACGTCAACAACGCAGCAAATGCAGATGGATGTTGATTTTGTTTTCTTCTGTCAACATCCAATCTGCGTTTGCTCTAGTCGTTGACGTCACTTCCTTCTTCCAAGTCTCCTGGGAGTCCAAAAGCGCAACATAGCCCCCCTGCTCCCTGTTGTCGTCGTCGTCTTTTCGGAACTTGGAGGGGCTTTAGGTGAAATCGGACACGACACCGCCGGGGCCGCCGCGAACATCCAGGTGCACATGCGCGTGGACTGACGCGGACCTCCCCTCCGTCAGGGCTGGATTAGGCGCTGTAGGCGTTCTCTCTAATGCAAATGAGCGGAGTAGAATGTATTCCCCTAGTAAAGTATTTGGCACTTTCACCAACTGTCACCCTTCCTCCCTTCGTCACCCCTCCCCCCGCGATCACGTGGATTTTTGCGTTCGAACGAAGCCGGATTTCGCCGGTTAGGGGGTTCTAACAGCTACCGCTGTAAAACTTTCTTGTGTGTTGTACTCACTCGAACACTTTCAGAAATAAGGCGTGTAGTACCTACACCCCTTGTCCCATATAATACATCCCAAAACTTCAGTTCCACGTACAGTGCGCTGACGTCGAACCGAAGGTACCAACTTTCGCGAGCGTCTTGATAGCCGAGTGGTACAACTTATGAAAATGGCTAATGTAAGTGTCAGTGTCTGCAAAAAAATTAATCGAGATTTTCTTATCCCTACTGCAAAACCTCAGTGTTTTTCTTTCTTTCTAGTCTTTGACATTGTCTTTAGTTGTTTTATAAGCTATATCTAGGGTTCCGTATTTTCGGAGTTTATTTTTCGTCAAATTCGAAATGTGCTTTTTGGAGTTTTTTTTTTTGCCGAAGATTCGGAGTTCATCGGAGTTTATATTTTTTGATTCCCAATTCTCCAAAATTCGAAGTTTAATTTCGCTGTGTTTCCTATTTAAAATAAGCGAATAAATAATAACCGAATGTAAACGCGTGCCAGATAAACAAATAAAACGCGCTTGTATCAATTGAAATATCTTCAGTTGAATTTGGCGTTGGTGCCATTGCCATTGACAATACTAATTTTAATTTATCCACAATAAAAGTCACACACAAGTGGCGCTTCGATAAACGCCGATACCTTAAAATCAATAAACTCCCGGAGGTAGTCGCTAGGAAGCTCGTAGTCATCCCATCCTATTCCATCAATCTAGCCCGCGGCCGCGCGAGGTGGAGGGGTTAAAGGGAAGCTGAAGCGGTTTTAAATATGAGAAAAAACACCTGAGCCTAGTTAACGAGACCTCAGCCATCAGGAATATCGTATTCGTTTGGTCATTATCTGCGCGGATTAACCGGAAAAGCGCCTTCAAAGTAGCGCCGAAGCCACGTCTCTTCGAAGCAGAGGGAAAGGGGAGAGAGGAGGAAGCCCGTCAGCCGGTGTCACAAAAGGACCGGCTGGGGGACTCCGCCGCGGCTGGCCGCGCTTTCCTCGTAGGCTGCTCTAGTGTCTTTTCGAGCCGTCGTCGTTCTGCCGCAGGCTTGCTTTGATCCGTTGACCGGTCATGCTATGGACTCAATCGCCTGACGTGTTGATTGTTCTCTTGTTTGTTCACGCGTTTGCGGAATTCTCGTGGCACCGAACCAACTGACTCGTGCTGTTGCACGATGTGCAACAGCACGAGTCAACAGACTCATGTGTAGCCGCCAGCTTTCACGAACAGCGCTCGCCGGAGTTCTTCTTCCCGCTTACCGTCTTTTCCACTTCGTCACCGAGATTTTAAAGGGGTGAGTTGGTTTGAGCAAGTACACCGTTTTTTGTTCGAAACGTGTCTCGGACGGCGCATATGAAAACTATGTACGTATGGGTTTGGGTCTGAAGAAGGCTCGTCTGAACCCGACGCTCTGCCGACCATCTTTGAAGGTGAGAAGGCAATTCAGCGCATTAAAAGACACACGCAAAGAGGGAACGTAAGTAGCTAAGAATGGACCTTTTGTAGAAATACGCGGTGCGCATGCGCGGAGTATTTCATGCGCCTGGGTTCAAGAGTATCTAGTTACAAACAATCCGCCATCTTGCATTTCTCGGTTTCGTTGTGTCGACCTCGGGGCGGAAGATTACGCACGATGGGGACAAAGGTGAGCTTGGGGGAGCCGTACATCGCCTCAATGGGTGAACAGGATGTAGCTGACGTTTTGGGTGTGGAACGGGTGGGAGAGGCCTTGGGCGCGCGTTGTTTTCGAATCACCTAGTCTCGAACCAATTCGCGTGTCTAGGTGGCAGCACATATTCGCCAAGAGGTCCATTGTAAGTCGATTGTTCTAGAAAAAGCTATTTGCGTTATTAGAATTGTGCAGTGTGCTAGAAAAGCCGCGATCATTTAGCCGAATAGCGGGCTTCCACTGGCTCTGTTGTGTTAACCGCCTTATATTAGTGTTGGTTTCTTATATTGTTGAAGTGACCATATTTTCCGGACCGACTTCGGTCCGGGAAATCTGGGAAACAAAAGAAAACAATCTTGGGTAGCCCAAGATTATTTTCTTTTGCTTTTAATCTACTCGGCTACCCAGTCACTTGGGGGTGGAGGACTTGCTCTAATAAGTGGTCATGCAATTGATAATGCGACTTTCAAGGTGCAACTTGTTTTAGCATAAACTTTTTTTTGTACAGTTGCTGACATTATTTGAGGTCGCATATTTTTTAAACGTAAACGTAAATTTTGTTAAATGTTCCTTCCAAAGGTTCATATTTCTCTTTAGGAGAGCTTTTTAGAAATACAAAGCATGTGACCTTCTGTTCTGAATTGAGTTTTTTTTTTTTCACAAGTTACGCAGTGTTTTCCGTATAAAGTTTGTGTCATGCAACAATTCTTTGTGCCGTAGAAATGCGATCGGATGATGATAATGCTTGGTGGTGGTGTGATGCAGTCAACAAATCTTGGTAGAAGTATGCGAATGTAGAGGCCCAGGAAGCTTTCACGATTTCGACCTCAAATTAAGGGCTGCCGGGCACACATCACCGATTTTTCTAAAGCTACAATGGCGTAATAGTTTGTGGCAAACAAACTAAACGCAGCAGAGGGTACCGCTATCACAAGGATGGACCTCCTGCGCAGTTATTCGCATAGTGCGCAAGGACATGGCGGTGACAAAACGGCGACCCTGTCTTATCACCCGTCTCATCTCAGGGGAAGCTCTCCCGTCGCCCGAAGCCGATTATACTATCCACACCGTGTACTATCCCTTCAAACCACTTCAGCGTTCATGAACAATGCAGCCTGCAGGCTCACGCGTCCAGCAGCTGGCAAGCACGAAGGCCGATGTGTGCAGAATTCTTGTCCTCTGACGACCGTTTTGGGGAGGGTCACGCTAATCCGGCTTGAGGCGTCCCGCCAATAGCATTCTGTTTATTGTCAACGTTTTACGTTACAATAAGTAGCAGTCAGAACGTTCCTGAAGGTATGAAGCCGGCCATGTCGCGTCCGCGCAAGCGGTTCCTCGTGTCTGCGTTTATTACTGCGGGGGGTCATTTTCCTACTTTGCCAACGGCTGGAACGCGTACTTTGTCACGTCGAGGGTCGTCTGGACACATTCCTCTTTCGGATCCACCGAAAGATTTCGAAAATCAGAAGCCGAACCCAATTTACAAGAGCAGAAGACCCGGCGCCCGGCTACTTCCGCAAGCGACGAAGCAAACGAGAATTGAGATGGTCCTTTTATGACGTAGTGGCGCGTCACGCGTCACTAGCCAATGACCTGCCGCTGCGGCGATCGCTTCTGATTTCTTCGCTTTTTTTCGTGTTTAGGGATTATTTTGGGTCAAACGGTTGTGATATTTCGACTCAGCAGGCACAAACACGTCAGAATCAACCATTAACTCATTTTTTTCGAAAAGCTCTTCAGCTTCCCTTTAAAGGGGCAATCAACGATTTTTGTACTTTACGCAAATACCGCTCAGGACGAATCCCTGACGCCAATGAACTATGCAACACGCGACCGTTTTTCACCACGCGCAGTATCAGTCGCAGAAAAAATTAACGAAAAACGAGCAGCGTTCACCTCCTCAACTCGCAGCCAGAACAAGCGGCCACCTATGCCGCCAATGTTAATCGTAGCCACGCGCTGGGGTTGGCAAGCCACAGGACACGCGCTGAGTTCCAGACATTGTATGCCTCGGCTGTTGTCGTCATCGCAGTGATTGGACACGGGCCACTACCCGAATGCTTCTCGAGCTATCAATTATCACGAGCCCAAATCGAGTGCTCACGCAATGCTCGGGTCCAATCTATGAGCGGCATTCAAATATCGTCCCTGGAGGATGCTGCTACCACCAGGTTACGTCATCAAAATTTGCGAAGGAGAGATTGAAAGAAAACGCTCCCTTTTCTCCTTGAAATTACACCGCAACAAAGAGGTTTCTTGGTCAGTGGCGTTGCGTGCGAGTGTACTTGGGTCCCACTAGTGCCAGTAAGCTCATACAAAGTGAAAAAACGCTCAAAACGAATATCGTTGCACCGCCACTTTAAGGAGGTAATAGAGGGTTTGAACTGCCCCTCTTCCCAATTTTATACAATCCCTATGGTCCATAAATTCACTGTTACTAAAACATACCCTTTCCTTTCTCTAAATCACAAATCGCATGGCCCAAACTGGAAACCAAAAGAGTGGCTTTTGTCGTGACCCGAATGTAAAAGGAACGACCCGTTGCCCTGATTCAACCTTGAAGAGACAGGCGGCAAGACCCCTTTTGACAACGGTCCGAGATTTGAAAGATAATTATGGTGGAATTTTCCCAGGGCCATTGGCTTTATGTTAATCAAACTGTAAAAAAAAAAAGTCTTTTACTTTTTTCTTTTGCCGGGGGGGGGGGGGGGGGGGGGAGTGGCATTGTTTATTTGCGGGTGTTTTTCGGAGTTTTTCGGATTTATCCGAAAACACGGAGCCCTAGTTATATCGCACCGTTATCAAGCCTCTCGTAATCGTAAACGTCGGGGCCGTCATTTCGACGGCAGTGCACTGTACGTCGAAACTAGGTTTTGGGGTGCATTAGATGGGACAGAGGGGCGTAAGGCTACACCCTTTTTTAAAAAAAGAGAACACTCAGTTTCCGCTCAAATGTAGCGCTGGCGGTCCGAAACAGATGCCGAAGTTTTAGAAGGAATCGTAATCTTATTCAAAAGTCATAAGCGCGACACGCACGCTCCGCGTGTGGATCAGTAGAAGACGATAAAGAAGGAGACGTGGAACCACTTGGGCCATTCGGAACTCGGTGCTGTCATGTCTGAAGACGACACCACGGCAGGTGAGCCCGTGTGTCTCAGCGGTCATTCGGAAAACTAAGCACCCAGTTGTTTGTGGCACATCACGATGAAGTCGTTGCAGTGGAGTGCTCCTGCGTTTTTCGATGATATCGCTCCACTGCATTCCTGTATGAGCGAAGGCGTCTAGAAGCTCGAGCTGGGCCGGCTACATGGGGTTTCTAGTCTTCGCTGCAGTAAGTGGCGTCGGTACATGAGGGGGGGGGGGGGGTATTTCTTTTCTTTTTTCCAAAATTCCTAAAGGCTGGTCAACACAGCATCGTTTTTTCGCATATTCTTACGTTAGGTATAAGTCACCGAAAGATGAGTGTTTCGAATGTTGCCAGGCGATCTCCCTGAACGTCTAGCCAAGCTTTATGTGGAGCACAGATGACCCGGTGGCTTATGGCGTAAGCAGAGGTAAGCCTTCATAACGTGACCTAAGAGTACGGGGCTGTGTGAACCAGCCTTAAAGTGTCAGAATGAGGGGGGGTGGGCGATCGCGTCCTCCTCCCCCTTTTCATTGCTCCTCTGTTCTGACGCCACTGACAGCAGCATGGGCTAGAAGCTCGATTTCATATGGCATTGTCAGATTCTCCTGCGGTACAAGAATTTGTGCAACCGTGATACGTCCTTGCTCAAAAGGAAATATGATGTGTTATTTTAATCTGTAATTTTAGAAATAACTGGCGCCACCTGGCAAAAAACGGGGTTCGAGGATTCCGAGGTTAAAACAATGCACGGATTAGGAAGGAATAGCAAGAAGCGTCTAGGGGGCAAAGCTAATTAACAATGAGAACAAAAGGCACCTTGGGGGAGCCAGATGTAAACCATTGGAGCTTTAAAGAGGGCTCTTGTTTCCTTGGTTGAGAGAGTGCCCGCGGTCGCTCGAGCACGTGTTCACTATTTTCGTACAAGTCCCTCCTGAACCCTCGAGTTCCCACAATGGTCAATTGTACTAAGTGATTCCAGTGGTGTACCAGTGTGAGATCCCATGCATCAACAAGTGCTTCTATAGTGACTAATTAGTCATTTACTTCGTAAATGTAATTCAATTACATTCCCAGGACGTGGCGCCACCTATAGGCAGACATTGGAACCTATGTGTGACTGAGTTCGAGGGTTTCTTGGTTGGAAAATGGTGGAATACAAGGACGCCATTAGGCTTGATCTCTGCACGTTGCTAGACTTGTTTTTAAGTACGTCAGGTTTCTGTCTTGTCTTTGCGGCTCCGCTGCTTTTCGGTAACAGCTGAGAATGGCCGAGAACAAAACGTTCCCGTTTCAGCCGAACGGTTACGTTGAAAAGCCACAGGTCCACCAGGGCCCGTTTGCTCAAAGCCGGTTAACTTTAACCGCGGTTAAAAGTTAACCACCCTTCCCTACTAGGTACCTAAAAGTACCTAGCCAAGTTTGACGAAGGCTGGATGAGCGATATCTCCGTGTTTTATTATGGGGTGGTAGCTGGTGTCACCTCCTGGCTGTAGCGAATATAATTGGCTTCCGTGGAAAGGTCCCCGAAATGAGGGGACCCAAAAATGCGCGCTACCGTGTTTTCGCGACGCAGCGCGGCATACCTTTGAGCTCAAGAAACAATTTTTATTGCTCGTGGTACAGATAATCGGTAAGGTAAAACTAAATTAACCCTTGTTTGGAAAATTTCTAAATATTTGGCTGTCTGAAGTGAAGACAAGCCTCGTTGAAATTTCCTTTCAAGTTTGAAAGAGGACGACGAAGTTCAGTCCTAAAAACAATGAGAAAGAAGTGAGCAGTAAAAGGTGGGCGTTACCCCGGCAGCATGGTTGGCCAGCATGTAAGGACTGTATAGGGAGTATTCACTGGCGGCCATAGCTGTGTGCGCGACTGCTGAGCGCGTGCTGACGCCGAGCTTCCACAGTTCTTTCGCCGCGTGCATTCCTCGCCATCAAGATTGCCGGTCTTAGCAGCCTATTAATGGGAGCTCGCTCTGAGCATGCGCTCTAAAGAGCACCCACAAATATGGCGTCTAGTGAATACTCCCTATATAACACCGTCATAAATTGAAAAACCTGCAATTCGGCTCCAGTGAAAATTGACCTATTAGTAAATTACCCTAACATCGAGGAGAACACTGGAAGTGTAATTCAACGATCGGTGCGCGCTGGCCCTCTAATTATAAAATATTCGAAGTAAATAATCATAATAAATCTTTGACGAACGCACGTGCACGGCAAAATTTGTTGTAGGCTTTTTGCTTTAGAATACTGACTACTGCAGACGCCAGCACGCGCAGCGCGTGTAACTACACTCGTAGCATGCACTTCGGTGCTTGGAAAATTTAGCAAGAGGTCTATTGGGACGCTGTCTGCTTTTGTGTGCTATCAGTACCCGGCCGATTGAGTCAAGGCAATCCACTTTTCAAAGACGTTGCCATGCCGACAACTATCGCGTTCATTTAGGCTTAGGAATTGCCAGAATCGAAAGACCATCTAAAAAATGCGGCGAGGTCATTGCTCATGCTTTGCGTTTTAAGTAAGGTAAGGCAAATCGAAAGCCTCCTGCACCATTCATAGCTGACAAACGCGCCCAATATTGCAGCTGCAACGACGTATTAGTTCCAAAGCGAGCGGCGCTCACTCACCGGGGCACCGCCATGTTTCTCCGCCGTCCTTACTCTGCCGGTCACATGACCTAAAATTCCCCCTCGTAGGGAAATCTGTTTAACCGCGGTTAGTTAAGCAGCTTCGAGCAAACGGGCCCAGGGATGGGATTTTAAAGGGCTCATGAAACGAATTTTGGGCCGGGTAAATGAATTTAGGTTGGGATTTTACTATTAGCATATCGTTTAGTCGGCCAAAAGAAAGAAGGCAAAGAGTCAAAAGCCTGGTTTGGGGTACGAAAATGTGAAAACACAGCGGACTATTTCGTACCTCTTTCCCTTCGAAAGCTCTCTGCCTTTTCACTGTGATACATACGCGGTACCCAAAGCGCGTCACCCGGCCCAAACGTACGACGCAAGACACCGGGCCTCACTTACTCCCTTCACTCCTAAGCTGATACTCCGGTGGAAGCTATGTGCTTGCCAGACCAATCAGCCGCCTCCCTTTCAACACCTGACCTTATTCACTTCGCGTGGGTATGCGCTAGGGAGCGTGATCACGTGGCAAAAGTGTGGCTGGTCTAACGAGCACGTAGCTTCATCAGCACTGTCAGCTTAGGGGTGGAGGGTTTTGCGCGACAGGCTAATCTTTTAGGTGGAGAATGGCGGTGTCCGGGTACACAAACGAGGGTCCGAGCGAGAGGAGACTCCCTCCTTTCCGTCTTCTTGGACTGTTTGGTACAATGCGCGATTTGTGAGTTGAGGAAAGCTAAGAAGGAAAAAGTTGAAAAATCGTTTCATGATCCCTTTGAAGAAGCTGTGCAACAATTTCAGTGATTTGCTTAAATAATTTGGGAGTTGGTGTTTCAACTTTTCTGAAGTAAACAAGAAGAAACCGCTTTCGCCTGCATGTCCTAGTTTTTATTTTAAAATTCACAAACATTGGGGTTTTTGTCACCTCTCAACTCCTTCACCATCTTCCGAGTCACGTGCGCTGTGACGTGAATGGGGGACGCGCGGGGTTCCGGTGAAGCTCTCTCTCTAGAACCATCAGTAAGCAGCGAGAACTCATCCTCTCGCAACCACGTGACCACGTGCTTGCGCAGAGCGATCAGCATGGCGAAAGGAGGAAAGTGCCAACGTCCGGGTCCGGCCATCCCCGTTCGGCTCTGCCTCCGTACCCCTCCGGCTTCTGGCGGCTGTTCGCGGTAGCAGATAGAGCGGACGGTTTTGTTGACCTCGGTTAGATGGTGCCACTAAAACTCCGTATAATAAAAGTTTTGTCACTGATACAAGGTTTTTTGACGCATTTATATGTTTGTTGGAACAACAAGATTTCTAGAAAAAAATATCTTTTATTGAGCAGGTATTTGAACAACTTTCTATCTTTTTACATGTCCCCTACTGACGTCATGCCGCGTGGTTCTGATGGCCGCCGCTCGTGGCTGCAGGTCGGGAAATATTCTAATTTTTGTCTCGAGATTACGCGGCGGAATCGCAACATTTCGAAAGAGGGAGATGCGTTTTCTGTCCTTTGTGACAAGATAAGCAATGTCAAAAGTTGAAGATGCGAATTATTTTAACGTTAAAATCGTTGCACAGCTCCTTTAAGGGAAGAGGGTTACGTCCGCAACGTTAGGTGGAACGTCTCAGAAGGCTGTGGGATATGCCTCGTCGGGGCGTTTGCCTTCCGTCGATGAAGAAGGTGCCGTACACGGTATAGCTGTAGTTCTCGAGAAACACCAGGAACGTCATGAGCGGCATTGGTAGGCTGTCACTTCCTACCTTTGGTGGACGCGCGATCTTTCCATCGCTCGTAGTGATCGATTGTCGTTGATTCGTGTCAGCGAACACAGTTGGCACAAAGTAAGGGTGATCGTTTGTATACGTGCCAGCGCCGCACTCGTGCCTGTCGTTATGGCTCGTAAAATGAGCAGATGATACTGCGTTTCGCCATAACCTCGCAAAGGATAAGAGCAACGACCTGCATGAGTGAGTCAGATCCTCAAAGGGAGCCACGTGACAAAGGACCGACGCGCCGCTATTCGCCGAGATCGATCACGTGAGGAGCAAAGAATCCAGCGCCGTGCAGGAAAGCCACCGATACGGCCGCTTCGCCGACGCTGCACGTGCCCCGGCGTAGGTTCCCCTGCTTTTACCTCCTTCGCCTCCTTCCCTGTTTTCCATGCGCGGCGGGGCGAGCGGCGCCGCGCTATTCACCGAATTCAGTGACGTGACGAGCAAAAAATTATCCAGGGCCGTGCAGGGAAGCCGGCGCTACGGCCACCCGCCTAGGATGAACGCGTAACTCTGCTACCATAGGTAGCTACCTTTACAGGAACTCTAAAATACCCCAGGAAGAAACCCTCGCGTGCGGTTATTGCTCCATCGTTTTGAATGGCTCAAGCGGATCATAGTTTTTATTCTTTGCCAAGTTATGCCGAAACGAAGTGTGCACCAACACGCTGAAGCGCTAGCCCTCGTTTGCCAGCACCAAATGTTGGCATTGCGTGTGCACAGAAGCCAAGTTCAGGTGAGATGAAACATCGTCGAAAGTGCAGTGCCGATAGCAGCAGCACCGCAGGAGCGTGACGTCCGATAGCTGACTTGACACACAGAGGGTGCCTCAATCTTTTTCTGGTTTGGACGTTTAGATTCGAATCCTATAGGCTGAGCGCAAGTTCGCCTGCTTCTTTTGCAGGGGTGGGAGAGACGTCAGAACGCCGAGCTCTGATTGGTTCTGAGTGAAGGATAGGGGGTAGACCTCAGGGCAGCTTGCTTCGAGGTCTACACACCATCCTTCACTTAGAGCTAATGGGAGCACGGCGTTCTGACGTCACCCCAACCCCTGCAAAAGAAGCAGACGAACTTGCACTCCGCGTGGGTGTATCACTGTGAATCACGTACACCTTTCGTTCTTTGCCCAGACGCTTCGTCTCGATACGATACGTCAGCAGGCCCTTGGTCTTCGTATCTCTCGGATACCACCAAATCAGGGACGAAAAGTACAACGTAAGTAGACTCGTGCTTGGCCCGTGGATGTTGCCATCGTGTGCATCGCGTGTCTGTGCGGATAGAGAGCACGCATTTGTGCCGGTTGCTTTGAAAAATGTAATTCATTGAAGACGGACTTCGGTGTTTTTCTTCTCACCGGCCAAACTAAACGCATTTTCGGAATGTTCAGGCTTTGCTCTTCTCGTTCCCGGTATGCAATTAATTATCTCTACATACAAAATAGCTATTGTCAGCATTATGCCAAACCCAGCGCTCAAATTTTGCCCCGCTTTACAGTGGGGTGACGCAATGCCACCTAGAAAACAAAGCCTCCGCGTCTTCCCCCCCCCCCCCCCCCCCCCTTTCTCCCGAACGTCATCACTAAAGAATCCACGCAGCGCAGCCTAAGTTGCGTCATCGCCGCCAACGCGCTCTGCAACACTTCACAACGAGTTTATAAACGGTTCTCTAAACTGTACTACCCTGTGACTCATCGAAACTACAAAATATCGCGCCGCAACACCTTCCCCCCTCCCCCCCTCGCCTTTCGCAATGCCACAAGCTCTTTGATTTCACCGCATAAACAGTAATACGCAAAATCGACTCTACATTTTTATTTGACAGTTAATAGAGTCAGAGTGAACTGCAAGGGCTAGAAAACATGTAAAAACGCGTACCAGCCAACAGGAATGACTGTTCCAAACGACAAAAGTAAAAAATAAAAAACAATTACAAATCTCTGTAGCGCGAAATTAGAGCGCAGCTCTTGAGGAGGAGGATGGGAGGGTACGGAGGGGAGGATATGCCCTTCTTCCTCCTATGTACACTGTTCTCCTCCCGCTTTCCACTGCTCCTCGTCCTCCCCTCACTTCCTCCTCTTCCTCCTCCCCTCGCCCTTTCTCCTTCTCCTCCCCTACTCCTTTCTTCCTTCGTACCCTCCCCTCCTCCTCCCGTGTACCTTCCCATCCTCCTCCTCCCTACCCTCCCTTTCTCCCATACTCTGCCCTCCTCCCACAGTTTCCCCGTTAAATTTAGCTGGAAACTTGACGCCACGTGACCTCAACAGCAATTCGATTCCCCGCTAAATTTAGCGGGGAATTGAATTGCTGTTGAGGTCACGTGGCGTAAATTTTCCCGATAAATCTAGCGGAGAAACTGAATTGGTTCATAAGTGTAGTGACTGGCAACAATTAAGGTGCTGAGGAAAAAGACAAGCTGGCGAGTGACATTCGGCTCGCGGACCCAGCTGCTGGTCTGACGAACTCTAGCACCCGCCGGCGCAGCTAAAAACGCCTAAGATTTTGAAGTATGTAAATATTGCAAATAAATTACTTGAAGGACCGTAACCCCCTCAAGTGGTGGCACCGACTTCAGCAACAACGGTGTCTCGGCCTGATATTGAATCCACAACCACCGGCACCCAGTCCCCTTCTCCGGGCATTGCCGCGGTCAAACTACCTGACTTCTGGACCACCGACGCGGAACTATGGTTCATCACCATTAAATTATTAAAAAAAAAAAAAACGAAAAACAAAAATCGCAGAACAAAGCAAATTTTAAAATACGGCTAAGCCATTGCTGCCCTCCTGCAGTCCACCGCTAGCATCATTGTGGGTCGTACTCCGAGCGCCTTCAGCTGACAATCCTTGTGACAAATTGAAAACCGATTTAATTCAGTGGACTACAAAGTTTGAGCAACGGCGCATTCAGCAGCTCCTGACCACAGAGGAGTTGGGCGGCAGGAAACCTTCCAAGCTCCTCCGCAGAATGCATCAGCTTTTGGGAGACCACGCCGAAAAAATCGATGCGTCTATCTACAAGGAATTAGTCCTTCAGCGACTTCCTCAACAAGTTTGTATGATCCTGTCAACATTAGCGGAGCCTTTGGAAACCCTCTTCCAGACGGCAGATAAATCATGGACGTTTGCACTCTCGGAATTTCTGCGTTTCACAAAATAGCACCAGCAGCTGCCCAGTCACAAGCATCTCCCTCTCTGGAGGAGTTTTCTGAGCGCCTTCAATCGAACAACAAACTTTCAAAGCAAGTTGACCAATTAGCGAGGAATTTGCGAGACCTGCATTCTCGGCCTTCAAGATCATCCTCCCCAGAAACATCTCAAGCACGTCAGCGCAGCACATCCCGCGGTGCAACCAAGAACTGGTGCTGGAACCAGCAATCATTTGGAAACGACCCCAGAAAATGCACCGCACCGATGTCGCGTTTCCGGAGAACATCCGTCCAACTCACTGAAAACGGCCAGTGCAGCAGGAACCAAAATCAGCTGTTTGTTTTACGTCACTGATCGCCAGAAAAAAATCCAATACCTAGTGGACACCGGCGCCGAAGTCAGGATCGTCCCTCCTACGCTGGAGGATCGTCGGCATTGACAACAAACTCGGCCACTACAAGCGGTGAATGGATCGGCGACCGAAACGTATGTGCATACTACAAAGAGCACTAACCCTCGATCTCGGCCTCCGGCGCGTGTTCCGCTGGGTATTGCAGATTTTCTTCGTAACTTCGGCCTTTTGGAGGATGTGTATCGTCGACTTCTACTTTACTCGACAACGCAGTTCAGTATAAAAGGAGTGCTGTCTAAGGCACCATCACTCAGCACTTCCTTGAAAACTCTTCAGACCGCTGCTCCACGGCAAAATCTTCTGAAGGAATTTCCAAAGTTAACGCAGCCATGCAACACCAAGGTACCACCCAAGCACACCATTACTCACGGTATTGACACTCATGGATCTCCAGTTTTTGCCAAGCCGCGACGCCTCGCTCGGGACCAGCTGAAGATTGCCAAAGACGAATTCAAGCACATGCTGGAACTCGAATTCATTCGTCCGTCATCTAGCGTGTGGTCCAGTGCCCTGCATATGGCACCTAAGAAGTCTGGCGACACAATGTTGGGATTACAAAGCCCTCAATAAGGTCACTGTACCCGATCGGTACCCAATCCCCCGCATTCAAGACTTCGCTGGAATGCTGCACGCATCGACAATCTTCACAAAGATTGACCTTGTGAAGTCGTTTCATCAGATCCCAGTCGATCCATCTGAAATTCATGAAACTGTAATAACCACACCTTTCGGCATGTTTAAGTACGTGCGCATGCCATTCGGACTGCGAAGTGCAGCGCGAACGTTCCAGCGTTTCATGAACCAAGTCACACGTGGGTTGGCCTTTTGTTTCACCTATACAGATGACATCTTAGTTTTCAGTAAAAGCCACGAGGAACATGAACTCCATCTTCGCCAGCTGTTCTTCTGCCTCCAGGAATACAGCGTCATCCTGAACGCCGCTAAGTGCGAATTTGGCGTTTCGCATTCCCTGGGCCATCGCGTGGACAAACTTGGCATCCGCACTCTACAGTACAAACTGAACGTCATCCGAGAATTTTCGCAGCTACAAACAACAAAGAAACTTCGTGAATTTCAAGGGCTAGTCAACCTCTACAGGAGATTCATTCGCAAGTAATGACGTCACGAGAGGGCACCGAATGAGGGCTCCACGAAAACATCTCACCGCTAATAATAGGTGGCGCACAATCTTTCCACGAACCAGCAGCCGCCGGTGTGCGCGAGTTCACGCAACGAAATTGACGTCATAGTCCCCCATTCGCGCTTAAGACGACAGTGAAATATATGACCTCCGGGGAAAAGAAGAATAAATACGAGCTTTTCATCTCCAGAGTGGGGTGTGGCGTAAAAGGTAAGCGATTAATTGGTCAAACAAGCACGTAGCTTTCACTTGTGGAAATGGAAAGCCTGTCTTTATTCTTCTTTGGCCCGAAGCCCATACATTTCACTGCCAACGGGGGACTATGACGTCAATATTGTTGCGTGTGCTCGCGCACACCGGCGGCTGCTGGCGCGTGGAATTAATGTGCGCCACTTATTATGGACACTAAATTGTTTGGTTCAGTATCCCTTTAAAGGAGCGGTGCAACGATATTCAATTGGAATGTTTTTCACTTTACACCAGCTTACTGGCACTAGTGGGGCTCAAGGATACTCGCACGCAACGTCACTAGCCAAGAAACTCCTTTGTTGCGGTGTAATTTCAAGCCCAAAAGCGAGCATTTTCATTCAATCTCTCCTTTGAAAAATTTGATGACGTAACGTGGGGATCGCATTACACCCATATGACGACATTCGAATGCGGTTCATCGATTGGACCCGAGAATTGCGTGGGCACTCGATTTGGGCTCGTGATAATTACTGGCTCGAGAAGCATTCGGGTAGTGGCCCGTGTCCAATCGCTGGAACGACGACAATAGCCGAGCCATAACAATGTTTGGAACTCTGCGCGTTCCCTGTGCTTTGCCAACCCCTGCACGTGGCTATGATCAACATTGGCGGCATATGATCGGCTCCAGATCGCATGGCCGCTTGTCCTGGCTGTGAGTTGAGGGGGTGAACGCTGCTCGTTTTTCTTTAATTTTTTTTCTGGGACTTCTATTGCGTGGGGTGAATAACGAACAGCGTGTTTTATAGATCATTAACGTCAGGGATCCGTTCTAAGCAGTGTTTGCGCAAAGTACAAAAATTGTTGCATCGCTCCTTTAAGGTGCAACCCCACCCTTGGTTAGTATGATTCTGAACCAACAGATGGCGGTGGGATCGCCTTCCAGGCCTGTACATCAAGGCGAAAATTGTGTGTGGTGGCGCTTCGATACAGTGGGATATTTTTCTATGTCCTGAATTTTACATCCCTGGTCCCTTGCTTGTTTTTTTTTCTGCACGAGCTTTCTTTGGAACGCGCACGGCTGCGCCAGTTCTCGTGCAAGGGGGCCAGTTGCCTACGCTCTGAGCTCACGTCTCCAGCAAACGTGGCCAGAACAAAACGCGAAAATAGTCCTGAGCCAAATGGAGAGACACACGCACAACAAAATAACCGACGCGTTGAAATATATAAAATTGCCTGTGCACCGTTATCGGAGATTTCAGAGGTCAGTTACACATATTTCAATGTGATCAGATTTATGTTGTCACGAATGAAGGTGACGAGAGGTCGAACAGTGAACTGAAAAATAAAGGTTTAATCGGCGAACTTGTGCCAAACAAAAGAAGTAAAGAAAGAGCGTCGAGGCAGCAGAAAAGCAGGCGGCGATTCGGCAACGTAACAGAGAGCGAGAGCGAGACTGACTCGACAAGGTCGCTGGCAGCTGCTTATCTACTACAGTGCGTCACCATCTCGAAAGTTCGGCAAAGAAGGTTCGAGCGTCGCGCGCTCGGGGCGAGGATGAACTGGCACTTTCGAGAACAAGAAAGCAGGGCGAAAGTTACGTCTGCTGCAAGAATGAACGCGAATCTTCTAGACGTCCGTGACCGAGCGTTGCTTTTTCGGCTCTGTGGGCGGCAATATGACGGGCCGGCCCTTTTGCCGTGCATGTGTTTGGCTCTTTGTGGATATCCAGGAAAACGTGATGACGTGATAGACTTGGGTTTCCAAAATTCTAGCTTGAAAAATTAACTACCTAAAAAATAGACATTTTTTTTTGTGGGGAAGGGGGGGGGGGGCAGGTCAGGTGTTTTATTTAGGTGACTGGGTGTTTATTTTGACCAAAACCACGAGAGTGGAAAACACAAAAAATGACACTCGGGTTTAGATGTTGAGTTTGGTAAATCTAAAGTAGGATTGGCGCGGGAGTCATAATAAAAAAATGCCGAGGTTAAAAATTTAACTCACAGCAATAAATGATACGAATTAATTTTAATACAAATTCACTGATAAATGCAATGACTGGCTAGGCAAACATTCTGGGTCTGTGGATAGCTTTTGCAAATAGTTTAAGCAACGTACATGGTGTCACAAAACAAAAAAAATTGCGGTGGCTTAGCTCGGCTATGCTTGGATATACGTAGCGTGAGCTTATGCGCACAAAATGAGAGGCGCTATGAAGCAGCTCCGGTGCAGCGTCAGACTTGGCTACTGCGCAACGGAGGCACACAGCTGGGCACGCGGCGGCGCCAGTGCGTCTGCCGCGGCTATGACGTCTCGAATGCGAAGACCAACGAGTCGCGCGCGGTGGCGCGGAGCCCGCGGCGGTGACGGCTCCGGCACGCCAGCTGTGCGCCGTGTGACGTCACTGCTCCTCGCGCTTGCGCAGCACGGAGCATGGCTCATTATGAGAGCCACGCGAAACTGCTCAACCTCGGCCAGTGTAGCTCACGCTACAAAAATTGCAGGTTTTTTTTACCGCAAGAATAAACTAGGTATCGCCGAACGCTCATTCTCCGCCCACTGTAGTGCTAAAAGTCACTAACCACATGTCAAAGTTTCAGCCCGATCCGATACCTTATTCAAAAGTTATGAGTGATTTTCTGAAAAGTTCAATGGGAAAATGGCGGCCGACGGAGTTTTCGAATACATGGAACTCTATGGCGCCAGAAACAACGGGCGAAAATTGGCTCCATTTTCCCATTGAAATTTTCAGAAAATCACTTATAACTTTTGAATAAGCTGTCCGTTCGGGATGAAACTTTGGCATCTGGTTGTGACCTAGTGCTTCCTTTGGGCGGAGAAAGAGCGTTAGGCGATTCGTAGTTTATTTTTGCGGTAAAAAAATGTAATTTGTTTTTTGCGACACCCTGCACCAGTTTGAATTTGGTGTGCAAAAATGAAAAGGATGCAAACCGGCCTAAAGAGACCATCTGCGAAATTGTTCAAACGTCTGGCAGGACTCTGTGCGCTGCCGTCTTTGTTGCGTCGGGATTTCTCTGCCGTTTGTCGATTTCGTAGCGTTGTCGGTAACAATCGAGGCCAGCGAGCTAAGGGTTAGTGTCGTTTTACGCTCTTCTGGTGTATGTACGTGCTCGTCGCTCCGCCGGTCGCTGGTTTCTCGCCGGAATCAACATGGCGGACTTACACTTCGGCTCGAAAGTTGGCTTAAGTGCCGGCAAAGGCAGGGGCGCGGGCGCCTGGTTTTTGCTTTCTCTGCGCGGGTGCTTGTTCGAGCGAAGGATTCTTCAGAACTATACGCTTTCGCGCTCTGGCCTTTGCCAGCGTAGAAGCCGACTGGTAAGACGGAGTATGTTCTTCGGTGCCCCACTAGATGGCGCTGTGCATTTCGCATATGTTCTATTCTGATTACCTCTACCTTTGGTTCGACATAGAGCTTGAAGAATTGAAGAAAGCGCGGGTCCAGCACGTTAGGCCTACGAAGCTTCTCGGTGTAGTGCGTAGAGCCGTCCACGTACAGGCTCGCCCAATCAAACGCAATGTCCTAGTGCACACCAGCACAGAAACGCGGGGACACAAGACCGAACGCCGAGAACAGCACAAAATACACGGCAGATGCAAATCGCACAAATAAGCGTCGCGCACACGCTCAGACAATTCTGACACGCCAATTCCTAGATGTGGCGATCGGGCGCCCGCGCAAGTGCCAGCGCTCAATCGGCTCAGTGCGGCAGCAGAGCTCATTAGCGTCGTCTTGTTTGGCTGGCTCTGCCGCTGTTTTTTAGGGGCGAAGCTCCTTAGGGGCTAGCCATGTCCGTATGTCCGTCCGCCGTCCGCCGTAGGCCGGCGTCGGGTGCTCGTGCTTCTGCTCGTGAGATCACGTGCTCACGAGCACGTGAGCACATGCTCACGTGCTCGTGTAGGGCAAAAAAAAAAATTGGAAAAAAAAGATGAAAAAAATTATGAAATAAGAAAAAGAAGAAAAAAAGAGTAGGGGGTTCTGAGATGCCAACCCATCTGTCTGCTTAAAAAAAAAAAAAGAAGAACACCGCACATTCTCCTACTGACATGAATGAAAAGGCTCAAAGAAAAAGAAGAAAAAAAAAGAGTAGGGGGTTCTGAGATGCCATCCCATCTGTCTGCTTAAAAAAAGAAAAAGAAGAAAACCACACATTCTCCTACTGACATGAATGAAAAGGCTCGGCACGCTGCGGCTCGGCGTCTACGCAGACAAGCACCACCAGAGCTTCGCCCCAAGCAACATCATTCACCACGTGAAGATGCGGTCAATTTTTTGTGTCCCCCTCCTTGTTTCTGCACATTTGGAACATATTTGTCTCTATTTGCCATCTTTCTCGCACAATAAAAACTCTTCCTTGAAAGAATGCGATGGTTTACACAGAGTTATCCACGTTCTTTAGCCTGCCTTATAAAAGTCTGTCGGCTTTTTCCGACAACGCCAGTCATTAAATGGTTACTAGTTACGTCACCGGCCGCACGTTTTCAACACAGTGTCGCCACCGAACATTGAGTTATTTTTGCCTTATCGAATTAAAATAGGATGCACTAGTATTTTGTGGACAAAAATTGTTTCCCGAGAAGCCCGAACAACTAATGAGATAATAACATGTATAGGGAACAAACTCAAATGCCATTACAAGGCCCCTTTAACTTTTTTCATTTACCTTCGTTAACGTTTTTTCCCTGCGATGCAAACTTCGCACAAAGGCAGGAACGCAAAAACGCCCTGTATTTAGGCGTTTGAAAATACGGCCTCTAAACGCCGTCATCGTCTTCCTGACGTGTGTAGATCATCTGATAGTCAAGGCAGGATGGATGGATACTAACGATTGTACCCTTTATACGGGCGGTAGCCATTGCGCCACCTAGCCTAGAATTCCCCCAAAAGAACTTGATTCCTTTCCTCCTAAGTCAATGCGTTCCGGTAACTATCCCCAGACATTGTGAGACGTGCCCACGGTTACCAGACTGGCACCAAAACAAGGCATTTTTTTTTCTCCACGGTGGCCAGACTAGCTCTTGAAACTTGTCAGCTGGCAAACGTTTATATCGGCTCGATTTGTTACCACTGCAGCTCGAGCGCCACAGCAAATCAGTCTGTACGCCGCAAACTGTTGCTGTTCGTGATTCCGGGCATTCTGCTGGCCTGCCTCATCGTCCTTCTCGGGTACATCGCCATCGTGTCCGCTGGTAAGTTCGCCTGGTGCAACCACCGTCAACAGACTTATCCAGATTTGCCGGTCTAAAGGCGAATATCTCTCCCACGGGGTAACACAACTTCAAGAGGGAATTTAAAGTCACGTGACCGGCTTCGTGGGGAGAAAGTTTTGCCACGCGCGGCGGCGAGCGGCCGCGTGCGTGGCCGAGTGGTTACCGAGCTTGAGTGTCGCGCGGGAAATCTTGGTTCGATTCCAGTCCGTGGAATTTCCTTTTATTCATTCTTTCAACATTGCGTTCTCGTGAGTTCGAGAACATTCTCGACTGATCGAATTCCGAATGTTCTAGTCGCCGAACGTTCTAGGCCGATTGTTCCAGAAGCCAACGCGCGTACATAAGGGGCTCCGAGTAGCGATCTGCAGTCAGTTTTGCCCCAGCGTTCGACTCCGCTTTTACGCCGACTTCGACGCCCGCGAGGCTCTGCTGTTATCTTTGTTTTCTTTTTATTTTGGGCACAAGTCGCCCCATTAAACGTTTCAGTTTCTTCAGTTATTCCTTGTTTGTCACATCGTCATTCGTGACATTTTGGTGGAGGTGCTGGGTGTCGCATTCTATGCCCGTGGAGCGTACCCCTCCAAAGACATCCCGGCTAAGCGACGTGCTCAGCTCCGGAAGGCTACCTTTCGCCGAAGACACCGAAGCCCGGAGAAGCCGTCGTATTAGAGGCCACTCTCCTGAATTGGAACTGCTGCCGCACAACCCCAAGCCGAAGAAGACGACGATGGCCAACCAGCCACAGACCCCCGCCGCTTCTGCCGTCGTCTACCTGCCCGTCGCTCCACGGTCACCGGCTCCCTTCCACGGCGAAAGCCACGAAGACATCGACGACTGGGTCCAACAGTACGAACGAGTGGCCCGTCATAACGGGTGCACACCGGAACAGTGTCTTCAGAATGCTTACTTCGCATTGGAAGCAACCGCCCGGAACTGGTTCGAGAACCACGAAGCATCGATCAATTCCTGGGAGCAACTCAAGGCTGAGTTGCGAAGAACATTCACGAACCAACATCAAAGAGAACGCGCGGAAGAGCTTCTTCAAACGAGGATCCAAGGCCCCAACGAGAGCGTTGTTAGCTTCGTGGAAGATGTCCTGCGGCTCAGCAACCACGCCGATCCTCAAGCCTCCGAAACAAAAAAGTTGAGAATCCTGATGCGCGCCGTGAAGGAAATAATCTTCGGAGGCCTTGTTCGGAGCCAGCCTACCACCATCGAAGGCTTCATCACGGAGGCCACCAACATCGAACGTGCCCTTCAAGCACGCGCCGCCCACTATCACCGAGCTCCCGGCGTCACTGCCTTTTCGTCTTCCGGTTGCAACACCACGGACATCTGCGAGATAATCCGGGGCGTCGTCCGGGAGTACATCAAGAAGCTACTACCTGCCGCCGCAAGCCCAGCTTTGCCCTCAATCGCCGAGATTATCAGGGAAGAAGTCCATCAAGCGCTGCAGCCAGAGGTTCTCGCCAGCACCGCTCCGGAACCACCGACGCTGAGTTACGCCCAGTGGCCCGACGGCCACCGCCTCCTCCTCGCAAATATGTCGCGCCGCCCCGACGTCAGTCTCCTGCACCGCAACACGATGACCCGGTGCAGTACGCCCGCCCGGAGCCTCGCGCACCCCGGAAAACCGACGTGTGGCGAACGCCCGACCGACATACTCTGTGCTTCCATTGCGGGGAAGCAGACCACACCTACCGCCGATGCCCATACCGACCGACTCGGGCTACGCGGGTTCCACCCAAACGACCCGCGCCCCCGTAATGGTGAACGTCCTAGCGAGATCGACGAGTACCTGCGACGACCCCAGTCCCCCAAGCCTGCGTCCCGCCGAGAGTTCCGGTCGCCATCGCCGCGACGTCCAGCTTCGCCGATGCACCGACCCCGACGTGAAAGCCTGTCGCCCCTCGCTGCTCGCCGGGGAAACTAGGCGCGGCAACCCCTGGAGGTGGAGTTGCCGAAGATGACCGACGTAAAGAGCCTCCAAGAACGATGGAGCGCTCCCATTCTCCCGACGCTACGCATCACAACGACGCTCCTGCATCGGTGACCAACAACCTTAACGTTGTTATCGACGGCCTCGACGCATCGGCACTCGTGGACACCGGAGCAGACTACTCAGTCTTGAGTGGGAGGCTCTCCCGCCGCCTTCGAAAAGTCATGACGCCGTGGGATGGACCACAAATAAGAACCGCCAGAGGACACCTCATTACACCAGTCGGGAGATGCACTGCTCGCGTCGAGATCCACGGTGAGACGTGTCCTGTCAAGTTTGTCGTTCGGCAAGACTGTTCGAGGGACGTTTACCACGTTATGGCGCCGTCATCGATCTCGGGGCAAACCAGTTGACGCTTCGAAAGCCTGTTCTGCCGCCGGTGGAGACCAACATGACGTCAACCGCGATCCGAGTTATCACCGACCATGTGAACCTGCCGCCGCGGTCGAGTGTTTTCGCCACCGTCAAAACCGACGCAGTCATACACGGTGAAGCTCTTCTGGAAGGCAGCATCCAACTGCTCCTTGAAAAAGGAATTGGCGTCGCACGAGACGTAACGGATCTCTAAGAAGGGCGTACAACTGTTCTCGTGACAAACTTTTGAGAGGAGCCGCAGCACCTAACGAAGGGCACCACCATGGTCCACATCGAGGAGCTTCAGGCGCCAGCCGTGGTAACCGCAATCTCCGAGGAAACTTCGTCGTCACAGCAGAAGAGTACTTCGCCGCCGCCGCTCGACATCGAACCCGAGCTCCCAGCTCCTAAGCGCCGGCAACTGGTTGATCTCCTCGCCGAATACGGTGACTGTTTTGCCACATCGTCGAAAGTTCGCCAAACACCAATGGCGAAACATCGCATTATTACCGACGACGACGCGCTCCCTGTCCACCAGTCGCCGTATCGAGTCTCCTTAAAGGAAAGGAAGGTGATTCAAAATCAAGTCCCGGAAATGCTCGACGACGACATCATTCAACCCTCAAGAAGTCCATGGGGGTCCCCAGTCGTTCTTGTAAAGAAGAAGGACGGAACCCTACGGTTCTGCGTGGACTATCGCCGACTGAATGCTGTGACGAAGAAGGACGTCTATCCGCTCCTCCGCATCGACGATACGTTAGAGCGACAGCGCCACTCCCGATATTTTTCGTCGATGAACCTGAAGAGTGGTTACTGGCAGATTGAAGTCGACGAACGCGACCGGGAGAAAACTGCCTTCGTCACTCCCGACGGACTATACAAATTCAAAGTGATGCCGTTCGGACTTTGTACAGTACCAGCCACCTTCCAGCGTGTCATGGACACCGTGCTGGCTGGTATGAAATGGCAGAGCTGCCTCGTCTACCTGGACGATGTCGTGGTATTTTCACGGGATTTCGACGAACACCTGAGACTACTTCGAGCCGTGCTTCAAGCCATCAAGACCGCCGGCCTGTCACTCAAACCAACGAAGTGTCGATTCGCCTAACGTCGTGAACAACAAAGGTGTTCTCCCTGACCCCGAGAAGACTCGCGCCGTAGCTGCATTTACGCCGCCGTCTGACAAGAAGGCCGTGAGAATATTCCTCGGACTCTGTGCCTACTACAGACGATTCGTTCGGGATTTGGCCAAGCTGTCTGCACCGCTGACGAACCACAGAAGGACGACGTGAAGTTTGAATGGACAGAAGAGCACCAGCGGTCATTCAATGAGCTCAAACGAAGACTTCAGACGCCTCCGTTTCTTGGCCATTTCGACCAGTTCGCTGAAAAGAGAACCACACGGACGCTAGTAACACCGGACTTGGCGCGGTACTGGTCCAAATGCAAGACGGGGCAGAGCGAGTCATCGCATACGCGACTCAGACGCTGTCCAAGGCGGAGACGAACTACTCAACGACTGAAAAGGAGTGCCTTGCTGTCGTCTGGGCAATAACAAAGTTCCGCCCATATTTGTATGAAAGTCCTTTTCTCGTCGTCATGGACCACCACTCACTCTGCTCGCTCGTGAATCTGAAGGACCCCTCCGGACGCCTCGCCCGGTGGAGCCTACGACTGCAGGAATTTGACATGACCGTGGTGTACAAGTCCAGCCGGAAGCACAATGACGCCGACTGCCTGTCGAGGCCGGTCCTGCCTGCATCGAAGACGACGACGATGAGTGTTTGCTCGGCGCTCTGGATGTCAGCGACATGGCAGCACTCCAGCGTGACGACCCTGAACTGCGAGCGCACATCGAGCACCTAGAGGGACAAGCGAGTGCGGTTCCCCGTTCTTTTTTAGGAATCCTGCCTACCTTCTCCATACGGCAAGGGGTGCTGTACAAAGAGAACTTCGTCAATAATCACACAGCATGGGTGTTGGTTATTCCTTCCAGTCTTCGAGAAGAAATCTTCCAAGGATGCCATGACTACCCAACGGCTGGACACCTTGGCTACAGCAGGACGCTCGCCAGGATAGAGAAAAGTACTACTGGCAGAGGCTACCGAAGGCCGTTCACCTCTACACTCGATCGTGCCAAAAGTGTCAGCGATGCAAAAAAAAAAAAAAAACGCCGACAAAGCCGTCAGGACTTCTGCATCCGGGTACGGCTGTTGAAGTCGCCAAGTTTCTCATCGAGTTCATTGTCCTCCGGAACGGCGCCCCCGACGTCCTCATTACAGACCGTGGATCATCGTTCATGGCCCAGCTGACGCAAGAGATCCTTCCTCTCAGTGGCACCGGTCACCGTCGAACCACTGCGTACCATCCGCAGACAAATGGACTAACAGAACGGCTAAACAAAACTATCGCCGACATGATCGCCATGTATGTCGACGTAGAGCACAAGACATGGGACGAGGTGTTATCCTACGTCACATTTGCTTACAATACGGCGGTGCAAGAGGCCACAGGAGTAACCCCGTTTCAGCTGGTGCATGGCAGAAAAGTAACGACCATGCTCGACGTGATGTTACCCTACGAACCAGCTGACAATGGGATCCCCGACACCCAGGTGGTTGCTCAACGAGCCGAAGAAGTTCGCCAGCTCGCCCGGCTCCGAATTCAAGATCAACAACGTGTCGACGGAATGCGGTACAACCTTCGCCGGATCGACGTTCGCTTCAAGCCCGGAGACCATGTGTGGGTTTGGACCCCGATACGACGACCCGGTCTAAGCGAGAAACTCCTAAAGCGCTACTTCGGATCCTATAAAGTACTTTGTCGACTCGGGGATCTGAACTACGAGGTGATGCCTGAGGGAACACGGACTTCATCACGCCGCCCTCCACGACCGGAAGTCGTCCACGTCGTGCACCTCAAGCCGTACTACGCGCGATAAGACTGCGAACTGAGATCTTGTGAAACACTTGATAGGATTGTGTTTTGCCAGCCTTCGTATTTTCCCATTCTTTCGTTTGTCTTCCTCTGTTTTGTTGCCTTTCACTTGGCATCAAGACGATGCCTTTTTTGAAGGGGGAGTAATGCCATGCACGTCGGCGAGCGACCGCGTGCGTGGCCGAGTGGCTACCGCGCTTGACTGTCGCGCGGAAAATCTAGGTCCGATTCCAGTCGGTGGAATATCCTTTTATTTATTCATTCAACATTGCGTTCTCGTGAGTTCGAGAACATTCTCGACTGATCGAGTTCCGACTGTTCTAGTCGCCGAACGTTCTAGGCTGATTGTTCCAGAAGCCAACGCGCGTACATAAGGGGCTCCGAGTAGCGATCTGCTGTCAGTCTCGCCCCAGCGTTCGACTCTGCTTTTACGCCGACTTCGACGCCCGCGACGCTCTGCTGTTATCTTTTGTTTCCTTTTTATTGTGGGCACAAGTTCGCCCCATTAAACGTTTCAGTGTCTTCAGTTATTCCTTGTTTGTCACATCGTCATTCGTGACAGTATTCCTAGCGTTCGAGACGATTCCGTTCAGCAGCGCAAAGCCTTGCCCGTCGTTTTATTTAATTGTCAGTTAAGACGACATTTTTTATATACGTTTACATTCAGTTCCAGAAGTACGCGAATGCGATTCATTTCACCGTAATTTAAACCCTGTAACACGAAGAAATAACATAATGTTGAGATTTTGTGCCGTCTTGAATGTTCCATTAATTATCTTTGTCTTAGGGTTTAGGCAGTGTTGGGAAGTACTTTAAGTACATTGTACTTAAAGTACTACTTCAAGTAGGTTTAGGAAACTTGTACTTTACTTGAAGTACATTCTCCGAGTATGTACTTGTACTTTACTTAAAGTATTTTTTTTCTGGTACTTTCCGAGGAAAGTACAATTCCCGACTTCAAAGTACATTCCCCAAATTTGGCTTTGTTAAATTTGCATCACGAAATGATGCTTTTTCAACTCCGAAGAAAAACTGGGAGGGGTATTCTACTCTTGCCAGAAACGTGAGCAGACGACGCATCGTCCCGTTTGTTCTGGTAGCGGCTTTCCCGTAGTTTTTTTTAACTCTCGCTACTTCTCGGTTAGTCAGCGCAAGCGAGGAGGTTTAAAATATTAGAGAGCGAAATTAATCGTAATGTAGCACTTGAGATTGTGCTGCGGAACGATTAAATTTTCAAGTTGAAGTAAACGACAACAGAGGAGAACGTCACAATTTTTTTAGACATTATCTTTTGCCTTTTTCTTCTATTTGAAAGTTCCTTATTTTTTCGCACTCCAGTCTCAGGTGTCATATCATGATTAATTATCAGCAGCGCGCTTGCACACTCACTGTTTTTTTTGTTTTGCATTAAAGAGAGGACACTCGTCTATGAGAGGTTTGCTTGCGGAAGCTACGGGGCTGAGGTATTGGCTGACGTTATGCTCTCTCCTAGTACATTTAGCCCCCTTGAGTGCAAGAATCCAGTGCAAAGGGCGCCAGATTCAGAAGAGGGACTTCTGAATTTGGCTCCATTCCTGAAAATAACTACTCTGTGGCCACTTGACTTTATCAAATATTCGCCGCTGTTTTTGAAAATTGGTCATGCACCCCTGATTACCTCTGGGCCCTGGGCAATGCATTCCAGTTAAAAAATCGCTCTATAGGGGAATGAAAGTGCATCATGAAAGATTGTGTTAAAATACTTGTACTTTACTTTGAAAGTACATTGTATTTAAAGTACTTGACTTCAAGTACGTTGCACCCAGTGTACTTAATACTTTACTTAAAGTACATCACGTCTAATTTACTTTGTACTTTACTTGAAGTACCTTTTAGATGTACTTTACCCAACACTGGGTTTAGGTTATGATGTTTCCTGGTCAAATCGCCTGCATTCTTTCACACCTTAAATTTCACTTACAAAGAGTGAAAAAAAGAGAAAAAATTACAGGGCTTTTTTTATTTCGCAAAATTAAACTATGCATCGCCAAATTCTCATTCTCCACCCAAATGTAACGCTAGCGGTCCGAACCATAGGCCAAAGGTTTAGCACCAACCGTTATTTTATTCAAAAGATATGCTATTTTTAGAAAGTTTCAATGAGAAAATGGCGGTCGACCCCATCGAAATTTTCAAAAGAACCACTTTTAATTTTTGAGATATAGATAACGGTTCATTTTGAAACCTTGGCATCTGATTCGGATCGCCACCGCTACATTAGGGTGGAGAATAAGCGTTCGGCGGTCCGTAGTTTATTTTTGAGGTGAAGAAAACGCTGTACATTTTTCGGGGAACACGGTCAATTAAAACTTCGCATTGGGCTAGTTGGTTCATTGTGATCTACAGAAATTAAAAGAGCAAAAAAAGACGAACGAAGAAGATACGCATACAAGAAGGACTTGCGCTTTAACTTTCAACCGATTTAATCGAGGGAAACCACCCAGCCTCCTGTGATAAACGCAACCCATAAATACAAATTCGGTGTTCATGGGTTTATGGGAAAATTGTTTCGGTCACGCACCAGTCACCTAGCTGTGTTTGGAGATGTGTGCTTGTCCTTTGTCTCTCTCGTTCCCCTTCTCTAGGGATTATTTTCGTAATTCCTGTCCAGCTCGCTTTCACGTTTGCATTTATTGCATCATCATCATGAACTTAAAAATGCGAGCCTTTCACCCTTGTTGGTGTTGGACTGGTGGCAGTTGATAAGACCCATTCGCTCGACTGACGTCTAACTCCTGGTTAGCTCAGTTTGTAGAGCGCTCCACTGGAGATGGAGAGGTAGGTCCCTGGCAATTTTTTTTTTTCGGTCGCGCACCAGTCACCTAGCTGGCTTTGGAGATTTTTGTTCATCCTTTGTTCCCCTTGTTCCCCCTTCCCTAGGGTATAGCTTTTTGTGATATTTACACAAAGGTGGTACTTAGGAAGCGACCAATGAATGCTCAATTGACTTCAATGCACCGCCGAAACCCTAACGACGCGGGTGCGCCGGCAGCGCTGTTTGTGCAAACGTTGTTTATTCAAATTAATAAGAAATACAAGCAAAACAGTTAAAATAGACGTGACGGTGCTTCTTTAGCTAACAAAAATTTATCATATATGGCTGGAAACACGTAAGGAAAATCGCTTGGGGTTAATGTTTCCGACCCTGAGTAAGAAGTTTACGGTTGCATAGCGTTTCACAAAAATGAAGCAAGAGTTTTTCTAGTTGACGCGATCGACGCAGCGGTTCAGGGTAGTACTGCCGGTGAACACCATTGCTATTGAAGTAACCGAACGAAGGTACGCTAGCTGATTATTTGCTGAAATAAGAAAATATATCACAATATACTGATCTTGGAGTAGCCATAAATGTTCTAGACGCGAACCATTTCACAGCGGCAGCAGCGAGCGAGCGTTACATCATAGCCTTCTTATACAGACAATGCCTGCCCAATCTCTGGCTCCCCCATGCTTTGGCGCCGTTGCACCTGCTTCTTGTAACCACCCCCAGGGGCTCCACCTCCCCATACAATGAAGACGATGCTTGTCCACCACGCACTGGCTATTGCGGCAACATACGTGATTTCAATACTTTCAGAACCAATATTTTGTAGCGGGGGAGCGGCAAAGTACGTGGTTTCCAAACGGGACTAAATGTTAACGGTAGGAATGATTCAACACGAGTTTACAGGACAGATGGACGAGCTGGTAAACTTTCACCATGTCGAAACAGCGAACACAAAAAGCTTTTGTTGCTGAAGCCAGGGACCAGTCGGAAGAGCAGAAGGTGAAGAGGAATTGCAGCATCCATGGCCTTATAGCGTTACAAGATACAACCGCTACGAAGTCACCTAAAAGTGTGGAAGGTGTTAGTTGTGACGGGTCTGACATTTCGTAATGGCGCACTGCGCCTGTCGTCAGGCACCTGTTACTACCTCGAGGTGTGCGAAAAAAAATGTGGGCAGATAAGGAGAGCCAGTCAAGCAGCACTGATAGGGGACCTGGTAGGGTTCATGTTCTGATCCAGCTTTAACGCCAGGGAGGCCTGAGCCAAGCTGGGTTTTGTGCAAAGCCACAGCAGGGTGCACAAAGAGGGACCAGATTCGTATCCGCCGCAAAAAGGAGCCTACCGCATACTGCGGAGTAGCAGGACGTAGAATTCGGGGCGTAGTCTTTCCTCGAAATGAGCTTCAGTGACTTTTGGTGGTCCAATGTGTTGCTTCGGGTCTCGTGAAATGACAGCCCGACGCCTTCTTGCCCAAACCTACCATGGCGAATGCCGACAACAGCACCAAGAATGCAAACATACACGGCAGAATTGTTTTTTCGTTTTTCCTTTTTTTCTTGCACATAATACATGGGAAATATGTACATTAACCAGGATTCATAGCCATTGGCTATTCGTGACAGTTTTCTAAAGAAATGCAATACGAATAGAAAATTCAGTGCATGCACAAAATATACAAAATAAAAGACTTAATTTCTTTAAAGGTCAATATTCTAGTTCCTCGATATATTATATACTAACATAATCCACTCACAAAATGCTCTGCAAATGCTAATATTACCTGATAGCACAATTTGTGCATCTTCAGAAAAAAATAAATACCATTCATTCCAAACGCACGACAACATTCTAGTTTAACACTTATACAAGTAGATATTCACTTTTCAAAAATTCAACTAGTACATATCGCACGCGTTTTCCCACTTTTAGTTTGCAGATGCAAGGAAAAAAAAAAAAATTAAGGGCTTGAACTTGATTATGAAAATAAAAAAAAAAAAAATAGAAACCGGAATCTCGTTACATATTTTAACAACTATGCGCTTTAAGCGCCGTTGGCAACAGTCAAGGTGAGATATTGTTATTAAGTGTTTACTTTGTAAAGCAGAGCGATAGGTAATTTCGGGAAGTACTGAATATACTCAAAGGAAAGGTAGCTTTGTTACAAATTACTTTGTTAGTTTATAGCGCCCTTCGACAGTTTAGTAGATTTTGCAAAAGCATCATTATATTACAGGTAAACAGGTTCGAATGGGGTACTAGGGGAGCAAAATGCATTATCCTAAGGTCCCTCTTCTGTATCTTTATGACGGGTTCAATATGTTTTAAGTAAGAACCCATGACTCAACACAAGTGAAATTAAGAAGTAAAAGTTAATGTTTTATTACCAAAGTATCTCTGTATTTTTCGAAGACAAAGCATGCGTATGACTGCTTTTGTTACATAATGAGTCTAATTAAGGTTTCCAATTAAATTCACAATCTAGTTCTTCAACCAGATACGAGATTGTGTTGACCTGTTGAAGCCCATTACTAACGATACTTAAACGACTAGAAAGCTCATCTATTTTCTTACAGAAAGATTTAAAGAAACCCTTAAAGAAATTGTTTTTTAAGTAAATAGAGGAGACACGCACTATTAAAATAACTTTCCCACGAAAAAAAAAATGTTTGTCCAATATTTACATTGGTATGCGCAATTTAGGTGGACGTCATGGCCCATTCCAAGTCCCACCCACCCTTCAAACTGTAATGCGTGCTGAAGTGTCGAGCTGCATCAGTATCCATACATTTTTGTTTTTACCGCGGTGTAATAACACATTGTGTCCCAGGGCAAGCTGACCTTGCGCACGCTGGAAAAATTCTTAAAAAAACGTTAACTTCCTTTAAAACTTTAGTTATCGTTATCATCGCTGTTTTTGCTATCTTTACACGGAGCACGAAATTCTGTCCGTCTGTGCAGAAGAATATTAAGCGGGAGAAATGCCATGCGCATCGCCCCTGCACACATCGCATTTTTTTTTTTTGTAATCGTATTTGGAGCTTTCTTGTTTTGCTGAGATCCTGGTATTATTCGCCGTGATTGGTTTTCTAATGTTCTGCAGGCAAGGAAACTAACAAACCTTTTTTTTCGCGTGTATTTTTAATAAGTGCTTCTGATGAATGAGGACACTCATATCGGGGATCCTACATTCATGACGTTCTTCTTGTCGGGTCGTGTAAGTTTTGGGGATGAACATTCTCGTGAAGCTAACGCTTTCTTCTTGATTTTCAGTTAACTCAGGGGGTAAGTTGATCGCTCTTTATATCCTGTGTACACTGCTAAACCCCTCGATGTGTTTGAGTTTGTCCTACAAGCGACTTAATGCGCCAATGCAGTGCGAGGCGCCCCTTCCTAACGTAATGCGGGAAATTTGGTATTTGGAGAGCGATCGTTAATTTAAACATTGACGTCCGACGTCGTGTGGCCTAACGTCGCGTCAGCTGTTCACGTGACGTCCCAGCTTCAAATCCCGGTGCCACGCGACCACCATGCCACGGGAGAGTGTCACGTGTGTCGCTTTGACGTCCCGTGACCCGATGTCGCGCAACGAGGTCACGTGACGTCACTTCGTCTAGCCGCGGCGTCAGATGACGCTTGAGGTTACAGGAACCGGTTGCCACGTTATACACTACGACCGGTTGATGATCGGTTGTGCCGTCACGTCCTGCCATGGGGTATACGCGGACGCACGGATGAACACATTTCTGAGAGTCGGGTCTCTCGAATTTTTACAGCCTTCCTCGCTTTATTATCTCGACACAAATAGCCACGATTACCCAATCGGAGTCGCTGTTTTAGGCTGACGATAAAAGAGAGCTCGTTCTCCTTATGTCTCGATGACTGCTGATTATCATATAGGGATAGATCTGGAGACATAAAGGAAGGACAGCCATGTTGAACAAACTGTGTCCCAGTATAAGATGCTAGAGTGCACCCTGGAGGGTGTTTATGGTCCTGCAAGTAGGGGGCGCTGCCAGACAGCTACATAACAGTTCTGAGCATGCGCTGCAAACGACCAACCATATGGCGCCCTGTCAACACCCTGTGCAATGGAGCCGCAGCTGACTTTCAGGTTTCAGCAAGAAACAGTGCAATATTGTTCCACTGGCGATAACAATACCAAATCGGTTAAGAAAAAAGAAACACCAATAAACATCCGTCGGTGTCCAAAATACAAAGTCGGTTCAAACTGAAAAACACAGACTTCGTAAAAGGTATGCTCTAACTGTTTTTGTCGAAATTTCCCTTCCTTACTCTAGAATTTTCCCGCCAATTATCGCTGTTCTTAGCCTCCGTCCGAAGCATATCACCGAAATACACCGAAATATCTTAAAATAAATTAGCACAAAAACATTAATTTATCCTCCTAATTAATAGACACCGAAAAACGTCCGGCAATGTTTGTTGTTGTAAACAGCGGAAGAAACTACAGCCCACTTATAATCGGTATCGTTCTAAGACTGGATCAGACTGATCACTGGTTGGTCGATGGTGTGTTCACCACAGTCCACAGAAATTATTCACCTTCGCCTGCATTTATTTCAGAATCCGCGAAAAAGAAATATTCGACGGATCAAACTTGGCTGACCAAATACCCTGTCAACCCTGAGGGTAAGTGCAAGAATTGCGAATCCTTAAAGGGACGCTGAACCGAAATCTGGATTCCACAAAACACGGTGGCAAAAGCGTGCAACGGGATGCTACAAGCACCAAAACATCACTCATACAGCGATATATCCCGAAGGGATGACCGTATTCTTCAAAAAAAAGGAGGCGGTTTTGACAGATATGTTTACGTCTTGTTTCTCCTAGAAGGAGAGGAAACGGCCTCGCGTCTTCTCCGCCTCGCCACCTTGACGGGGCGAACCGAAGAGAGGAGGAAACGAGATGCACGCGTGTCCGGACTTATTTTTTGTTGTTTTAATTTTTATATGTGACTCTTAACGTGTGAAGGGAACGTACTCAAAAAAGATTTTGCAAAAACATAAAATTTAAAAAGAAAAAAAAATGAATGCGCCAGATTGGCATATTTGATATTTGAAGTTTTCGTTTCTGTCATGTTTGGTGGCACTTACTACGCAAACTACATATATCAGAAATCTCAAATATTTTAAAGTTATAATAGATCATGGGAAATACATTTCGTGCACAAAATGCGCGAACTTGGCTCCTTTGACGTTTTGTCGCTAGATTTCTGAGCCGTTATGTACAAAAATTGAATAGCTACAATATTAAAATTTGTCATATATTGTTTTAACACGTCCTTTAGAATTATATAAAAATCATTTCTCTACCTCAAAGATTGAAACTTTTATGTCACTTCCAACTTGTCTAAATTACAAAGTTAAAATATTTCAAAGGGTAATTTAAAAAAAAATCTTCAATTTTTCCGATCTTCATGTGATAGTTCTCCACCTTCCGCGCTGTCATTTTTTCGCAATGCCATAGGCGAGATTATTTTTTGATTATGGGCATTGAATGACTAGATATATTTTTGTGCTGTATTCCGGTATTGGGTTCAAGTTCAAGTATAGCACTAATTGTTAAAATACCCCCGTTGCTCGTCTATTTTAATAATTTAACCAATAATCCTGTTTTGTCCTTATAAATGACAAGTTCTACGAACTCTAGTTGAACTATGTACAGAAAAGCGGGACGAAAACTTGTAATCGCTATTACTACATTATCGTTTACAGAAAGTAGTAAAAAATAAGTAAAGTGGTGAACATTATATGCGAATCTTTATACCTATATTCGCGATAAAGTGGGAATGTTTGAGTCACCAAGCTTGTTACACTGCTATTCGTGACGGTTAATTGTACGTCGGCTGTGCAAGGTGAACCTGCGACTTCACAGGCACTTTCAGCAAGACGTCTGTAAGGATTAAATATATTTGAAATTATTTATTCGAGTAAAACAAAAACTATAAAATTGAAAAAGTAAGAAAAACAATGAGTATGATATTGACTGGACTAGTTGCCCGCGGTGGCAGGAGGTTTGTATTGAGAAGTCCTTTTTTTTCTTTTCTTTTTTCACCCTGTTTTAGTTGAGACGCAGCCTCTTCAGGGTGTGTCAAATAGTGGCCAGGCTCTTTAAATCGGCCGCACAAATAGGTTTCTTATCCTATCACGCTACGAGTTCATGCAGCGTTGCCCACAGGTGGTGCATTTTTTTTCTATAAAATTTGCAAAGAGCGAACTTTCCTGGGGAAAAAGTAAAAAAAGAAAAATGCTTAACTCGTATGGAAACGCAGCGAAGCCACCAGTCTTCAAACAATAGGGCGCCGTTTGGCACTGGAGAAAAGAGATGTCGCAAGCGGTCGCGATGCCAACTGGCGCCAACAAACGAGCATACGGCACCAAGAGCCGGCGTCAAATAGCAGACGATATTTTCGACTCAAAAGCGGCGCGCGTTCCGCAGGCGGCGAGAACTCCTGCAAAGCAGGCGACATAAGTAGCCCAAAAAAACACTCAAAATAACCCGAAAAACCATTTTTTAATCGATTATGCGTCCATTTAAAATAAAGTTTTCGAGGAAATTTCAAGATTGTTATTGATATGTGTTCTGTGATACCCAGGCATAAACAGTCATCAGGGATTACAATCTTTTGTCAAGAAAATCAGAAATTGTTAATTTTGTAAATGTAACCTGTGCGGAGAGCAAGTCTGTCTGCTTCTAGCGTAGGAGTTGCGGTGACGTCTGAACGACGCCGAGTTCTGATTGGCTTTGATTGAAATGATAGTGGGTATAGACCTCAATGCTAGATGCCTTGAGGTTTACCCGCTATTTTTGTCAATCAGCCAATAAGAGCTCGTCGTTCTGACATCATCGCAACCCCTGTGCGAGAAGCAAACGAACTTGAGCACCGTATAAGATTCAATGAAAGAGAAATGTGGCGCCGTGTAATAAGAACTATACGCATCGTAGAGTTTACATTACTGCTTATTAATATTTTATGACTGCCATCTGAAATATTCCCAGGGAGCATTGCGATGCTTGTCGTTGTTCAGCTAAAATTGCCAATTTACTGCGTGCGTCGAGGCGTTGATGTCTAAGAAAGTTGTAAAGGAACAAGAGGGAATGCATGGACACGTGGCGGGGCGAACAGTAAGATAATCTTTGGAACACAAAGAGCACGACATGCTAATAAATATCCTACCTTCATGTGCCTCTAATGGCGAATTCGGGTAGTCAATCACCGGCGAGCTCACGCCGGCGGCCGAGGCAACCAAAACCGCGCCAGCGGAGCACCACGTGACCCTCTCCACCCGAACACAAAGCGCCGGCAACTGGCGTTTTCATTTGCCTGGGTCGTGCGTGAACTTTGTTAACTTTTTCCTCGACTTTTTTATGACACAATACGCATGCTGTAGGCATCAGCAAATTATATTCGGACTCTGAGATGTGGGTAAACAAATTTTAATATATTTTGTTTGGATTCCAGATGAACTATTGCCATCGTACAAGAATCCCAGAAAGCTCACCAGCGTCGCTGTTTATATTCCATTTTCTCGTTATTAACATTTTTTTCTAGAATCCTCAGCATTTTCGTTCGACCCAGCCATTAAAATAGTAAGGCGCGTTCAAGTGTCGAGCTGCAGCACTATCAATACATTTTTTTTTACAGCGGTGTAATACCGCGCTGTGCCCCATAGCCAACTGATCTTACACAAGCTCACTTTAAAACATTTTATCTTTTTCTCCGTTGTTCTTGCTGTCTTTTCTCGGACCACAGAGGGGTGTCTGTCTCAATGGATTTGTTTTCTACTCGAACCCGCTATCGGCGAGCATTGTTTCGTTTGGTTTCCTTTCCCGATTCGGATATGACGATACCGGATACACTCTGGCAGACGAGCTGCCCGACCTCTTGAAGCTCGGGCAAAAATTGTGCCGGTAAATTGCCGGCACACGCCTGAGAAGCGGCACCCGAACGGCGCGCACTCGCCAGCCTTTGACCACGCGAACGCCCTTGACAGAGATATGGCAAAATATTTTGCCGGGAAATGACCACCCGAATTTGGCATAAAACAGCGGTTCTTGAACTGTGGTCCACGGACCCCCAAGGGTCCCCAAGAGCGTTCACTGTGGACCGCGCACATTCGAGGACTCTGACATGAACAACTGAACTAGTCCTTTACGGGAAAAGCAGTCACACTATTCAGTGTGCAGGACAAGATCGATGCAATTATTAAGAACATTGATGTTTCTAGCAACCGAAGGGAAAACAAGGTTTTAGACTCCTTTCTCCAGCCGAATAGTTTTGACGAGTCCTCCGAAGTGGAGCTGACAAGGACATTGAGGACCGCAATTCAAGAGCACTTGCAGTCCCTGAGAGCAAGAACGAGGGAATACTTTCGCCATCTCCGTGCCGACACGGGCTGGATAATTATTATTTTTAAAGAAAAAGCCGTTAAGAGAAGACGCTGTGCTTGAGCGTTTCTGCAGCACATTTTTGCAACAAGTGTTGTCGCAACGCCCCCTTACCAACTTGTGATTGGGAGTACTTTCGTAATAACCTCACATGTGTGAGAAGGCAATGAGACTCTTGCTGCCATTTTCGATTACCTTCCTCTGTGGAGCAACGTTTTCTGCATTGGTTCACATCAAATCAAAGTTACAAAACAGTATGAGATTGAGTCAGAATTACGTCTTCAATTTTTTTTTTCCAGTGAGCTTGACGTCAGCAGCCTTGTTTGCAGCATGCCAAACTACATTCCAAACTGGTCGTGTACTGCGAGTGCTAGCTCGTACTAATAACCTATAGGGCTGCGACGTAATCCGGGCAGCTGCAAATGTCGTCCCCTTTTCTGGCCCCTACTTTGCGTGCCTTTTTATGTGTGCTTTCTCGTTATCCATATTGTACTCAGTGGAAGTCCCTGAATGTCATTTGAGTGGTTAGGGGGTCAGCAACGGCCAAAAAATTGAGAACCGCTCCTCTAGAACACACTCTTACTGGATACATTTCGTATTTGAACCATTTGTGAGACAGATAGAAAATGTCGAATTCCAAAGTGGTGTGATGCATAGTGAATCAAATACTGGAGAGGTTCAGGGGTCAGCCCACCTTCCCGGTTATGACGAAACACGGAGCTCAAAACCTGGCTACCGCAATATTCCTTTTCGATTACTTTGTAGTCGTTATTTCCATTTGATTAGTGCAGGTCGTTCATACGCCCACACTAGAAGGTGTCTTGTGTGTCAGTGGCTCCTTTCTGGTAAGGTGCTGCAAAGTAGCAGTTGCTAAGCACCCTGGATTGAACAATTTCTTAATTTTAAAATAATACTTTCTAAGCAACTGTAGATTGCTATAGAAACACACATACAGTGGTGTCCCATTCTGGAGAAGCAGGAAAAGGTTTTCCTCTTTAATAATTTTGTTCGTGACTTTGCCGGCGGAGTTCCTAGTAGTACATCATACTACGACGTGCTGAAAGGAGATCCGCTGCCAGATCCTAACGATATCAGAAAAATGGTGCTCTTGGCACAACTATCATTAGAATATGCCTAGATATATCAAGAACTCTACAGTTATGTACTACAGCATGCGGGGCACGAGCACGATCGCATAGGTTAGAAGATACCTTTCTTACGTGAGTTCTCTCGCGCAACACAAGACTCAAGGAAAACAACAACATAAAAATATAGTTTAATAGAATATCTGAAAAGCACTCTGGTTACAATGGGATTCGGGGAGGAGAAAAAGTGTTGAAATCTCTAGTTAAAAAATAAAGGTACACATTAAAAATTGTTAACTGTTCAGAGCGAATTATAAATTACATTCTCCATCCCATACCATCTTTCTATTACACGTTCGGATCGCTATGCTAATAAAGATTCTAAATGACTACAAAAACATTGAAGAAGATTTTTTACCGGAATTTCATTTCCAGTAAGAATTTTTTTTTTTACTGAAATATTGGACTCGTTTTACTTCCAGTGCGGCTGGAATTTACCGGAAATCACCGGATTTGCCGCAATTCACCGGAACTTACCGTGTTTTTTTTTTCGGACGTCAATGGAAGGCATTTATGAAGAAGCCTGTGAACTGTGGGTAGTGTATGTTGACCAGATGCTGGACGATTCGGTAACAATTAAAACGCGGTTAGTCCATTTAAGCCTGAAAGTTCTACGTCATTATTTCACAGGTTCGAAACCAGTGAAACAATTTGCGCAGCTGCAGACAAAAGCAATCAGACCAAATAGGAACAACCGAGTTCTTTGTCGCAAAAAATATATTTCAAGGTACTCACAATGCCGCTGGGTAAATTCCTAGGTAGTTCAACCAATAAAACCGAGCAGGTGCACCACACGGACACACACACACACTGTCAGTAGCTCGTTTAGCGAGAACCGCGAACGCGCACCTACATCCGCTGCCGTTGAGAATAGATCATGGGCACAGTCACGGTCTTGTTACTGATGCTGTCACCGCGGGTGCGCCACGCGGACACACAAACTGTCAGTAGCATGGTTACCGAAAATCACGAACGCGCGGAACGAATATCCGCCGTCGTTGAGAAATCACGGGCACAGTCACGGCGTCTCCGGCGTCTTTTTCGCTCACTGGATGCTTCTGAAGCCGGACGGACAAAGATGCATAAGAAACAGGTCGCTGATAGCACCCTCGATCAACTCGCACCGGAATCGCCCTGAAACCTGGACAGCGCAGTGCTCCTCGGTCGTGCAACACGAAGTCGGTGCAACATCGAAGACAAACTGCGCCGCGGCGGTGCACCGCGGCGAGCTCCACCATGGGTCACATCGCATTTTCTTCGTTTCTTCTTGCGTAGGTTTGCGCGCGGTGTCCGTCGGCTGTCGATTTCTTCCGTTTTTTAGATGCGGAGCATCTCTTGCTCGGGTCTATGTCCCGCGGCGTCGTAGTCCCCACTCACACTACGCATGCGCAACTCTCCTCCTTCCCTCTCTCCAACAGCTGCGCGTTACTCTCTCCGCTCTCTCTCTCTCTACCAGCTGCGTGCACTTCGCGTGCGTTCGCTTCTACTCACACCGCGCGCGCATGCGCAACTCTCCTCCTCTAGTCTCCTCTCCTTCGAGTGTGAATATAAGCAGCGGTAGCGCGCTGCGCGCGTTCAGTTCAGCGCTGTTGACTCCACTTCACTCCGTTCTTCCGATGAAGTGTGATGGAAGCAACAGTCCCGTCAGTTAGTGGGTTGGCGCAAGCAGGCGTCAGCACCACCCCACAAACTAACAGCAACGCTACGTCCACTGAAGACAAAGCTGCGCTGCGAAGGGCACGCGACGCTGAGCGCAAACGCTTGAAGCGAGCGGCAGACCCTGAACTACGGCAACGAGAAGCGGCGTCCATTCGTCAATGTCGAGCGGCGGATGCTGAACTACGACAACGTGAAGCAGCGGCGGTTCGAGAACGTCGAGCAGCAGAACCTGAGGTTCGGGACCGTGAAGTTCAACGTAAACGTACGAAGCGAGTGGCGGAACCCGACCTTCGAGAACGGGAAGCCGCGTTGGTTCGTGAACGTCGAGCAGCAGAACCTGAGGTTCGGGACCGTGAAGTTCAACGTAAACATACGAAGAGAGCGGCGGAACCCGACCTTCGAGATCGGGAAGCCCCGTAGGTTCGTGAACCAACGCGTTCACGCGATGCGTGGTAACCAACGCAAGTTAACAACGTAATAACACGCAAGTTAACAATGTTACTAACAACGTTACTAACACCGTTAATAACACCGTTAATAACGATCCGCGATGCTCCGCATCACCCCGTGGTTCCACTCGGGAAGATGGTGTAATTTTTTTACTCGCCGATTTGGCGGTTCCACACGAATGAACATCGTGGACGTGATTGTCGATGGGGTCGCGAATCGGGTGACGATTCCACAGGTATATGCTGCCCATCATTGTTGGTTCGAGAATGAGAACCCCCACATAACGGCCGTACCTCGGTGTCATCGAAACACCTCCCGCAACGGTTTCCACGAAGTTCATACCTTTCGGGCGCTCCTTGCCACCGCAGCAATCGCCGTTAATCGCGGCGACGATAACAAGCTCGTTTTCTCGCTCTCAAAAAAGCTGAGGAATTCATCGAGTGCAGCTGCGAGGCGTATTCGTTTCGCAAGGTCGCCACCTCGATAGACTGCGCGTCTGCTATTCCCGTCATATCCTCGATTCCCGCTCCTGGCAAGCAATCGATTCCCGCCTCGATTCCCGCTCCCGGCGCACCGTCGATTTTCTTGGTGCGCGTTGATGCAACGAAAAGCTGCACCGGGAGGGTGCGCTCCGTTGATCAAGAACGTCCGGTGCGCACCGGTGCACTTGATCGAAGACGATGGGGGGAACCTCGCTGCCCCGGAGCGCGCTGGTGCGGATGATCGAGGATGATATAAAAGATGTTTTCTTTTTATCTGCACACCCAGCTGCTCTGGAAGATACAGGTCGCACACATGGAACGGGTAGCCTACACTGAGCATCCGTTCGGGGCCGCTGCTCGTTGACGGACAAAGGAACCGGTTTTCGTCAAAAGAGCAAAAAGACCTCCTCACAATTTCCGCACAAACCCAATGCGAGAAAGAGAGGGTGCGGAGACTCATCCTTGGTGCGTTCTAGGCACCATAATTACACATCTTGTCCCCGGCTCATCTCGGTTTCCCCCTCCCCTCGCGTCGGCTTCCAGTGAAGTTCGGTAAACGGGAAAACGAGTCTCTCGTTTCCGGTAACATTTCCACCAAAACCGGGTAGTCTGGTAAACGAAAGTGGCTGCTGGTGACATTCCAGCGAAATCCGGAAACCCGCTGCCGGCGAAATTCCAGCGAAATCTGTTTGCCGGCAAATATTCCGGCAAAGAATGGTAAACTACGTACGTTTCGGATGAAAACGGGTGAAACTTGACCAGTTTTTACCGGATGTCACTGCAAGTTCACCGGATGGTACTGCAAGTTCACCGGATGTCACTTGAAGTTCTTGCCGGATTTTTCAATAGGGTGATGCTGCCACGGCGTCTCCAGACTTTTTTTTCGCTCACGGGATGCTTCTGAAGCCGGACGGACGAAGAGGCGTAAGAAACAGGTCACTGAAGTTCACCAGATGTCACTGGAATTTTTAGCCGGATTTTTCAATAGGGTGATGCTGTCACGGCGTCTCCGGACTTCTTTTGTTCTCACTGGATACTTCTAAAGCCGGACGGATAAAGAGGCGTAAGAAACAGGTCACTGAAAGATATTTTTTTTTTATCCGCACACCCAGCTGCTCTGATAGATACAGGTCGCACACATGGAACGGGAAGCCGACACTGAGCGTCCGTTCGTTGCCTCTCGTTGACGGACAAAGAAACTGATTTTCTTCAAGACAGCAAAAAGACCCCCTCCCCCTCTACACACACACACACATTTTCCCCACGAACCCAATGCGAGGCCGAGAGGGTGCGTGGGGACTCGTCCTTGGTACGTTCTAGATAATTACACACCCAGTCCCCGGCTCGTCTCGGCTTCACCTTCCCCTTGCGTCGGCTTCCAGTGAATTTCGGTAAACGGGGAAACGAGTCACTCGTTTTCGGCAAAACTTTCCAGCAAAGTTGGGTTGTCTGGTAAACGGAAGTGGCTGCGGGTGAAATTCCGGCAAATATTCCAGAAAAGACTGGTAAACTACGCTGGTGGCGGAGGAAAACGGGTGAAACTTGATCAGTTTTCACCGGATATCACTGGAAGTTTTTGCCAGATTTTTCAATAGAGATTGCCAGCACTTTTGATTTTGGTAGCAGTTCTGCACGCATCTCGGCTTTTATATTTGTGTATACAGAAAAGGAAAAGACGACAACATTCGATCCGCCAAACAAGAAAAAAATTGTTGAGCCCATCCACTTCACGTGAAGATGGAGGACCAAGGAAGCTGTTATCATTACATCTTTACGACAACTATATGATATCTATACAATTTACATATGATTGCAATGAAGACACGTTCACGACTTCATTGTTAATTTGTCTTTATTTAATTCTTAGTGACTATCATTACATCTTTACGACAACTATATGATATCTATACAATTTACATATGATTGCAATGAAGACACGTTCACGACTTCATTGTTAATTTGTCTTTATTTAATTCTTAGTGACTAAAGGGATCATTGCCTTATGGTCACTTATGGGCAGGTTCTAAACCCAATTTTTCGAGGCATACCTCGAGGACAGTTTTTTTCCGATTGAGCCCAAGTCTCATTATCAGCACCGCGGAAACGAAAGAAAAGAAGGTTAGATCGACGCGTTCTGCCCTCAGCCTCGTCACAGCGCACTCTTAGCTGAGATAAGTCGGTGACTATAGATGATAAGGGATCAGGACCAGAATATCTAATGATGCCAAGGAAGGCTGACTCACGCGGGTTGCCCCCTTTTTATCTATACTTGCCAGCGACCAATCAAAACGAAGGAGCGCCGTTTAAACGGGGGTTTTTGGTAACAGGCATGCACGCATATTTTTCCAGATCCTAGCACATAACAGTCCACTGTAAAAGGACGGTTCTGTTCCCAGTAAGAATTTAAATAAAAAAGAAAAATTGAGTTCCTTCATACTTTACAAAGGCTGTTTGTTTTTGATAGCGCGAAAGACACGGCCGTGGTGACCCTGAGCAGAATAACAGTGCGAAACTGGGTGGAGATGGGCCACGTCACACGGCCGCCGAGGAGTGCAGGCGTGAAGGAGGAATGCCGGTGTCGTGCGCAAACATTTATGCTTGAGAACGGACGTGCATCGCTGCCCTGGGGTTCGAAACTTGTCAAACACAATGTTGGGGCCGAAGTTGACGGAAGGCACCGATAGGACAATCACGACGATGACTTCGCACTTTTATCGCCGACGCCCAATCGGCGCGCTCTGCGAACTTTCGGCTCCAACTTTGTATTTGACGAGTTTAGGGCCCGTGGTGGTTGAACTACTGCCTCGTTCAAGATGGCGTCCGTGGGACCGCATGCCTTATACACAGGGTAGAGTCGTACTGTCAGCATAACATGAAAGAAAAATAGAATGAAATAACTCATTTAACATGTCATATATAAAATGAGTTTCATTTCAATGAACACTGAAGTAAACAAATATAACAAACATAAAACAAACTTTTGTACTATTACAGAACAATTTGAATTGTACGGAAATTAATTGAAAGTGTGTCAACATCTCGAGAAAATATGTTGTTTAAGAGTGACGTTAATGTTTATCTCAACCTTTGAAAGCCAAATTTAGTTCTAGATGATGGGATGCGCCATAGATGCCAATGGCGTGACGGGTATGATGATAGATTATTTTCAAGTTTGGCGAGGTCTAAAATATTTGTAATATGTTCTCTTAAGTCACATTTACTTGAGACAGCTAATCTGTTAGAGTACATGCTAGATATGTCAAGTATTTTATGGTTTATAAAGAAAGAAAGGGATCTATGACCGCGTGGGACATTTTCAGTTATCCTTATTGCTTTTTTTTATTAACCTCAACCTGTCAAAGTTACTTCTTGTTGTGGTCCCCCAGACCAGAAGGCAGTAACAAAAAATTAAATGAAAACGAAAATTTATATATTAATTTTGGTTTAGTTAGAGGAAATATTTGCCTATACTTCTTCTTCATTATTCCTACTACTTTACAAAGGTTTTTTTTTATGTATGTAAGAAACCTGAAGATTCCAAGACATATGTTCGAGGAACAGAACTCCGAGCGTCCTGACGCTGTACACACATTCTACTATATTTGTCTCAAAATACAAATTACTGGACGATGCGATCCCGTGATCCTGGACATTTAAATACACATATATGTTTTCGTTTTGAACGTTTTTACAAAAAAATTAATGCAACCTAGTCTTTTAACTTGCTTAAGAGATGGTTTCCTTTGGAAGTGAGTGTACCGTCTCTGGAGTCAGAAAAATAATATCGTGGTATATTCTGGGCACATATTCAATTCAGCGGAAGTTTAAATTTCTGTAAAATGATTGACATATAAAATACAAAACAGGTTACTTATTATGCTTCCCTGAAGAACTCCCGATGTCGGGTTTCCAATCAGAACATATTGGTGGCGATGTTGTAGATAAGACGCAATAGTGATAATGGAGTGCCACGTATCCCATAGCATTTTAACTTGTCAAGAAGTGTCTCGTGGTTTATTCGATCGATCGCTTAGCTGAAATCAATGAATATCCCCAAGTAGGAAGAAAGTTTATTCTCAAAAGTTTCTAATATGATCTTTTTCTGTACTAGTAAAGCTGTCTCTGTGGATCTGTTTTCAAAAACCGAATGGTGATTCCTTCAACAAGGAGTATTTTCCCCAAAAATTGAAAAGTTGAGAACGTGATTTTTTCAATGGGCTTTAAAAAAGTAGGAAGGATAAAAATCGACGATAGTTACTCAGATCATTCGTATCCCCGCCTATATAGAGAAAACTTGGCAACTTGCATTTTTTTAGGAAATACACTGGAGGATTATATAAGGTTATGCAAATGACTTATGAATGGAAGTATCAAATTGAAGACGAATTTCACAGGTCCAGTTTGAAGACCCTCACAGTCATGACTAAGGCTATTTTCTATGTTCATAAATGTGGAGAATACTTTGCCTACATAAGTAGGGTTAAAAAAAAAACACATGATTTCATTACATGTGGTAAAATGTTCTATGGTTGTACTGTTATAAGTGCCGTTCCCCACACTTACAAAATAGTCATAAACTTTATTGCTAAGTTTGGTACCATGCTTTCAATAGCGTCCTGGGATGGGTTCCGCATTAGGGAGTTTAAACGCTTCCACATAATTTCAGGCTCCCTAAAACGAGATGCATCAAATTTGGCTGCACAACAACGCTGTTTTTCTCGTCGTAACTGCACATTTACGAAATTTCAATTTTTTTTAATGCATCAAACTTTTCTTTGTCTGGAAATCTAAGAAAAGAATCAAATATTTTTTTTTTAATCGGTTTTAAAATTTGTTTGCTGATCCATGGATATCGATACTTTTTATTGACATGAATTGTTTTGTATGGAAACGCTGAACAGTGGGCACCTTTCAGCCCGTTTAAGAAAAGTTCAGAGCACTCGTTAACATCGTTAGACCGTATCACGTGACTCCAATCAATAACGATAGTATTTTCTCTGAATGTTTTTAGTGTTGGGGATTAAAAACAGCGCAAAAGACGAGGGACCAGATGAAGAAGTAATACGGTCGCAGCGCTACAGGGTGTTTCAGAATATTAAAGGGGCGATGCAACGATTTTTGTATTTTGCGCGAATACCGGTTAGAACGGATCCCTGACGTTAATGACCTGTGAAATACTCGTTCGTTTTTCACCCCACGCAATAGGAGTCCTAGTAAAAAATTAAAGAAAAACGAGAAGCCTTCACCCCCTCAACTCGCAGCCAGAACAAGCGGCCACGTGATCTGGAGCCGAATATATGCCGCCAATTTTGATCATAGCCATGCGCTGGGGTTGGCAAGGCACAGGACACGCGCTGAGTTTCAGACATTGTTATGGTTCGGCTGTTGTCGTCATTGCAGCGATTGGACACGGGCCACTACCCGAATGCTTCTCGAGCGATCGATTATCACGAGCCCAAATCGAGTGTCCCCGCCATGCTCGGGTCCAGTCTATGAGCCGCATTCAAATCTCGTCACTGGGCGGTACTGCTACCGCCCAGCTACGTCATCAGGTTTTGCGAAGGAGAGATTGAATGAAAACACTCGGTTTTGTCCTCGAAATTACAGCGCAACAAAGGAGTTTCTTGGTCAGTAGCGTTGCGTGCGAGTATCCTTGAGTCCCACTAGTGCCAGTAAGCTCGTGTAAAGTGAAAAACATCCCAATTGAATATCGTTACACCGCCCCTTTAAGACCGGGTTTATGGTTTTCTAAGTGAGATATTTTGATTAACAAACATGAATATGGGAAGGTGATCACTTAGTTCACAACTATAAACATCCGCAGTCTTATTGCTCTCGTTTTGCTTGGTCACACAAATATCAATCAATGTTGATGTTGTGCTTGTAACTCGTGTCGGGGGTATAATCACGTGATAAAAACTGTTAAACTTCAGCAAAACAATCGATTTATCGAGTCCAGAAGCTTCTAACTTGTTTATATTGAAATCACCACCGAGAGACAACTGACATCTTTTTTGATTGACAAAATAAAACAAAGTTTATAACAAGTTCATTAAGATCGCAACGTTTCCAGTAGGTTAGCGATACTAAGCTGAGTAGATATCACGATTTCTTTTTACACAAAGTGCTTCGTAGTTCGGCGTCGCAATCGAATAATTTCTAAGCAACTCAAAGCCAGAAACACTAGTCTGCAGCACTCTAAAAAAAAGGGTGTCATGGGGTACACCCATAGGAGGTGCAAGTGCTTGTCACATATACTACACCCTTTGGGGGAACACTTGCACACCCCAAATATGGGAGTACGTGTACACCCGTTGGTGTGGTGCACATTGTGAGGTTTACTGGGCACATGAGCAGGCGCGGACAATACAAAGAGGCGAAAATATACTTGTTGGGGATGTGTGAGGTCTCCCGAGCACACGAGCAGGCGCGGAGAATTCCAAGAAGCGGGTCCCGCGTGGGTTCGTTATCTGGTGTGTTTCTCCCCGCGCCTGGTCGTCGGCGACTTGTTAATGGGAGTGGGGACGAGAGCGGGACGCGTCCCCCGCGCTTCGGAATGTGCGCCGCCCGTTCGTAACCTCGGACAGGGACCGCTCGGGCGGCTGTACTTCCGACGCGCTGAGTACGTTTTGTGTTTGTGTTTTGTTCGGCGTCCCCTTCCCAGATGTGAAGAGCCACTGACCAAGGGTTTCTTGGTGGTGCCTTCGGGAGTCGGGTTCGCGGCCCGGGGGGTCTGACTTTCCCGTCGTCGACGGAGACCGCTGGGCGCCCGACATCTGTGTGTGTGCGTGGGTGGGTGTTTTGTGTGAGTCTTTTTGGAGTGCTTTTGTTTGTTTTGCGAGTGCTCTCCCTGATTGGCCGCGAGAGGACCTTTTGTGATTGGTCGGTGAACACGCGGGAGAATGGAGGGAACTTATATAAGCGACCGGAGAAGGGGCCTGGGGGCTTCTTGGTCGATGGAAAGCGTGATGTAACTTTCAACTGTTTCGTCTTGTAAATATATTTCATCTTTCTCTTCACCAACTGTTGAGTCCCGTCTCGAATTACTTCGTCTCTACGATCTGACGACCCGCCGCCTCTGTCCTTGAACATCATCACCGACGCAATCCTCACGGAAGAGACAAGAACAAACCTCACTCACATGTACACCTTTTTCTACAGAAATCTCACACGAAGGGAACACAGGTGCACCCCATTCAATGGTGTACGGCTACACCTCTTTCTACACCCAATGAAATGAAAGGCAACACAGATGCACCCCGTTCGAAGGTGTACCATTGCACCGCTTCATAAACCCGCCTCACTCAAAGGGAACACAGATGCACCCCGCTCAATAGTGTACCGTTACTCCCCTTTCTACACCTACTGCTCTCAAAGGGAACACAGGAGCACCCCGTTCGATAGTGTACTATTACACCTCTTTGTACACCCACTGAATTCGAAGAGAACACAGATGCACCCAATTCAAAGGTGCATGGTCACAACACTTTATGTACCCGCTTCATAACTAACTTCATAAACCTATTTAAGACATCAAGGAAACCCTTAAAAAATGTATGCGCCCTGGTGATTGCAAAAAGGCAGGTAAACGGACACACGGGATTGTTTTCAAATCTCATAGAAGTTTATTAGACAGCTTATTCCGTAAACAAGTATAAACTTGCAAGCAATCCGTGATATGTGAAGAGGTACGAAGAGGCTGTTACACAACTGAGAAGATTACTAAGCAAACAAGAAACGGAAGTGAGTCTTAGGTAGTGTCTATTCTCCAAGCAGCCGGCAGAATTATTTCCACGAAATTCCACCGGCAGTCGCCATTCATTCATCGAACGACGTTTCATCGAAAGCTGTACCCGCGAAGTGACAAACGAGGGGGACAGGTTGTTCGTAATGAGCCGCCGCAGACTGTCGCCACGAAGCGGCGTGAACGGGTGGGTGGTGAGCACGCGCCTGAGAGATACACGCGCGACAAAATGTCCCTACAGAGTGCATTGCGCGTAACGAGTGACGATGAAACGTTAGTGTCGATGAAACGTGTCTACAGAACGTGTATCAACGAAAACGTGTTTTCACAGAACGCCAGGAGATTAAGAAAGTCAGTATTCTACATGCAGTTGTCACATGATTGTAGTCAGCTAATGACAGGCGACTGCCTATAGAATTTCGGGGAAATTATTCTCCCGGCTGCTGCAAAATAGACACTGCCTAATTCTAGAGGTAATCCGGAATGGAACGGTCAATTGTTGCAAAAGAGTAGGTTGCAGAACACTTACGATGAAAATACCAGACTCGAAATATGTAATCCGAAATATATGTCGACACGGGCCCTACAGCACCACACAAAAACGAAAGGAAAGGGGTCCGTGAAGATTCAACACGATGTGGCAGAAGCAGTAATTTTGCCGAGGCGAAAACTGAACGCATCACATGAATTCCTTGGGCTTTTTGAAGAAATCGCTTGTTGCCGATCTACGCGTAGGACTTTTCAAACACTGGAAATCTTGGTACACTCGAATACGTTGTCGCGGACGAACTCTACGGCGACCCTGTGCTGGTCGCAGAACAGCACACAAGAAACTAGGCCGAGAAGCAGACATTCCGAGGTCGGGAAAAGCTACTACGTCATCCGTGAAACCTTAAACCACATGATCACGCTCGTGCCGTCACCCGCGCCCAGACAGCGGAGTCGAGGGATGAAAATCCTCCGGTTCATTGGTCCGGCAACTGCGCACCTTCTTCCATGCTTACAGCTAATGGAGAGAAAGAACAAGAAAAGAGCAGCTCCTTCAAGGCCAAAAGGGGGCCGCCCTCGCAAAGGCTTAGCTTCAGGGGCAACCCAACAATGAACACAGCGAAAGGATTTGTCACTTATATCCTCTTTAAAGTTCGACCAAAAGTTAATAGTGCAGTGGATGCTATCCGTGGCCTTGGCCTTCAGGCAGGTGCCGTGCCCTGCCTTATCTCTAGCTTGGAGACTGTAGTCACGTGATCCTAGCCGGAGACCCGATTGGCCTAAAACAAGCATAGCCTCCACTCTACTGTCAATACCGAGTGTACAGGATAGCTCCCTACTTTCTAAGAAACTGCCCAACCCAAAAAGTGACCCCCAAGAGGGAATCCAAGCACAAGCTGATCGGGGCGCGTGGCTAGCGTGAGGGTGCACTGATACACCTAGAGGTTTTTAAGGGAAAGGAGGATGCTCATTGTCGGTGTACAATTACACTGGCTGGGTAACGCAGGGTGCATCTTTCAGGAAAAGGGTGCATGTGCGCCCGATGCACCCGACTACACCCTTTTTTTCTTAGAGTGAGTGACACACCGCCACCATGGCCGTAGCCCTAATTTAGGACAAAATGACTGTACCCGGTAGGACAAAAAAAAAAAAAAGCATCATCATCTCTGTACCACGTTTAGGTCAACATGACCACATCGAAAATAATACCTATTGACTCAAAAAGCAACATGAGGTCTTCGCCTTTTAATCTGGCAGATTACACATTTAAGTGAAATAGGCTCAGTAACTTGCTAGTGTGTTTTTTTAGACATCTGTTTAAGACTTCTGCTGTCCCCATTCCCAGATTTTTGACCATAACCGAGAAAAACACCGAACAGTGAAGTTTTAATGGAAGGAGGTTTCAACTAGCAGATCTTATCAAGATCTCTTTCTTCGGAAATTGTAACGAGGGGGGTATCGTCCGCCTTACGCGCTAGTATCTTAAAATTTCGCACCCAAACGTGTCGCCATTGTTTCTCTTGCTTCCTCGAAGACGCCGTTCCAAGGAGTCAAATACACACATCATATTTTGGAAATTGCCATTTCTAGCGCTGTTACACTTAATTCACTTTTAAACCGGGGTCACACTGATCATACATCATACAAAATACAGTCTACAAAAACCAGTCATCGCAATGTCCGCGGTTCGGATGCCGCGGGCCAATGTTTTCTCCTTGAACTCATTGCCATGCGGCATGCGGAAAAACGAATTTCGCGATGACCCGCCTTTGAATCTGCATGTAGGCTGATTTTTGTCGATGTATAAGCAGTGTGACCCCGTATTTATGATAAAATAAGGATGAGTAAAAAAATTAGGAAATATGCGTGAACAGAAAGTGCGCCGGGGCTACCCAGTAGATGGCGGCACTGAATTTGTTTAGCCAAATATTCGCGGTGAAGAGCCAATATGAAGTGACTGGAGGCACGGTCAAGTCACGTTCATTTTCAAGAAAGATGGCAACAAACAACATCTGCACGACTACCGCCCACTTACTGTCACGGCTGTGGCACATAGGGTGTCTGCGACAATTATCAATTTACTAATCTCATCTTGGGCCGAAGGTGCTAATGTTCTTTCGGAACTGAAAGTGGTTTTCGTAGGAATCGTCGACTAGATGACTTGTTCCTCTAACTCAATGCATGGAGATCGCTCTGGCGGAAAGGCGGAATTGTATACCTTGCTTTTTGGACATAGCCAAAGCCTACGACTGTGAACCACATTCGTTCCTAATCAGGAGGCTACAACTCGATATGCCGTATCCCTGGGTGAGACTTATCCAGCGTATCTATGATGGAAACCACGTAATGGCAACATTCCACGGGGCCCATCGGGGGTGTTCTGGTGCACTGGGGACTACGTCAGGGCTGCCCGTTTTCTCCCGTTCTGTATATGATATTTACGTCCTGATTGGAGAAGGCACTGAAACAAAACAGGAAACGGTTTCACTCTACAACATACGTAGCGCAGGGAAATGGTTAAATGGCGGCTCACCGGACTTGCTTTTGCCGATGATCTTGTGCAGATGGCCGACATTATGGCACACATGAAGGTACTGTTTACCACCTGCGAAGCAGACGCGACTCAGCTTCGACTGTATTTGAATGCCATTAGGTCTGCCGTTGTGCTGTTTTCCAGGCAGAGCGAGGGCCTTGAATCCCTTACCACCTAGGATAAAGCACTTCCCCTTAGTACCCGATACAGATACCTTGGTGTTACAATAACTTATTCGGAAGATTATCTAACAGAACTTTATGAAAATCTGAAGGCGTCGGCTCTAAGAACGCGGAACATGCTGCGTCGAAAAAGTCTTTGGATCTGCGACCGGTATCTAATAGCCCGAGAACTTTGGAAAGCGGTCGCTGTACCAGGATTGACTTTTGCCAATAGTGTTACGTGTACAGCCAGCGAAATCCGGGCATACATTGAAAGACGACAAAGAGAGATTGGACACCAGGCGCAAGGATGCCACAACAGGGTATCCAATCAACTTGTTCAAGGAAATCGATGGTCCCTCTTTCAAGACGTGAAGCATCAGCAAATTGAATATTATGACCGACTTCGACATATAAGGGAGACTGCGGGGCCAGGAGGATTTCATGTACCTTCATCTAAAATACGTACACCTAACGTGAAGACCTCGAATCATTCGACTTGGGACGAAGTACGGTGCCTTCTCAATGACCGGACGAGCCATCTGCAAAGGAAGACTGGGTTGCCAAGGTTTAGAGGGCAGATATAGACTTGTCGAGGCGGACCGCAGGAGGGCAGACATTCAACTTATAATTTTGGTTTATACTTTATACTAGGCACAAGGATGCCACAACAGGGTATCCTATCAACTTGTTCAAGGAGATCGATGGCCCTTTTTTAAGACACGTGAAGCAAGCAGCAAACTTGAAAATTATGCCCGACTTCGACATTGTTTCTCTTGCTTCCTCGAAGACGCCATTCCAAGGAGTCAAATGCACATATCATATTTTGGAAATATCCATTTCTAGCGATGTTACACTCAATTCACTTTTGAACCGGGGTCACACTGATCATACATCATACAAAATACAGTCTACAAACACCAGTCACCGGAATGTCCGTGGTTCGGATGCCGCGGGCCAATGTTTTCTCCTTGAACTCATTGCCATGCGGCATGCGGAAAGACGAATTTCGCGGTGACCCGCCCTCGAATCTGCAGGCAGGTTGTTTTTTGTCGACGTATAAGCAGTGTGACCCCGTATTTATGATAAAAAATGAGTAAAAAATTTAGGAAATATGCGTGAACAGAAAGTGCGCCGGGGCTACCCAGTAGATGGCGGCACTGAATTTGTTTAGCCGAATATTTGCGGTGAAGAGCCAATATGAAGTGACTGGAGGCGCGGTCAAGTCACGTTCATTTTCAAGAAAGGTGGCAACAAACAACATCTGCGTGACTACCGCCCACTTACTGTCACGGCTGTGACATACAGGGTGTTCGCGACAATTATCAATTTACCAATCTCATCTTGGGCCGAAGGTGTTGGTGTTCTTACGGAACTGAAAGCGGTTTTCGTAGGGATCGTCGACTAGATGACACTTGTTCATCTAACTCACTGCATGGAGATCGCTCGGGCGGAAAGGCGGAATCTTATATGTTGCTTTTTGGACATAGCCAAAGCCTATGACTGTGTACCACATTCGTTCCTATAAATCAGGAGGATACAACAACTCGATATGCCGGATCCCTGGGTGAGACTTATCTAGCGTATCTATGATGGAAACCACGTAATGGCAACTTTCAACGGGGCCCATCTGGGGATGTTCCGGTGCACAGGGGACTAAGTCAGGGCTGCCCGTTTTCTCCCGTTCTGTATATGATATTTACGTCCTGCATGGAGAAGGCACTAGAAAAAAACAGGAATCGGTTTCACTCTACAACATATGTAGCACGGGGAAATGGTTAAATGGCGGCTCACCGGACTTGCTTTTGCCGATGATCTTGTGCAGATGGCCGACATTATGGCACACATGAAGGTACTGTTTACCGCCTGCGAAGCAGAAGCGACTCAGCTTCGACTGTATTTCAATGCAATTAGGTCTGCCGTTGTGCTGTTTTCCAGGCAGAGCTAGGGCCTTGAATCTCTTACCATCTAGGATAAAGCACTTACCCTTAGTACCCGATACAGATACCTTGGTGTTACAATAACTTATTCGGAAGTTTATCTAACAGAACTTTATGAAAACCTCAAGGCGTCGGCTCTAAGAACGCGGAACATGCTGCATCGAAAAAGCCTTTGAAGCTGCGACCGGTATCTAATAACCCGAGAACTTTGGAAAGCGGTCGCTGTACCAGGATTGACTTTTGTCAATAGTGTTACGTGTACAGCCAGCGAAATCCGGGCATACATTGAAAGACGACAAGGAGAGATCGGACGCCAGGCACAAGGATGCCACTACAGGGTATCCAATCAACTTGTTCAAGGAAATCGATGGTCCTCTTTCAAGACGTGAAGCATCAGCAAATTTGAATATTATGCCCGACTTCGACATATGAAGGGAGACTGCGGGGCCAGGAGGATTTTCATGTACCTTCATCTAAAATACGTACACCTAACGTGAAGACCTCGAATCATTCGACTTGGGACGAAGTACGGTGCCTTCTCAATGACCGACGAGCCATCTGCAAAGGAAGACTGGGTTGCCAAGGTTAGAGGGCAGATATAGACTGTCGAGGCGGACCGCAGGAGGGCAGACATTCAACTTATAATTTTGGTTTATACTTTATACTAGGCACAAGGATGCCACAACAGGGTATCCTATCAACTTGTTCAAGGAGATCGATGGTCCTTTTTTAAGACACGTGAAGCAAGCAGCAAACTTGAAAATTATGCCCGACTTCGACATATGAAGGGAGACTGCTGGGCCAGGAGGATTTTCATGTACCTTCATCTAAAATACGTACACCTAACGTGGAGACGTCGAATCATTCGACTTGGGACGAAGTACGGTGCCTTCTCAATGACCGACGAGCCATCTGCAAAGGAAGACTGGGTTGCCAAGGTTAGAGGGCAGATATAGACTGTCGAGGCGGACCGCAGGAGGGCAGAGATTTAACTTATAATTTTGGTTTATACTTTATACTAGGCATAAGGATGCCACAACAGGGTATCCTATCAACTTGTTCAAGGAGATCGATGGTCCTTTTTTAAGCAACTCAAAGCCAGAAACACTATTCTGCAGTGACACACCGCCACCACGGCCGTAGCCCTGATTTAAGACAAAATCACTGTACCCGGTAGGACAAAAACAAAACAACAAAAAGCATCCTCATCTCTGCACTACGTTTTGGTCAACATGACCACATCGAAAATAATACCTATTGACTCAAAAAGCCACATGATATTTTCGCCTTTTAATCTGGCAGATTACACATTTAAGTGAAATAGGCTCAGTAATTTGTTAGTGTGCTTTTTTGGATATCTGTTTAAGACTTCTACTGTCACCATTCCCAGATTTTTGACCATAACCGAGAAAAACATCGAACACTGAGGTTTTAATGAAAGGAGGTTTCAACTAGCAGATCTTATCAAAATCTCGTTCATCGGAAATTGTAACGAGGGGGGTATCGTCCGCCTTACGTGCCAGTATCTTAAAGTTTCGCACCCAAACGTGTCGCCATTGTTTCTCTTGCTTCCTCGAAGACGCCATTCCAAGGAGTCAAATGCACATATCATATTTTGGAAATATCCATTTCTAGCGATGTTACACTCAATTCACTTTTGAACCGGGGTCACACTGATCATACATCATACAAAATACAGTCTACAAACACCAGTCACCGGAATGTCCGTGGTTCGGATGCCGCGGGCCAATGTTTTCTCCTTGAACTCATTGCCATGCGGCATGCGGAAAGACGAATTTCGCGGTGACCCGCCCTCGAATCTGCAGGCAGGTTGTTTTTTGTCGACGTATAAGCAGTGTGACCCCGTATTTATGATAAAAAATGAGTAAAAAATTTAGGAAATAGGCGTGAACAGAAAGTGCGCCGGGGCTACCCAGTAGATGGCGGCACTGAATTTGTTTAGCCGAATATTTGCGGTGAAGAGCCAATATGAAGTGACTGGAGGCGCGGTCAAGTCACGTTCATTTTCAAGAAAGGTGGCAACAAACAACATCTGCGTGACTACCGCCCACTTACTGTCACGGCTGTGACATACAGGGTGTTCGCGACAATTATCAATTTACCAATCTCATCTTGGGCCGAAGGTGTTGGTGTTCTTACGGAACTGAAAGCGGTTTTCGTAGGGATCGTCGACTAGATGACACTTGTTCATCTAACTCACTGCATGGAGATCGCTCGGGCGGAAAGGCGGAATCTGTATATGTTGCTTTTTGGACATAGCCAAAGCCTATGACTGTGTAACCACATTCGTTCCTATAATCAGGAGGATACACAACTCGATATGCCGGATCCCTGGGTGAGACTTATCTAGCGTATCTATGATGGAAACCACGTAATGGCAACTTTCAACGGGGCCCATCTGGGGATGTTCCGGTGCACAGGGGACTAAGTCAGGGCTGCCCGTTTTCTCCCGTTCTGTATATGATATTTACGTCCTGCATGGAGAAGGCACTAGAAAAAAACAGGAATCGGTTTCACTCTACAACATATGTAGCACGGGGAAATGGTTAAATGGCGGCTCACCGGACTTGCTTTTGCCGATGATCTTGTGCAGATGGCCGACATTATGGCACACATGAAGGTACTGTTTACCGCCTGCGAAGCAGAAGCGACTCAGCTTCGACTGTATTTCAATGCAATTAGGTCTGCCGTTGTGCTGTTTTTCCAGGCAGAGCTAGGGCCTTGAATCTCTTACCATCTAGGATAAAGCACTTACCCTTAGTACCCGATACAGATACCTTGGTGTTACAATAACTTATTCGGAAGTTTATCTAACAGAACTTTATGAAAACCTCAAGGCGTCGGCTCTAAGAACGCGGAACATGCTGCATCGAAAAGCCTTTGAAGCTGCGACCGGTATCTAATAACCCGAGAACTTTGGAAAGCGGTCGCTGTACCAGGATTGACTTTTGTCAATAGTGTTACGTGTACAGCCAGCGAAATCCGGGAATACATTGAAAGACGACAAGGAGAGATCGGACGCCAGGCACAAGGATGCCACTACAGGGTATCCAATCAACTTGTTCAAGGAAATCGATGGTCCTCTTTCAAGACGTGAAGCATCAGCAAATTTGAATATTATGCCCGACTTCGACATATGAAGGGAGACTGCGGGGCCAGGAGGATTTTCATGTACCTTCATCTAAAATACGTACACCTAACGTGGAGACGTCGAATCATTCGACTTGGGACGAAGTACGGTGCCTTCTCAATGACCGACGAGCCATCTGCAAAGGAAGACTGGGTTGCCAAGGTTAGAGGGCAGATATAGACTGTCGAGGCGGACCGCAGGAGGGCAGACATTCAACTTATAATTTTGGTTTATACTTTATACTAGGCACAAGGATGCCACAACAGGGTATCCTATCAACTTGTTCAAGGAGATCGATGGTCCTTTTTTAAGACACGTGAAGCAAGCAGCAAACTTGAAAATTATGCCCGACTTCGACATATGAAGGGAGACTGCTGGGCCAGGAGGATTTTCATGTACCTTCATCTAAAATACGTACACCTAACGTGGAGACGTCGAATCATTCGACTTGGGACGAAGTACGGTGCCTTCTCAATGACCGACGAGCCATCTGCAAAGGAAGACTGGGTTGCCAAGGTTAGAGGGCAGACAGGAAGCTTCGTGTACCTTCATCTAAAATACGTACACCTAACTTGGAGACGTCGAATCAATGACCCGCGAGCCATCTACAAAGTAAGATTGGATTGCCAAGGTTAGAGGGCAGATATAGACTGTCGAGGCGGACCGCTGGAGGGCAGACATGCAAGAGCATTCAAGTATGCACCTGTACGCGTCTTAAAAGACCGACATCGCTCCTATTCACTGGTGTGGAAATAAGTTTGGAAGTCGACTCCTCGCCGAGGCCCGCGGTGGTGCCTTGCATTTTCGTCTGTACAGAAGAAGATATGACACCAACGTAACGGACACGCTGTGCAGTGCACGTGGTAATGCGGACGAAACTTTACAACATTTGCTTCTCGAGTGTCCGGCACTGTAACCTGCAGCAGGCGTCGGTACGCGCATCGAGCAAGCTCTTGGATTTACAGAACTAAATTTGTGACGTGCACGAAGCGGGAGGCTCGAGGCTTGGTGGGCGATCCACCTGTGAAACTCGAAAATAAAAATACTCCTTTTTATTTATTTATTTATATTTTTTTGGGGGGGCGTGCCTGTTTTATAGACGCTCGTTGCAAAGAGCAAGCGACGCATAAATACATACTCATACACGCCAAAGAAAAAAAGCCAAATACACCAACAAAAATGTAAAAAAAATCCCGTTTTAGTTTAACCACCATTATATATGTAACAGTACGACGTGCGACTTTAGATGTTTAAATTTACTCGCCAACATAAAATGTTCACATGTAAATATAAATGTGTTTTTTTCCTTTCTAGAAAATGCGTGCCGCCAGGGAACCCTGTCTCGTACATCTTGTCGTGCCTAGAGCCGCTGTGCGCAAACGCTAGTTGTTATTGAACAGCGTGCTAGTCTTTATTGCGTTAACACTTAGCATATAATTTTGGTTTATACTTTTGGCCTGCACTATTGTCCACGCAGATACAACGAAGACGCAGCAACGAAGTAGTGGGCAGACGGGAGTGACGGAGCAAGAATCTCTGAGGACCACAACCAGAGGAATGACAACTACGACCACAACCAGAGGAATGACAACTACGACCACAACGGAGGAAGACAAGACGACGACAAAGAAAACAAGACGTACGAAAACAACCCTCTTTGTCACAGGTATGTTTCCGTGTTATGAAGTTTCGTTAAGATTTATCTGAAAACCTTTTCATCTACAGCGAGGGCCAAAACGAATCAAATCTGCTTCAAATTAAAAAAAGAGTCAATAAAAAAAAAAATAACGAATCGTTTTGTACCCGCTGGCATTGATATTTAGCACGAAGGAGCGGCTGGGTGGTGAATTTCTCTCTCTTTTGTTGAAAATATGGCAAGCAAACATGACTCGATTAAAACTTGTAACTAAAAACATAAATCGTTTGTCTTTGTATTCAATTAAAACTTTTTTTGCATAAAAACAACAACAACGTAGTGGGTGTTTGGGACGTTTGATTTATTAGAAACCAGAAAGGAGAAGAATACAATTCGTTCTGGTTGCCTGTTTTGGACAATAAATCGCTCCAATTGCCCACTGGTGCGCTTTTTTACTTTCAGTCTAAAAGGCTTACCTGCATAATGAGCATTAAAAAGGTTTCTTTTTGTGGTGTACCTTTCGGTTGAGGCATGTTTATTGCTCAAGAGCTTAGAAAAAACTAAAAAAAAAACAGTTGCTCCAGCCAACCGTATTTTTTTTCGCTAAATTTACTGTCCGAGCACTCCGGAACTAATTCCTGAGATTGATTTAAAATGGGTTCATTCCGTTCGGCCCACGCCGTAGAAGACATAAAAAAGAGGCGTTTTTTTTGTGGTTGAAGTAGTTTGTTTGTGTGTGTGTGTGTGTGTGCGGCCACGTGCGCGTGCGCGTGTGTGTGTTTGTGCGTGTGTATGTCGGTGTATGTGTATGTGTTTTAAGTCGTTTTACATGTCGCGTTTTTAGCTTTAAATGATTGAGGGCTTGTAATGTATCGATCTTTGGCGGTTACATCTGGTGTGGTGTATGCTGTTGGGGCTACTCCAACGTAACTTTCACTACCGTTCATCGAATGTTTCGAATTTTGTAGAATGTTTATTACTAATTCACTACGATAAGTCATGTATTTCACGCTCTCGACATAACTATTTTTAAAATCGTCGTATTGCGTTTATGTGTATACCTTCGGTTATTTGTAACACTTTTAACGCATTTGTGTTTACCTTGAATTTTGAAATAAAATTTTTTTTTTTCGCGCTATGCGTCTTTAAAGACCGACCTACGGAACCATTTTCCGCAAGGTAGGAAAATGCCCCTCGTGCCCCTCCTCTTCTCACCCTCTCCCAAAAGTCACGTGATGGCAGGGGCTTCTTTCGTGTCGGTTTAAGCCCCTGCCATCACGTGACTTTTGGGAGAGGGTGAGAAGAGGAGGAGCGCGAGGGGCATTTTCTTACCTTGCGGAAAACGGTTCCGTAGGTCGGTCTTTAAGACGTTAAAAAAAAAAAAAACATGTTCAGTATGCAAACTTTTTACAAATAAGCGGGTCAACGTGTTTTGCCTGTAGTTGTTTTTAGAATAAATTTATTCTTATCTTTATCCTCATCCTCACAAGCATTAGCAACTTGAGAACGACGAGACGCCATTACTTATAATAGGCTCGTTAAACGAGAGGCCAAAGAGAAAGAAAAACAAATAATGGCGTCAAATATTGGTGCAGTTGAAGGTTGACCTTCGTACTGATCGCTAGAGTTTCTTGCAAAAATAATTGACCGGATGCAGAATGATGATAAACGACATGTCTGCCTCACGTCAATCATGATGATCTGGCGGCAGGCCCCTCTTTAAGCCGGGGGGGTCAGACTTTACTCGACTTTACTAATTGAGCAGTGTGTTGTTGTCCATAAGAGTACAAAAACAGAATATATAAAAAAACGGGAAAAGGGTGAGATGTGGAGATTTAGAAAGCGAGAAGCGTCTGGTTCCTTCTCTGATTTGGGTTGTGTTTCCTCATTTCACTTGTTTGACGATCACGTCTTAAAGGGGCCCTGCAATCATATTTAAGCGTCTATCTTTTTGGCGGTTTCCATGTCTCTTGGGGTTCGGGCAAGCCAGCGGGCACGGAGAGAGTAATTAAATATCAGTGCGTCATATTTTAACCGGACGACGCGGAAACCTCCTCCACCTACGAGGGCGACCCGTGTTGCCGAAAGCTCGCGATATGTGACGTCTTAGGTCCTGACCTTACTACTGGTCAGAGCCACTAAAAGCTTTTTTTTTAGTCGAGATACAAAATATAAGTGTCGCGAACCGTTTCATTTATTATGAAAGTAGTTTTTGTTCAGTATTTTAGATCAGAAAAGAAACAAATGCAGTTTATAAAGTACGGAAACAAGAAATGACCCGTCGACATACCCGCCACCAAGAGGCGGAAAAAACGGCGCATACTAGAAAGGAGTAGTGGAATCAGGCGCCGAAACGGAAAGGTCCCGGATGTACGCGGCGGCGCTGCGGTCGTATACCGGCTCAAGGATCCGAGCGGTTCCGAGCGTTCCGAAGGCCTTCGGCGCGGGCCCTGCTAGCGATTTGGCCATTTGGCGGTATGGCAGCGCGAAGTGGCTCCCGTTCTGAACTAATCTTTACCCCTTGTTTGTCTGTCGTTTGTGGTCAATGAATTTTTATGCCGAAATAGTCTTTAATCGCGCAGCAAATGCATTGCGAGCCGCCCTGGCCGCCCGCTTCATACAGCCTATCCAACACATGCTTTAGTGGCGCCCTCTCGAGCCGTCGACACGGAGCGCGGCAGCCGTGAGCGCTCGTTAAGCTCACTACCCCTCCTCTAGTTCACGGCCACTCAAGCCAGGACCTACGACGTCATGAAGCAGGTTATTTTTTGCTTGTTTTTGTAATTCTAATTTGCCTATAACTTTTAAAATAAAGCGAAATTTGAGAAAAGAAAAGTTTCATTAAGTTACTACGTTCAGTGCGCTCAGGTTCGGTGCAAATTAAAAACCAGTCAAAAAGTTGTTGCAGGGCCCCTTTAAACAGATGGTCTGTTTTAAATTGTTTTGTGTTTCATTTCTAAAATTTGTAATCCTGTCACGAATGTTCTTAAGTCTCTAGAGAAAACAAGATAACAGAGACGTCATTATTGCGTTATCGTGTTGCGACTATCACTTTTGGCAACATAAAAACGAAAAGAAAAATTTCTTCCACTCACACACACGCACAAAAGAAAAAAAAAAACACTAGAAGGAATGGTTCACTGAAAGGTGTGATGCAAACATTTTCTTACTCTCAGTAAATACCCCTTAGAATTACTCAACATTCTTAGCCTATGAGGCACGCGTTAGTTTTCTTTATGCAAGCAGTGGCCGTCGCAGAAAAAAAAAAAAAAAATTCGAGAAGAACGAGCAGTGTTCACCGCCTCAACTCAGAGCCAGAGCAAGCGGCTACGTGATCTGAAGTCGATTAAATGCCGCCAATGATCAACATAGCCGCGCGCGGGGGTTGGCAAAGCACAGGGAGCGCAGTGATTGGGCAGAAGCTGTACTGCCCCAATGCATGTCGAGGCCTCTATTGCAACGAGCCCAAATCGAATGCTCACGCAGTGCTCGGGTCTACTGCGTGAGCCACGTTTAAATATCGTCATCGCGGGGATTCCAAAGATTTGATGAGGAAATCCTGGTTATCGCATTTGTTGACAATGCTAACAACGCGATCCGCTATAGCTTCGTCATCAAGTTTTGCGAAGGAGAGACTGAAAGAAAACGTTCGCTTTTATCCCTGATATGGACCAACACACTGTTTACAAACAAGCCCGCGTTTGCCCGCACCAGGTGTGGGCATTGCGCGTGCGCAGAAACCAAATTCGCGTCAGGCAAAGCATCTGCGCATGCGCAGTGCCGACAGCAGCGCCACCGCAGTGGTGTGACGTCAGAGAGTTGAGTTGGTCTATAGACCTGTCTCAAAAGTCTGCGGCATCTGGTAGCCGCGGCACCAATAATCTTAGTTCACCAATGTTTACGCATGTTCTCTGAGCATGCATTGGCCACGAGGGGCGCGTCAGCGTTCGAGCCGATTTCACGCCGAAGTTCCTAGTATCCACGCCTGAAGTCGCATTGAAAACTAGCGCAGCGTCAGTTTTCGGCGAGGATTAGGATCTAATAACACGCTTTGTGTACACTGGATGGATGGATGAATGTTGATGGCTATACCCTTTGTAAGGTGCGGTAACTTGCGCCACCTTGCCTAAGGCTAAAAAGACGAGACATGGCGAACGCCAATTTGTCTCGATGAACTGTTGAAAAAGGTCTATTACGCGGCGTCAGAGAAGCTTCCTAGTCACTGGCGTGTTGCGTGCGAGCATACTTGGGTCCCACTAGTGCCTGTAAAAAATGGAAGACGTTTACAAATCTTTGAAATGCCGAATTAGAGGGCAGCTCTTGAGGAGGAGGAGGAGGGGAGGGGAGGGTATGCCCGTGTGATTTCACGAGGGCGACTTCACTTGTGACCCTCGTGACGTCACTCGCGACGTCACACGCGACTTCATTACGTCACACGTGACCCTCGTGACGTCAATCGTGGCACTCGTGACGTCACTGGCGACCCTCGTGACGCCACACGTGACGTCATTGGTGACCCTCGTGACGTTACTCGTGGCCCTCATGACGTCACGTGTGACGTCACGCGGTTGCGCCGACGGCGACGCCGCTCAACCCGGAAGGGGCGCCTAAGAGCTGTGCTCTAAGAACATTCCTTCCCAATATTGTCGCACGGCCCCTTTATGCCCAACCTGCCGGGTCCGCCGGGCATCAGGTGGAACATTGTGTTCGGCAGGAGCGCGAACCACGAAAAAGGAGAGCCGGCTCATGCTCCCACCTTTTTGGTGATGTCGTCAAAATGGCGTCAGTAAAATGGCGCAACTTCTTCCACTTTCCTTATGTTGCAACAAACCATAGATATAGCGGAGCAAAAAGCCTTGCCGCCTCGTCTGGTGTCCTCTCTGCAGGCGTGGGAACTTTGAAGGCTTGTGACTGCAAGGGTCCCTTACGCAAGAAGGAATTGACTTCCACCTGAAATAAGGCGTACCTCGCGCGACCACAGGTGGCAGCTGAAAAAAATCCGCCTGGCCCGAGAACCGATCCCGGGACCACTCCAAAACAAGCAGAGTGCTAGTCTAGAGACATGCGCTCCGCTGGTCTCAGCTCGCGCCCTCCAAGACTAGAGGGCGACAGTTGTCCTCTATATCATTTGGAAGTTAGTTTCTTTTTCCCTAATTATTCTCCACCATGTTCACTTCCCCCAAATTATTGTATCGAATTATTCTTAGATTGATGACGAGTTTTGCTTCGTTCTTCGTTTTGCAGAAACCGTCGAAGACGAACCTTCTACAACACCGGATACAGAATGGCCCGAAATCTACCGTGAGTTTGTGGGTTTGAGCTGCCCCGCTTCCGAAAGACTTCGAGCTGCGTCTTTAGCGATCTACTTCCACCCAGTGTTGTAGGCGCCATCGAAAAAAAGTAACGAAATACGCTACTCGTTACTTGCAAATAAAAGGAACGCGATACCGACCTACGTAACCTCAAAATATAAAGAACGCTTTACCATTACCGTTAAAAAGTAACGCACGTTACTTTTTTTAATTATCATTGAACTCGGTTTACTGCTTTAACGTTACAGGTGTGCATAAGCGCCATATTTCAAGAAACATTATGTTCATGCAGAAGCTGAACATAATTACTTTATCTTTTTCTCGGTTCCAACTAAGACTCACAAAAAATGAAAGAAAAACAAAAAAAAAAAACACTAAAACAATGATATAATTGGCGCCTGAAACACGAAACAAATTGACGTAATTTGTTTAAGTCTTGGGTAGAAAAAGTAGCGAATAACGTAACTATACGTTCCACGTTACTCGAAATAAGTAACGTAAGTACGTTACCCGTTACTGTTTTCAAAATGTAACGAGTGCGTTACACGTTACCGAAAAAAAAAGTAACGCGTTACCAGCGTTGCGTTACCGCCAACTCTGCTTCCACCGGGCACAAGGTGGTACATATTGTGTGCAATCTGGACTGAGTTTTTATAGACACGATTTAATAGGCCATCACTATCTAGATAGGAAGTCGTGGTACTGAATATTTTACGTCCCCCACTGAAGGCGACTGCGGGTCACACACACTGGACACGAGGAATGTGTCCCCGTCAGGTAGGGACTTCTGTTCTTACTGATTTAACAAAAGGTCCAGTCCAACGCGGACGTAATAATCGCGTGGAATATGTGCCCCGTTCTTTCCTTCAGTGATGACGTATACTACTTAGAACCACGTGCCCTCTATCTAAGTGATGTTGAATATGTCTGCCTTAAGACCTGTATATAGGGTATTCTACAAAAAGCGGTTGAAATCGTTCCCGCAAAAAGCACGTATCACACACACACACACATACGCACACACACACACCAAACAAACAAACAAACAAAAAAAGGCTTGATGTTGCATCAGTCTCTGCCGAAGGACCTGGTTAAAAAAAATATAAATTATATCGTTCGGTTTAAAGATGTTTTAATTGCTTTTGATAAGTTTCTTCTTTAACCCCTTAAATAAAAGTCATGGTTTAAATCAGAAGCTTGCTGGGCATCAAAGAAACTCCTAAACCTATCCCCATTAAAAATGTAAAAGGCATGCACAGAAGTAGACTGCACAAAAAATAACAACAGCAACCACGCATTCACATGAATGCGTTTTGAAGTGTCGGTTTTCTATTAAAACGCACCTCTTCGCATGACGAAGGTGAACCCAAGAATAGAGCCTATTCCCGCAATGTCATTCAAGCAGAACATCGTTTCATTTTGCCGACTTGCACCACACTTTTTCCACTCTTACAATGGAGTCGAGGCGGTAGTTGCGCGCTTTTAAAACCTATATACAGGCATAAGAATGTTTATTCCTTCTCCTCCACTGGCGCGGAGATGGTCTCTTATATCCCGTAAGAAACCGAAACCTGGAAACGCGCCCAAATCGAGTTTTTGTTTTTCTGGAAACACTGTAAAATGTTGCGCATGGCTTACTTATTTTGTTAAGTGCATTGACTTGTAGATTTTCGATTTTTATCAGAATGTTTCTTATTGACAGGGAGCCTTTTAATTATGTAATTAGTTATTAACATACCTATAAGGAGCGCTATTAAGTTTCCTAGATAGGCTCCTTGGAAAAGGTAAATACGACATCAAAACCTTTTAATGCGTTAGCATTAGCGATCTGGTACATGCGCTGACCTTGGACGGTTTTGGACGTTTCGAGTATTCAAAGTTCGCAACGTCGCCTAGGTATGCCTCCACGGCACAACTGGCTGTGGAAGCTGGCTAGGAAACACCTTCTCCAAGCGCCGACAGGTGATGGCGGAGTGCATATTTCGAGAGGCTAGGCAATAGGACGCATAGCTATGGAGGCCGCACTGGATCAGATGGTTATAGGGGAGCGACGCCCTGACGTAACACCCAGCAACCGAAGAGCGCCGGCGACGTCCTTCTTCGCCAGTTTCGGCGCCACGCAGTGGGGGACGGCGAGCGTGTCACTATAACGCGTCTTAACCCCCCTCCCCTCCCCGTTCCCGACGCTTCGCAGCGAGAGTCTGTTGATGGCTCCTTACAAAATATTAATCTACCTTGGCCCACCCGTACACGTCGCTTCGCGGCGCCCCGGCGGCGGCTCAAGTACTCCCCAGGACCGCTGTCCCTTCCGCACCGCGGTTGCTAGGTTTTACGTCACGCCGTCGCTCTCTATAATGAGCCAATCCTATGCGGCCGCCGTTGCTATGCGTCCCATCGCCTAACCTCTCAAAATAAGCGGCCGGTGTGCGGGTGTTCGCTTTGGACGCCCTCGGAAGCTCCTGTCGCCGGCTTTGGAGATCTGTCGTTGCACAGGGGCTGCGGTTCCGTTTTTCGGCCTATCACGCCGTTCTTGACGGATATTTACTATGCCACGGGGCCGTAAGCGCATGGTGTCGTCACCCCAGTGCACTTCAACGAAATGGCTCCGTCCTTTTCCGCTCATCATGTGCACGTCCTTAATGCACTCGCTAAGTTACCCGATTATACTTGTGCCAGGGAGAGGGGGGTCTCGGGAATGCTTACCTCGCAGAAAAGTGCCGAGAGGCTGCATTCACCATGCTATGTTATGTATAACCGCTGCGCGATACGTTAAAGCATTTCTTAGAGATTCAGCGTGCCGGCAGCAACGATTTCGTTTTATTTTTTCTGAAGATCCTCCTCGCGGGGGCCTTCGCTCAAAAATGGCGCCGTGCAGCCGGGAAGAAAGGGAGGTTGCAGGAGAGGGGAAATCGTGTTCCTTTTCCGTTTACAGGTGCTTTAGGTTCGCTATTTCTTGACGGATATCAGCGGCATAGGCGCCATCGGTGGCCCCTGATGGACCATATGGCTCGTTAGAATATTAAAATAGAATTACTTTTAGGAGATTTTAATGCCCACCTCCCCTTGTGGTGTGGCACTCGCCAGGACTCGCGTGGTGGAGTCATTGAACGGTTTTTACTGTCATCTAGTTTCTGTCTTTTGAACAGCAGAGAGCCTACCTTCTTTAGCGCAGCTCACAACTCATTTACATCCATTGATCTTTCCATTTTATCTCCGTCCTTCGTGTCTTGTTTCGCATGGAGCTGTAGAGGTGTGTTCCTCTACATCACGTATTTTATTTACAGTATTTACAGTCTGGCTTAAGTCATTCTGATAGTCTCGTCTCCGCTGCTCGCGATCGTCGTTGCCGGGTCTCGTGATCGCGCCTCTTTCTCCTCTTCTCTTCGTAAGCGGTCACTACAAGTACTCCCCCCCTAGTGAGGAGGCGGAGGTGACGAGCGTTTACGTTCCTGAGGAAGCCATTGTCGTGAGGTTTCACCGGTCTTGTCCCGACTTAAGTTCCATGCATTGCCTGTCTGGAACTTAGCCTATCGAGGTCTTCGAAACGGTGTTGCATCTTGTACACAAAAATCTGAGTCAAGGTGGGCAGCCTTAACTCTGTCTAACGAGACGACTTTCTCGTTGCCCTTTACCAGTAGTGTCACCGTTTTGTCACTGCGTCTCAGAACCTGAAACGGTCCATCGTATGTGGGCTGTAGGGGTTTCTTGACTCCGTCATTTCTGAGAAAAACGTGTGTACAGAGCAGAATATCAGCCGGAACGGACGTGTAACGTGTCGACGGTACCCTTGTGTAGGTAGGTCGGAGGTCCTGCATGAGGATACGGAGTCGTTTTACATAGTTTTCGGCACTCTCAATTTCGGTGTCACTTGATTGGTTGAAGAATTCTCCTGGCAGACGGAGTGACGTACCGTACACCAACTCGGCCGTGCAACAATTAATATCCGTTTTGAAAGCTGTTCGTATGCCGAGCATAACTAATGGTAGAGCTTCCGTCCATGCAATGCTGTTTGGCTGAGCCTTGATTGCTGCCTTGAGCTGACGATGGAATCGTTCTATCATGCCATTGGATATCGGATGATACGCTGTGGTGTGGATGTGCTTGACTCCGAGAAAATGGGAAAGGCTTCGAAACAGTGATGATTCGAACTGTCGTCCTTGGTCGGTGGTGATGGTTTGGGGAACGCCAAATCGGCTTACCCACATTTCAATTAGCGTTTGCGCCACTGTTTGTGTTGTGATGTCTCTCATCGGAGCGACCTCGGGCCACCGCGTAAAACGATCTATGGCGGTCAAGATGTAGCGGTATTCATGCGATGGGGGAAGCGGTCCTACAATGTCAACATGAATTTGGGCGAAGCGGGCATCTGGTGGGTTGAACGCGCCCAATGGTGTGATGATATGCCGGTGTATCTTTGCACGCTGACATTGCACACATGTCTTGGTCCATGCCCGCACATCAGCGTTGATGCGCGGCCAGATGAATCTTGGCACAATAAGACGTTGCGTGGCTCTTATTCCTGGGTGGGATAGGCCATGGAGGGAATCAAAGATTGTCCGGCGTAAATGGGCGGGGATAAAAGGTCGCGGTTGTCCTGTCGACATGTCGCATGCTATCGTGTCGTCAGAGCCATGCATCCGCACATCTTCGAAGATAAGTGTTGCTGAAGTCGTTCGGAGCTTTTGGAGTTCGGCATCAGCGCGTTGGGCTGCTGCAAGCTCCGCATAGGGGACCAGATGAGGTTCGAAGGAGCATCGATTCACACCGATCCTGGAGAGCGCATCAGCCGCAGCGTTCTCTGTGCCCTTGACGAAGCGGATGTCGGTCGTGAACTCTGAGATGAAAGCCATCTGCCGCACCTCTCGCGGAGTGTGTGCTGTGCTGTTGGATGTTAGTGCAAATGTCAGCGGTTTATGGTCGGTCAGGACAAAAAAAGTTTGGCCTTCAACAAAATGCCGGAAGTGCTTGATTGCGAGGTATATAGCCAGCAGCTCCCTCCCAAAGGTGCTGTAGCGAACTTCTGTTGGTGAAAGTTTTCTTGAGAAGAATGCCAGTGGATGCCAGTTATCTTCTACCTGCTGTTGTAGAACAGCTCCCACAGCACCATCAGAGGCGTCAACCATAATGGAGATGGGTGCGTGGCGCTTCGGGTGTATTAGGAGCGTGGCGTTGGCAATGGCATTTTTAACTGTCTCGAAGGCATGATGGGCGGTTTCATTCCACTGCAGTAGTGACGTTTTCGTCTTGTTTCCTTGCAGCATTGCGAAAAGTGGTTGACTTATATGAGCGCAATGTGGGATGAATCGACGATAAAAATTAGAAAGCCCCAAGAACTCACGGAGCTTCGTTGTCGTCGTCGGTGTTGGAAAGTTTTTGATGATATCGACCGTCTCAGGCAGTGTTCGGATCCCGTGGCTATCTACGTGGTGTCCAAGAAAACGTATTTCTTTGACACCGAACTCACATTTTGTCGCATTGACGACGAGCCCGTATTCTTGCAACCGAGAAAAGAGCTGTCGAAGATGGTTGGCATGTTCTTCAGGTGTGCGACTGAACACCAAGATATCATCGATGTAAGCGAATGTGAAGGTCAAGCCGCGAAGAACTTGATCAACAAAACGTTGGAAGGTTTGCGCGGCGTTCCGAAGTCCAAACGGCATTCTCAAGAACTCAAACAAACCAAACGGTGTGACGATCGCAGTCTTGGCAATGTCTGTAGGTTCGATGGGAATTTGGTGGTAGGCTTTAACCAAATCCACTTTGCTGAAAATAGTGGCCCCTTCTACCATGCCGCCGAGGTCTTGAATATGTGGTATCGGGTAGCGATCTGGCACTGTAGCCTTATTTAGTGCTCGATAGTCCCCACAGGGTCGCCAGTCTCCGTCTTTTTTTGGTACCATGTGGAGTGGGGAAGACCACGGACTCGAAGAAGGCCGTATATAACCAAGTTCGAGCATGTGGTCAAACTCATCCTTAGCAATCCGAAAACGGTCGGTTGTTAAACGTCGTGGTCTTGCGAAAACCGGGGGACCCTTGGTCTCAATGTGATGGGTGACGTTGTGCTTCACGCTTTCATCAGGGATCGGTGGGCGGAAGACTTGAGGAAACTCGTTGACAACGTTCTTCCATGGAGTGTCCACTTCCGCTCGTGGGAGAGACGGACTGAGAGGCGTCACCTTTGATATGAGAACTTGGACGCTAAGCTGCGTGTCGGTGTCGAAGAGCATGTTCCTTCTCATGTCAACTGTGAGGGCGAACCTTCGCAAGAAGTCTGCTCCAATTATTGCTTGTTGGACGTCGGCGATGATGAAAAGCCAGCGAAACGTCCTGCGGAGCCCGATGTCCAGTGTCAGCGACTTTTCTCCGTACGCCTTGATTGAAGACCCGTTTACTGCTTGGAGTGGCGGAGATTCTTGGCGCTGCCGACGTTCCTCCATCGTAGGGGGCACAACGCTTACCTCTGCACCAGTGTCTATCAGGAAACGAACCTTCGTTCGGCGTTCGGTGACGTAGAATAGTCGACCTGAGTTGGGGCTCTCGACGCTGGCGGTCTTCAGCGCGTGCCCATGCCGTTTCCCGAGTAAGTACACGGCGAGCGACATTGTCTTGCGTGTTGTCCATAGCGTCGGTGGTACCAGCATACCTCTGACTCGGAGTCGGTGGGCTCGTGGCGTGCGTAGTTCTGGTGGCGACGGACATTCTCTTTCGCGGTCGGAGAAGGCGACGGTCGTACGCATAGCCTGTGGAGCTCTTGACTCAGCTGGTCTACCCTGACCTCCATGCGCTTGTTGAAGTCCATGATTTGAGTGAGTTGAGCTCCAACCTCAGATGGCGTAGGTGGTGGTGCTGATGTGCTTTGTTCCAGTGCGGAAATGCTAGAACCACCTACCTCCATAATCTGGTCCGCCGTACGAGCCAGAGTGGCAATCGAGTCTGTCGTTGTTGCGCTCAAGATCATGCGCACTTGGGCTGGAAGGCGTTGAAGGAACAGCTCCCTCAGAATTGCTGTGTCAATTGTTGTTGCCTTGTCTCCGAGGAGCTGTTCTATTCGTCGAAGAAATTCGGTAGGCTTTCGGTCGCCCAACTCCTCGGAAGTCAAAAGCTGTTGCAGTCGGCGCGGTTCGGATTCCGTTGTGCGGCGTATCAGCTCCTCTCGTAGTTTCTCGTAAGGTTGGTCGTCTGGAGGTGAGCGCAGTATGTCCCGTACCATGGCCGCTGTTGCTTGCGGAAGAGTCGAAACTACGTAATCAAACTTCGTCTGAGACGACGTAATTCTGTGCTTTCGGAAAATGGATTCTGTCGTTAGAAACCATAGTTCGGAGTCGGCCGACCAGAACTCGGGAAACTTAATGGTCGTTGTCGTCGTCCCCAAGATTGACGGGGTCTGAGCAGAGCCGGTGTCATCTCCTTGACTCATGCTGCAAGTAGAAAGCTGAGCTCACCGAAAACCAAGGCTCTGGAGCTGTGTGGCAGGGTCAGGGCAGATGTCTCTTGTTATCGGGTCACCAATTTGTAGAGGTGTGTTCCTCTACATCACGTATTTTATTTACAGTATTTACAGTCTGGCTTAAGTCATTCTGATAGTCTCGTCTCCGCTGCTCGCGATCGTCGTTGCCGGGTCTCGTGATCGCGCCTCTTTCTCCTCTTCTCTTCGTAAGCGGTCACTACAGAGCGTTTTAAATAATCCTTTTGGAAGCGACCACTTTCCGGTTGCTCTAGAGAGCGTAGCATCTATTCTCAGTCTCATGAAACGAACTCCGTGTTGGAAACTAGAAAAAGCAGACTGGGCACTTTTTAGCTAAAAATCCGAGCTTTTTCCCTCTATGTTCTCTTCATTAACTCATGACGAAGCCACAGTTTGCCTCACAGAACATATAATTAGTGCTGCTCTTTGCTCCGTCCCTCAAATTTCTTCGAACATCTACAAGAAATGTGAGCTATGGCTGAATGAGTATTGTTACACCACAAAAAAGAACCGAGATAAGGCTTGGGGTGTGTTTCGTAGATACCCGACGTCCGTGAACTTGATTGTATTAAAAAAACGCAGAGTTTGTGCACGCTGAACTCGGAAGCACGCTAAACGAAAGTCTTGGAGAGGTTACTTGTCCTCCATCAGCAGCTATGTTCCAGCAAAGGAAGTGTGGGACGGACTTGACAAGGTCAAGAGGAAATACCGCTGTTTTACAATCCCCCTTTTTCCGGCTTCTGGAGCCTCAGTGCTAGACCAAGCTAACGTGTTGGGCACTCACTTCGCTGCTGTTTCAAATTCCGCACATTAATTCCCAGCGTTCCTGAAGCGTAAGGCAAGCATGGAAAAGACGAGGCTCTGCTTCACAGGAGGAGCGTCTGCACCTTGCAATCAGCCATTTACAATAGACCCTTTCACAAATTCAGTGCCATCTAGTGTCTGAAATAGCAGTTCAAACTGCTGTATGCTAATGGCGGATAAAATCTGGTGACTTTTCATCAACGGCAGGCGTACGAAAGTTAGGGTGTTTTCTGTTGAACGGTTATTTGTCTATCTGCTTCAGTTTCGATGGTGTCAAGAAACTACCGCTCTGCACAAGGCGCTTATAGTTGAGTAAGCCTCTCACTAAAACTAACATTTCATTTTCATGAGCTGTCATGGGGCGTGCTGAAGCCGAGCATTCCAAGGACTTGCATGACAGCCTCAAATGCGTAATGCATATAAGCTTAAAAGTCTAGATGCTTAGGCTCCGCATCGGTTTCTGTCTTCAAATTCTTCCTTCACCAGCCATAGAAAGGCCGCCATTCGCATGTACAGATGATACACACTTTTAGGTGATGATAGCTATCGAGGTGGCCAGACTGAATTTCTGGAAGGGTCTATAGTGTAGCTCTCGGTGGCTCTTAATTCCTGCGAAAATTCAGCCCCCTGCCCTGATGGAATTCACTACGACATGAGCCGACACTTACCTAGAGAGTCACTCAGTGCCCTTCTCACTTACTTCAATGGCCTGTGGGGGTGATGCATACTTCCCTGTTGAATGGAAGCGGGCTGAAGTTACACCGCTGTTCAAACCTGGCAAGAACCCTTTCTTCCCTGCAAGTTACAGACCAATAGCATTGTCAAGTTGTCTGGGGAATACCTTTGAAAAAATAATTAACATGTGCCTTATTTATTTTCTGGAGCCCCATAATATCTTGGATATCATTCAGTGCGGCTGTCGGCCTGAACGCTCTACAAGGACCAGTTAGTGCAGCTGGAAACCTTCGTGAGTGGTGCTTTCGTCAATAGGCAGCATTGTGTATCTGTTTTCTTTTATTTGGACAAGGCCTATGATACCACTTGGAGGTATAGCATCTTGTGCGATCTTTCCATGTATGGAATACGTCGTAGAATGCTTCAGTGCATTAAGATCTTTTTGTGTAAACGCACTTTTCGAGTTCGGTTGGGAACAACCTTATCAGAAAGATTCGTTCAAGAGGAAAGATTCGTTCAAGAGAATGGTGTTCCTCAGGGTGGAATCCTAAGCGTCACATTCTTTGCCATAAAAGTTAACTTTCTTAGTAAAGTCATAGCTCCCTCAGTATCTTACTCCCAATATGTCAATGACATTCAGATATCTGTAGCGTCGTGTAATATGTCTAGCTATGAGCGACAGCTACAACTGGCCTTAAATAAAATGACTACAAAGGACTGATGAGAATGGTTTTAGGTTCTCTCCGGAAAAAAAACTGTTTGTGTTCCTTTTTCCTTAAGGCGTGGCCTCTGTTTGGATCCTACTCTTCTTTGAAATGGAAACAACATTGTTGTGAAAATGTAGTACACATTTCTAAGAGTTACTTTCGACAGTAAACTTACTTTTGTTTCGCTTCTTAAGCAGCTCAAGCAAAAAACTCTGCAGGCATCGAACAAACCCAAAGTCCTTTCGCACAATTCGTGAGGCTTGGATAACAAATGTCTTCTTCGTCTATATTCTCTCATTCGATCCCGCCTTGATTACGGTTCAATTGTCCATGCCTCCGCGAGACCGTCTGTCTTAAAAATGCTCGATTCAGTACATCACCTTGGGCTGCGTTTGCCATGTGAAACTTTTCGAACCTTCCCTAGCTGGGCTTAGCTTGTATGTTGACTGTCATGAAATGTCGCTTGAAAGAAGACGACAGCTGCTGAGCCTCGCCTATGCTTCCAAATTTTGTCGCACCCCAGCTCCCCCACTTATAGTTGTATTCGAAACTCTAGGTTTTCTCACCTCTTTAACCGTAGGCCCATTGTTCTGCGGCCTTTGAGTCTTCGTGTCGAGAGTCTTCGCTCCCCCCTCAATCTGACTCATGATTTTAACCTCTTCGATAGTTCATACCATACTGCTCGTTGGAATATCAAACCCATTTTCTGTGACTGGTGCTTCACAAAATTCAGGAAGCAAAGTGTCTCACCGTCAATTCTACAGCGGGAATTCTTTGCACTGGAGGAAAAATACAAAGATTATAATCATTTTTACACTGAAGTGGCAAGGTCGTCAATGTTTGGTGATGCGGCTGTATACTCTTCTTGTTTTTTCCGAAGTCACTCGTCTAAACACTCTTGCCAGTATTTTTACTGCCGAGCTATATGGGGTCGTGATGGCCCTTGACTTTATATTCAGAGTAAAGCAAAGAAAGCCATCATCTTCGTAGATTCCCAGAGTGTTGTTAGGGCTGTGTGTTCTGTTTTATCAACAAAGAATCGGCTGACCCTAACCGCGGTGTTAAGGTGCAGCAGGGCCTACAGGATGTGCACAACATTAGGGTTGCTAGATTCCTAGGCATGTGGGCATTGCTGGCAACGAGGCTGCAGATAAACTGGCCGTCTCTCCGTAAAATATTCCGGTGTCACATGTCCGCATCCCCCACCAAGACTTAAAAATGCCTACAAAACTTGCAGTCTTGAGAACGTGGCGGTTCGAGTGGGATTCAGAGGCTAACAATAAGGGTACGGTGGGGGGGAGGGGGGGGGGGGGGGGGGGCTTCACACCATGAAGCCAGACCTTGGTACCTGGGAAACATCTTACAATAAAAATCGATTCCACGAGGTCCTCCTATGCCGCCTGATAATTGGCCCCACCTACCTTACTACCTGCTTACTGGTGGAGAACCTCCATCCTGTGAGCGCTTCGGTGAACCTTTGACTGTTCTTCATATTTTATTTTTTTGTTCTGGTTTTCGGCAGTAGCACAAATTCGTTTTCCCTGAACTTTTCAAGTATCGCATTTTATTTCACCCTGCCATGCTACTTGGTGAGCGACCACTGATCTTATTCAAACGTCCTTTTGATTTTCTTGAAAATATCAGATTTTTAAACAAACTATAGAACTATTCCCCCGTATTTTAATTCTACTCATCCTTTTTTACTTATCTACCTTGTTTGGCGCAGTCTGGTCATTGATGCTCTTGCGCCATTAAAACCGTAAACAACTAAATTAAAATAGAATTATAGTGTCACTTGGCAAATTATTACCACTTTCTCTCTTTGCCAAGAAAAAGTACGTCATAATACATACGCAAAAAGTTCATTTATTCTTGCGACGATATATATATACGCTTCGCGTTTTTCGCAAGTACCCGTCAACCATTACTTTGCGAACGCGCAATGCACACCGCGAGAGAGTGCTCCGCCACCATCGCTGCGCCTGGCCCGGCAATAGCTTCTAAGCGCTGCGCAATGCAGATGCATCATGCATTGACTCATTGGGCACTACTTCTAAGGCTGTCACAAACAACTCCAAGGACTTTAGCCATTGCACAGCTTCAGCACCACCCCCTTGACGTCAGAACCTCGAGCTGATGTATCGGGCGGCTTATGATTGCGGCACATGCGTACACATGCGTAATGGTTTACTTAACCGCTGTTTCTTGCCTTCTGTAGAAAGTGAATTTAAACCTTAACTTCGATAAGTTATATATAGACAATGGACCTTTTCCGAGAAGCGTTCTGCGCACGCGCGAGCACTCGATGCCAAGCGGCGGAAGTCGGCACTAGAAATCGAGGAAATTCGGAAGGAGGCTGTGGATCAGCAAGTAGAACACGTAATTGCAACATATATATAATTGTGTTACACAAAAAAAGAAAGTGGACGGAAAGAAAAACATGACGTTTGGGTGGACGCTACAGATCCCCCTCTTTAGAGTCGCCTTGGGCACGCGCCGCTGCTCGGAGTGCGAAGAAACTGGTAGCGTAGCTCCCATTATCGATTGGTAGCGCAGGTAGGTCACTTCCTCGATTTTTAGTTCGTGCAGCCACCGCCTGGTGCCGTCGGTATGTGAAAAAGGTCCATTGCAAGCATGGCGCGTCACTGGTGCCCCATGCGTGCAAGCATGTGCAGCGTGCGCGTGAACGTAGCATTGGGAAGCTTGTAAACGCACGCACTTGACCGCACGAGCAAAGAAATGGCGGCGGCCAGAATGCCCTGCTTGCAATCGTCTATACACCTTTTCTACGTGGGCGCCGCCATCTTCCATTCTGGCACTTCCGGTATGCGTGAAAACATCGCTTTCTTCTCGCCTCGACAGTAGAACGTGCTAACATTTTAATTGCAACCGCAAGTCGTTCTTGTTATGAACCCTCTATACTTTTTTACTTGTTCGGTGTTGTAATCTCTTGCTTTTTTTTTTTCGGAACGCATACCGGATATGGGGACAACGTGGCTGGGTCCGAGGCTAAACGAGAAAGATGTATAAGAAGTATTCACTGGCGGCCACAGCTGTGTGTGCGACTGCCGAGCGCGTGCTCTGGGCGAGCTTCCACAGTTCTTTTGCGACGTAAAATTCGACACTATCAAGATTGCCCATCTTAGCAGCCTATTGATGTGAGCTCGTTCCGAGCAAGCGCTCTGAAAAGCGCTTTCAAATAGACCGATCTCACTAAGCGTTCGGCGCATGCGTGACGCCACCATAACTTTAGTTCTCAGGAGGCAGACGGCCGTCCACGCGAGGGCTCGTGCCTTCTCGTGCTTTACACGCGTAATGCTCCAGCGAGGTTATCGCATGTGCAAAAAAACTAAAGTTCCCTCGATGCACTGCGGCAGCGGTGGCGTAGTCAAACTGGCTGGTGAGATTGGTCTATTAGGAGTCCAGTAAATACCTCCTAAGTGTCTAATGGTCATGCAATTTAATACCATCTCAAAAGAGACTGTTTCTGCGTTTCTTTTTCCTGTACCGTATACGCAGACGACGACGAAGACGAGACTGGAAAAGACCACCCTGGATCTAGAAGGAACGATTCGACACGAACAACCCGACGACATATTGAACTCCGTTCCAGAAACAAAGCTAAAAAATCGGCGCGTCTAACGGTGCAATAAATCTGTGTTACGTTGGAACATGGAAGCATCATCGCTCGCTAGTGAATTTCATCCCGAATGCCGGTTCTTTTATTAGCGTGTCGGCGCTGGATCATGACCACAGCCTCTGCTAGAATCTACACTTGTGCCCCTGCCATACGGCCATATTTAGTGTAATCTTCATTGAATGAGATTGAGTTGTGGAGAATCAGCTCGTGATCCTGATCATGAGCGCGTGTGCTCCTCTCTGCGCAAAGAGTGACTTGGCGCGGTCTGGCGATTGGACCACCAGATACTAGCATTTGATGAAAAAAAAAAAAAATTAAATATTGCTGTGTGCAGGGGTATTAAGAATATCGGCACTCCATTTGTCGACGTTTTGAGGGAGCCGCCCATTTGTCGCATAGTGCAGAATTGGCACCATTGGCAGTTGTTGCGATTCGAAGATGTGACACCCTGAGGTTTTGGTATACTGAGTCAAGAAGCAGGCGAGATCGGTTTGTTTTGTCGCGGACTGTTTTTAACAGCTAAAGCTTCGGATAACTACAGAAATTTTAGGCCGCAAAACGGCTAAAATGTTGTCATTTCAAATCTTAGCTTAATTAGTGGCTCTATACTCTCCCGTCTGGGTTTTGACCGTCAAGCATGTCCGCTCTGGCCATGGCTGTTTTGCGCCACAATAAACATTATCGACATTTTTATCGTTTACAGTTGCCGCGGAAAATACTTTATGCGAAACGTGTGGTGACTTCCGCGGCGACGAAAGGATATCTGGAAACATCCGGTAAAGAACCGGCCGTAGATAGAGAACCTCAGGTAAGAGTGTGTTCAAGTGCTCGCCCGGGGTACGTGTTTATAGGCGCCATTAAACTGCAAAATATTACTGTCGGTGTATGCGGCTACGGGTGGTTCTTCAACGTAACTCCGGTTATAAACAGACCTGGAGACGCTTGAATATTTTTTGTTTTTTCATAACACTTTTTTTAAACAGAGGTTTCGTTCCGAAAGGAAAAGTGTTTTTTTAAACACCAAAAAGGATATAATCCGCCATCTCTAACGCCGCCATGACATTGCAAACGCTCTTCAGTGTGACTTATACCCCTGTTACACGGGCACACTTAACCGCGGTTAACTCAGCTTAACTGCTGTTTCGCGGCACCACAGATGCCGCACTATACTCTCAGACAGCTTAGAGCCACTAAATAAGCTGCGCTTAGAGTATCGGCACTCCGTTCCCCGGCATTGTTGTAGGCGCCGCCATTTTGGCTCGTATGCAGAACAGACGCAACTGCCGATCGTCATGATTCAAAAGTGCGACTTCCTCAGCATTAGATTCGGTGTTAGGAAGGTCATGTAATATTGCTTCGTTCTGTCGCGAACGGTTTAAACATTTGTGGAGGGCGGAAAAGCATTTCCTGTGATTTCAGATAGAGCTTCAGATAACTGGCAACCATGAGTTTAAGACACAATATGGCCAAGTGTCGTTACGCTGAAGCGTAGCTTATTTAGTGGCACTAGGACAGCTATTCCATAACACGTGAAGAGCGCGCGTGCACAGCTTCGATAGATGCTCAAGATGCTCAAGCGCGCGTTCACCCATAGCTTTGACTGCATAGCCGCAGAATGTCCTCCGCAAGTATTGCGCACTAACTGTGGCTTAGCGTAACCGCAGTTAAGTGTGCCTGTGTAACAGGGGTATTAAACACACTCGTACTTAAAGGGATTGTCCGGTGAAAACCGGAAGTTCTTAAGATTTCGTGATGGTTACCTGGTAGGAGCCTAATGATTAACATAGGCCATTTTTATTCTATTAAATGACACCCCAATTTAGTGTAATCAACGACGGATAATTGAACGAAACTCCATGCCGAATTTCGCAAGTATCAACGGCTGCACTCCCATGCCTGACGTGGCGTCACACCAGTCTTGCAATTGTTATATCCTATGCCTCATTCCTCCGTGGGAACACAGTGCTCCCGACGCACCGCAGCATTCCATATTACTCGCCACTGTATATGTCGCGGAGAAGTGTGGAGCGTGACAACCGCACAACGAAAATACCCTTTCATTCTAAAAAAAATAATAAAAAATCTAGCGCAGCAGCGAGGGTGAACCACGTCGTACCGCTCACGCGGAGGACAAAATTCGAAGTGCACTTCAGTTCGGCGTGTTCTTTGCCTGATGTTACCTCAGAAACTCCGCTTCCCTGAAAGTGGAAGAGGAAAACGCCGTTTATGCACGCTTGGGTTAAAATACAATTACTCCTCCAGGGAAGCACACAAAATTCAGATTTGTCGTGGAAGATGCTCCTACAGCCATTGACAATGAGGTCTAAATGTTTTCATGAATACGAAATTTGACCGGATAATCCCTTTAAGGCTTTCTAGCTATAGCAGACGACGAAAGCGCCCCTGGAGGAGACGGACGAAGCAAATACTTTACTACGAAGAATACATTTCCCTCCGCTCATTTGCTTAAAGGGCCTCTGACACGCCAAAAAAAATATTTTTTTTTCATGCTAAACGTTGCAATGGCATATCAGGACATTACAAAAAAATTGTTTCACTATAGAGTTGGGTAGTTTTTTTTATAAAAAATAGAAATACGAGGCCCAATTCAAAGTTCCCGCCATGCACTGTGACGTAACAGTGTACCGCAAGGTGTCGGGGCGGTCAGAAGGGAGGCATCGCCGGAAGTCACGTGAGTTGTATCCCTCCTCGTGCTTACCGCAAGCGCGTGTAATATTTTTTTAATATTTTTGTTATTCTCCGCACCTCCACGAGCGATCCAAGCAGACAAGGTTTCTTTTATTTGCTTTTCATCGCTTAATGTTGCTGTAAAGGTAGAAGAAGCGGAGTCAGTGAATTGACGTGATCAACTACAATGCCTAGAAGGTGCTGTGTGAGGGACTGTCCCGGTATTTCAGCAACTGAAGAAGAGATCACACTGCATGCATTTCTGAGAGACATACATCGGCCGCATGAGCACCCAGTAAACAAGTTCTACTCATTCTCTAGACAAAATACGTACTTTGTGCTCGACGTTTACTTGTACTTGGTACACTCACCAGTTCGTATTCTTTAGACGGCAGGCATCTACAGCCTGGAGAGTATCCGATGATTCAACGACCTCGGTGTCTCAACCTTCAGCAATGCGATCGGGCGTGTCGTATGCAAGCAATCCTAATTTCTGAGAGCGTTCTAAATTTTTTTTTCAAAACTTGATAGCTTGTTTTGCGCCCAGTATAGCCCTGTATTATCGGACTGACGGCATGCACTCGTACACTGGCTTGTACTCGCAACGCTTTCATCATTGACCTCCATCACGTCGATCCACTGACTCTTCGTCCTCAAATTTTACAGCACGCAAACTAACCAACGGTGCAGGGATAAAGAGATAGTGGAACTGAAACTTCGTTTTCTACGATCGCTCGTACGAAGAGCAGAATAATAAAAAGAAAAAAAGTCTTAGGCACGGTCGCGGAGAGCACGAGGAGTGAAACTCACGCGACTTCCGGTTAACCCACTTTTAGTGACGTAGCTCGATGCCTCCTTTCTGACCGCCCCGACACCTTGCGGTACACTGTTACGTCACAGTGCACGGCGAGAACTTTGAATTGGGCCTCGTATTTCTATTTTTTTATAAAAAAACTACGCAACTCTATTGGGGAGGAGATCGAACGGTGGCGCTGGCTAGCGGCCGCCGTCGAAACTATTATGCGGGAATAACATTCCCGCCGCTAGTATTCGTTCAGCCATGGAGGACGAGGACTTGAGGCTCGTGAAAGGTATGTGGATAATATTTATCTGCTCGAAAAGCATCTGCGTAGGTGTAGCATAGTCCATGCTTGTCTCACCTTGTTTTAAATGTCGCCGCATTCTCGTTGGAAGCAAAAACAACCCACGTGTAGGCGCTCGCGATCGGCCGCGTCGCTCTAGCTGTGCGCGCCAGGTCGTGCGTGACTGACGCGGTGTGGCGATGTTTGTGCGCTTCCTAGGTTGGAGAAACCGTATTCACGAAACAGACGCATTGCTTTTCAGTGTCCCTGTCCCTTGCAACGATCATCAGCCACATCGGCGAAGACAAGAGGTGCCTCGTTGAAGGCGAGGACGTGCTGAAATGTGATCATGTAATCGAGCGCAGCGTCGCCCCGGAGAAAGTTTCACCAAAACGTCAACCAAAATAGTCATTACACATTACGTTTTTCTTGAAATTCCGAAATACAGAACAGACTGGTGAACATTATAGTGTAGAATGTGGCTTATTAGACTGCACATTGGCATCAAACGTTACAAGTTGTCTTTTTTCAGTTTAATTTATCGGTTATTCAAAGGTGCACGGTTCACGATGAAATATCAATGAGTTCTGCACGACGAGGACTTAGTCATACACACACTTGCATTGCTCAATCGAAATTATAGGAATCGCAAAATGATTCACGCAGTTGCATAAATATCACAATATCGAACTGATACTGCTACCTAATATGTTCCAGTGTAAAAGCTAGCCTGGAATAAAATAGTGATCAAATGATAGCAGTACCTCTCGGTGGCTTCCGAAGCCTCACGACCCGGTCGTGTGATCCCTTCGGAAGATTCTCCGACGGAACGGCGTTGCCTATCAAGAACCTCCTCTTGTGCAGTTATGAAATAAGGTGGGGATATTTTGCAGGTAGTCGGCACAACCACTCGGGATAAAAAGATTGCCGGGAGCTTCGGACGGTAATGATTATTCAAAAATAAATAAATAAATAAATAAAAATCGTCAAACGTTTTACGAAAAAAAAAAAAAAAAGTTTGCCTACTTTGATCTGAACCTGGGACCCACGGCACGTGTAACGGACACCTTTCCACTGAGCTACTAAAACAACAACTAGAAGTTGCCGTTTTGACTATTGCTTCTACACGAAACCCAATGGGAACAAATACCGGCAATATTTTTTTGCTCGGTTGTTCTGCCGGTTGCCGGCAAAATATCTACTACCTATAAAATACAATGTACAGTTTGAACGGATGCCGATGCAAGCGTGATTTACGCGCGTACATGACTCGTCCATTAGCGTAGTTTGCTTGGAAGGCATCGCTTGAAAAGTGACGACCACACACCACATCGTGCGCAGTCAAATTCTTCCCTACTCTTACTTATCAACTGCGATTTGATTTTTTTTTTTCGGCAGGAAAGCGATGAGAACTGATTCCAGGCTCTAATGCATGCGCTGAGCACTGCGGTACGCAACAAGAGCGTACTATATTCCAACAAACCTGCAGGGAACGCGGCAACAACACGGCAGCCAACTGGAACGCCGGAGTTGTTTTCCACGCAGGCGGTATTTGTTTTGATGAACGCAGCGCCCCCTATAGCTCGATCTCCTCGCCAATAGTGAAACAATTTTTTTGTAATGTCCTGATATGCCATTGCAACGTTTGGCGTGAAAAAAAAAATATTTTTTTTTTGGCGTGTCAGAGGCCCTTTAAGAAAAGGCACCTACAGCACTAAATCCTCCCAGTTGTGTGGGCACTTCGCACCCGAAAGAACGCATGCGCATCGCGCTGTCCGCGCAGTTGCGCGTTGTCGAGGGAGAGGGCTGCCGACCGGCGCACCGAGGTACCGGGTTACGCAAGACAGTGGAGACGACCGACTCGAATTGCGCTCGCGAGTCCACGACGATAGATGGCAGAAGGCACCCTGCTCAATTCGAGGAAAGTAAAGAAAACCCAGAGGCCGCAGTGCGTCCAGCCGTTCCAACTACGCAAAGCCTGGCCGCGCCAAGGCCATGGGATTTTCGCGGGTTGAGATGTAGTCACAAGTATATATGGAGAAAACGCAGGTTAAGGGCTGCCCACACGAAACACGCTTTCTGCTCTTCACAGTACTTGCTGGACGGAACCGGAGGTTTTCCGTGCACTTCCGTTCCACTTCGGGACGTTTCTTTGCTTTTTTTTTTCTGCCGGGGTAGAAAGCCACCATCCGCTAGTGCCCTTGGACAAACCCATGGAGCGTGATGATTACGTAGAGCAGGACGTATCAGCCACTCACACACTCTACTGGACGTTGTCACGAGGAGGAGGAGGAGGAGGAATTCCGTAAAGTAGTAGAGAGGACGGAGTTTGTCATGCGGGAAAAACGCCGACGATGTCCCGTCCGAAAAACAGAGGGAAACGTAAAGAAGAGCAGAGAAAGGAAACAGGAGATGGGGAAGGAGGAAAGAAGGAAAGAGGAGGAAAGCCGGCAGTCAATGTTAATAGTCACTTGTCGCTACACATACACACCCACACACACACACACACACGTGCTGTTCTGGAATCGGCTGCTTTCAAAGTTGAGCTAAAAGTCCAGAGTCTTTTAAAAAACGCAAAAAAAGGACCTGCATATGTCTACGACGGGCTCGAGAACCCCGTACGTTGTCACGAACTCCGCTTTTTTTGTCAGTTTCCAACCTCATGAAAACAAGAAAGTCGAGGAGACGACAGCGAAGAAGAGAGGGAAGTCGTTTTTAATAACACACACTACAGCGCACTATTGCAAACGTACACTCACTCCTTACACACAAAAAAGAAAGCAAAATTCAAACAAACCGCGCTGACTGACAACTCGTTTTTATATACTTTGTCTTCTTCTACCTCTTGCACTACCAAAACTCCCGAATCACGCGTACCGATCTCCTATACTCTGTTTCATACTTAGCGTGCAACGCTGTCAAAGCTACTGGCGCGAGCGTGGGGCTTGATCTTGTTGATCATTTGCACGCGTTCTCGCGCAAACAAACCCATAGATGAAGCCACGCGCTCGCGCCAGTAGCTTTGACAGCGTTGCACGCTAAGTATGAAACAGAGTATAGACGCCTAACAATTTTTTCTCTTTTTCTGTCAGGTATAAAGATGGTGTACTGATACAGCTAGGTTTCATAATTCCTGGCCATGTGTTCGGCTTCAATAATTTCGCTAGTTAATTTGTTACTGTTCCTACCTGAAAATTTACAAGATGGCAGGTGAACCTCGCACCCGGAATCAATCACGGCAGTGTATGCCCAGATGGCCAGAGTTAGCTCTGGTGCTATTGTTTTTGTGTTCATGAAGCCTATCATTAAGGCATCGTCCAGTCTGCCCTATGTACATTTTCTCGCACGAAAGGGGAAATGAATACACCATTTGCACTGCGCACTCAACGAAGCTGTTCTGATGCTTTTTTTTGGTACAGCTTACTGTTCGGTGGGAAGATGGTGAGTTGACTTGTTTGCACAGGTTGGCAAGCTTATTTGGAGCAGAGAAGACGACGTTGATGTTGAACTTGTTAGCGATTTTCTTGATGCCATGAGAAAACCTGTGGAAGTAGGGAAGAATGACTGGTCTCGTGGTTCTATTTCTGGCTCTAGGGGTGACAGATGTTCCTTTATTTTTTTATTTTCAGGGTTTTCTCTGCAATCGATGTTAATAAAGAGATGGGATATCCGACGGATGTTAATCTTAAAATTTGCGCATCAAAGCTTACTGAAATAGAATCCTCGCAGGATTTATGAAGAGAGTTGTTTAGACATAATTTTACGATTTCTCTTTTTTTACCAGCTTATAATGTGCCAAATTGAACGGAAGAATTGTCTATTACCCCTTGGCTCATATGTCCAGCATATATGAGTGTGTCGGAAATGGAGCCTGAGATCTAGGAATCGGATAGATTTTTCTTCCGGAAGCTCATGAGTGATATCCAATGGTTTAAGACAGTTTTTAAAAGCTGATAGAATGCCGGCCACAGTGGTTGAAGAATTGCTGTTCTCGGCGTCAAGAATGATCAAATAATCGTCAACGTACCCAAATGCTCCGGCAACTCTGGGGGAGTCAAGGCAATTGTTCAATAGTCTGTCTTGGTGGGCGAGGTAGAGATCCCTTAGCACTGGAGCTATACACGACCCAATGCAAACACCTTTCTTTTGTAGATCAGTTTTTTGCTTTCCAGATAATAAAGGTCGAGCGTAGGTAGACTGAGAGTATCTGTAGAAACTTGTCTTCGGAAATATCGGCGGAATTTTGGAAGGCTATGCCACCAAAAAAATCAATACTCTCTTCTACACATCGCGAAAGGCCGTCCTGAGGCAGTTCGTAATATAGGTTTTTTATGTCGATTGAAAAAGCCTATAGGTGATAATAACTCTGCTGCGCCAGGAACGCCGACACCGAGAACAGCAATTTTTCAACCACTGTGGCCGGCGTTCTATCAGCGTTTAAAAACTGTCTGAAACCATTGGATATCACTTATGAGCTTCCGGAAGAAATATCTATCCGATTCCTAGATCTCAGGCTCCATTTCCTACACACTCATATATGCAGGACATATGAGCCAAGGGGTAATAGACAATTCTTCCGTTCAATTTGGCACATTATAAGATGGTAAAAAGAGGAATCGTAAAATTATGTCTAAACAACTCTCTTCAAAAATCCTGCGAAGACTCTATTTCAGTAAGCTTTGATGCGCAAATTTCAAGATTAACATCGGTCGGATATCCCATCTCTTTATTAACATCGATTGCAGAGAGAATCCTGAAAACAAAAAAATAAAGGAACATCTGTCACACCAAGAGCCAGAGATAGAACCACGAGACCAGTCGTTCTTCCCTAATTCAACAGGTTCTCTGATGGCATGAAGAAAATCGCTAACAAGTTCAACATCAACGTCGTCTTCTCTGCTCGAAATAAGCTTGCCAACCTGTGCAAACAAGTCAACTCAACATATTAACACCGAACAGTAGGCTGTACCAAAAAAACATCGGCACAGCTTCGTTGAGTGCGTAGGGCAAGGGGTGTATTCATTTCCCCTTTCGTGCGGGAAAATGTACATAGGGCAGACTGGACGATGCCTTAATAATAGGCTCCGTGAACACAAAAACAATAGCCTTTTTAGAAAGAGATAGCGTAGGGCAGTGGTTCTCAACCATCGATGTTTCGCGGACCCCTTGTGGATAGGCGGAGATGATGGAGGACCCCGTTCGTGGTGAGGGGAAGGAGAAGGTATAGGTTAAATATAATAATGATTTAATAAAGGGATATATGTAAGGGCTAGCGTAAAGTAGACCTCTCTTATTGAGATACATACGAGAAAATTCACCCGGAAATTGAAATGTACCTGCTCAATCTGACGAAAAGACAACTTTTATTGCCGGGCTTGACTGATGAGGCAGGGCTTCGCGGACCCCTATGATGCCTTCGCGGACCCCAAAGGGTCCGCGGACCCCCATTTGAGAACCACTGGCGTAGGGGAAGTAGTTTACGGCGTCCCGTCAAAACGCTTCATTTGGACACGTTTCCAGATTTTGGTTTCTTATCCGAGCGCGTGTCTGCGCCCGCGGCTCTGCACCCAAGTGGCTGAGACGAGCAATACACGTGCGCCCTGCTTCGCCCGATCCTCGAGAAAGCCGAGGGGGTGGCCTCGCGCCGCGACCACGGGGAAGCGAGCCCGCGGGCTCAAACCCTGGTGCAAGCATGGCGCATCGCTGGTACCCCATGCGTGCAAGCATAACCTTCAACATACTGGAAAGCCCGTCAAATTGAAGACGGAACAATAGAACTCCAGGTTGCCAGAAAAGAGAGAGGAGAAGCGGCAGAACGGCGAACGCAATGGTAGCGCAGGGGGCGGACTCTCATCAGCGCAAGCAGACCCAGCGGACTCCCAGCAAAACGCATTTCTATTTATTTTTTCGCTTTCGCTTCTTTCTCCTTTCCCAAACACGGTGGCGGCGAGGCACCGGTTGGCGCCAGCGTTGCACCGAGGAAGAGGAGAAGGGTGCCATTCGACGTCAGATTTCTCCTCTAAAAAAAAAGAAAACAAAAAAAAACGAGAGTGCTTTTGGATATTGTCACGAATGACTAGGAAAGAATAACTGGGGAAACTGAAACGTTCAATGGGGCAAGCTTGTGCCCAAAAATAAAAAGGGAACAGAGGAAAGCAGAGCGTTGCCGGCGTCGAAGTCGGTGTGACAGCAGAGTCGAAAGCTGAGGCGAAACTGACTTTGGCTCGCCACGCGAAGCCCCTTATGTACACGCGTGGGCTTCTGGAATGATCGGCGTAGAAGGTTCGACACGTAGAACATTCGGACCTCGAACGAGCAACAGAATTCTCGAATTTACCAGAACACTAAATTGAAGCTATAAGCAAAAGATGCCGCACTCCCAGGAATCGAACCCTGGCTTTTCGCACGGGAGGCAGGCACAAAAACCGTTGGGACACGCGCGCGCTGCCTACTTGGCCAGTTGTGCGCGCGGCATTACTCCCCCCTTTAAAAAGTGCATCGGCCCGATGCAACACAAAGCAAAACAAAGCAAATAAAAAGAACGGTAAACTAAAGAGTCATTTGGAACACATAAGGTCCACAGTCCTATCGAGCGTAGTACGGCTTGAGGCGCACGACGTGGACGACTTCAGGTCGTGGTGAGCGGCGTGATGATGTTCTTGTTCCGTCGGGCATCACCTCGTAGTTCAGATCTCTAAGTCGACGAAGTACCTTGTAGGGTCCGAAATACCGTTTCAGGAGTTTCTCGCTGAGACCACGGCGGCGAATCGGAGTCCAGACCCATACCTTGTCTCCGGGCTGGAAGTGGACGTCCCGACGATCAGACTTGTGCCCGTTACTTCAAAAAAGTAATTAATTACAGTTACAATTACTTGGCCCAAAAAGTAATGGATTACCGTTACAAATTACTCGCCGTAAAAAGTAATCGATTAACTACTTCGTTACTTTACTCGATTACTTTTGCGTTACTCCAAAGGAATACAAAAAAGACACTCTATACTGCGTGTTCGAAGGGGAAAATTTTGGGCCTCATCAAAATTACAACAGAAATAAACATATTCATTACTTTCTACCCAATATTTTAGGTTAATAATTTTTGGAGAACGAATCTAAAAAGCTTTAAAGAACTTGAACAGGTGCTCAGGGTAAGCGAGCCTTGCGCTGTCTAACCGGGACAGAACTAAATCCTATGAACATGCGACGAATGCACTTGGGCGGTGGGGGCACGCATGCACACCATTCGAATTAATCCGAGTTTGGCGTCGGCGAGCTTCAAAACACGATTTCCCTGAAGATATGGTTTTTCTATGTTTGCTGCATGTTGCCTAAAAAGGGGCTAGTTTACCTACTAAAACGGACTAGCTGTGAGACCAAGATGCGGTACTTGCCTCTGGGAACATTTCAAAGACTCCTCCTTGATGAAGGTTGTTCTCCGACCGAATGACCCACCTGATCTTCTTTCTTGATCACCAAACTTATCAGAGCCAAGACGTCACACAAAATATTATTGCACAATCTCTCAGCTGAACTGACTTTCCAGTCTAGAAATTATTAAAAACAGGCCAGTTTTCAGTGAACAGCACGCTTCATGACTTTCACACGTTTACAGACGGCTTCACAACTCCAGTCTCCAAGTGAGTCACCGTTTATTCTCAGAAAACTCGGGCTATGTTTCCTTTCCCTAAAATTTCGGTCTAAGTTCCCGCAGGCCCAATCCGCTGACGAGAACCCTAGCATTCTCGTTTCTAAGAATACGGGCTCATCTTGTATGTCCCAAGCCGTTTTGTTGTGCTCCCCGACCAACTTATTGCCTTCTGTCGAAAGTTACTGTTCAAACTGACAGCAGGGTTGATGCTAGATTTTTCTTTGTTCCAATGAACTGCCACCATCGCATTCCTCCTGTTTTTGCCCTACGTATCCGCTAGTGTGAAGTCAAGCAACAGGAGCCACATAGCTGGTTGGCCCAGCCAGTATTCAGCTTTCACAGCGCTGTCAAGGATAAGCAGGGTCGAGGTCTCATTAGAGCTGCCTCTCTGTTTGCGGGGTGAGCGTGTGTATAGGCGGAAACATCAACAAGCAAAGCACGGTTTCGTTAAAAAAAAAAAAAAATTGTTTTGGGGGAACAAGGCGTGGAGGAGTGGGGAGGGATGAAGGAGGGTAGAGGAGGGGGGGGGGAGAGGAAGGGAGGGGACATACGCGCCACGGTCACTCTGTCTACGGTCCCACTCGACACGAACCCCACGCCACGGTTTTATGGTCACTTCGTTTTCTGCTTTTTTTTTTAAGCTCGCAGCCGTCCGTTCGTTTTCCAAGAAACGGTCTCTGGCTGGGCTGTCGGGCTTTCCGTGAATTCCTTTCCCTCACCAGAACCTCACCAGAGTCTTGTGTTACCATGCTAAAAGAGCGAAGGCCGTTGCATCGCCCTTCTTCCACTCTATTTCTCCCTTTGACTGGAGGGAAGAATTGTAACGAGTAATTTCAGTAATTTGTTACTGAAAAAAGTAATGAGATTACGTTACAAATTACATTTTCAAAAAAGTAACGGATTCATTACTAAATTACAAGAAAAGTAATTAATTACAAGTAATCCCGTTACTTGTAACAGATTACTTCCAAGTCTGCCGACGATGACGGTTATACCGGAGTGCGTCGACTCGCTGTTGGTCATGAATCTTGATTCTTGGCAATGGGCGAGCTTATTCCGCGCGTTGCGAGTTCAGTTGAGCGTCTTCGTTTCCATCGTCGGCTGGCACGTGAGGCAGCATGGCGTTGAGCATCGTGGTAACCGTCCGGCCGTTTAGTGTTGTACGCAAACATGACTTACGGCAACACCTCGTCCCACGCCTTGTGCTCTACGTCGACGCATATGGAGATCATGTCGGCGATCGTCTTGTTGAGCCGCTCCGTTAGCCCGTTGGTCTGTGGATGATAAGCGGTGGGTCGTCGATGGCTTGTGTGACTGAGCCGAAGAACTTCTTCAGTCAGCTGTGCCATGAAAGATGACCCGCGATCTGTGATCAGCACTTTAGGTGCTCCGTGTCGAAGAAGAATAGACTCGACGAAAAACTTGGCGACTTCAACCTCTGTCCCCGATGAAAGGGCTTTCGTCTCGGCGTACCGTGTGAGATAATATGTGGCGACGATTATCCAGCGGTTTTCCGGCGTTGACGGCGGAAAAGGGCCAAGTAAATCCATTCCAACTTGCTGGGAGGGCGTAGTGTGGGCAGGTATTGACTGCAGAAGTCCTGCTGGCTTCGTCGGAGGCTTTTTACGTCGTTGGCACTCATGGCAGGACCGTGTGTACAGATGGACGGTTTTCGGGAGTCTCGACCAGTAGTACTTGCCAAGAATCCGGGCGAGCGTCTCGCTGTAGCCGTGGTGTTTAGCCCTCGGGTCGTCTTGGAATGCTTGAAAGATTTCTTCTCGAAGGCCAGCAGGAACCACCAACAGCCAGTCAGGGTTGCTGGTTCCGAAGTTCTTCTTGAAAAGCACGCCTCGCCGCAGAACGAAGCTTGACATATCTCAGGCCAAGACTCGCGGAGCTGAACTTCCTTGACCCTCAAGGTGGTCGGTCACCGCGTGAAGTTCCGGGTCGTCTCGTTGAAGTGCTCCCATGTCGGTATCTGTAACTGCGCCGAGAAAACTGTCGTCATCGTCGTCGTCGCTGCTGTTGGAAGGATATTCGACTGGGGCCCTAGACAAACAGTCGCCGTCGTTATGCTTGCTGCCAGATTTATGCACAATGGTTACGTCGAATTCTCGCAGTCGGAGACTCCAGCAAGTGAGGCGTCCTGACGGGTCCTTGAGGATGGTGAGCCAACAGAGAGCGTGGTGGTTCGTAACAACGCGGAACGAGATCCCGTACAGGTACGGGCGGAATTTGGTTAACGCCCAGACGACAGCAAGACATTCCTTGTCGGTCGTTAAGTAATTTTGCTCTTGCTTGGACAGTGCCCGGCTTGCGTAAGCGGTCACCCTCTCTGCTCCGTCTTGTTTTTGAACGAGTACCGCGCCAAGTCTGGCGTTGCTGGCATCCGTGTGATCTTACGTTTCCGCTGATGGATCGAAGTGTCCGAGGATGGGGGGCGACTAGAGTCTTTCCTTCAGTTCGTTGAACGCTTGTTCTTGCTCCTCTCCTCACTGGAAGTTCACGTTGTCCTTCGTCAGATTCGTGAGCGGTGCAGAAACCTCGGCAAAATCGCGAATGAAACGTCTGTAGTAAGCGCACAGCCAAAGAAATCTTCGTACGGCTTTCTTGTCTGATGGCTTCGGAAATGCGGTGACAGCGGATGTCTTGCCCGGGTCAGGGCTTACACCCTGAGCACTCACAACATGGCCCAGGAGTTTGGGCTCACCGTAAGCGAACTGACATTCTGACGGCTTGAGTGTCAGTCCAGCATTCTGGATAGCCTATAGCACGGCTCGCACACGTCTCAGGTGCTCGTCGAAGTCGCTTGCAAATACCACGACGTCGTCGAGGTAGACGAGGCAACTTTGCCAATTGAAGCCTGAAAGGACGGTATCCATTACGCGTAGGAAGGTCGCCGGTGTTGTGCACAGTCCAATCGGCATCACTTTAAATTCGTACAGTCCGTCCGGCGTGACGAAGGCACTCTTCTCACGATCCCGTTCGTCGACTAGGATCTACCAGTACCCACTTTTCAGGTCCATCGACGAAGAGTATCGGGCGTGGCGCAGCCGTTCCAGAGTGTCGTCGATGCGGGGCAGCGGGTAGACGTCCTTTTTTGTTACGGCGTTCAGTCGACGATAGTCCACCCAGAACCGAAGTGTCCCGTCTTTCTTTTTCATCAGGACTACCGGAGAAGCCCACGGACTGTTTGAGGGCTGGATGATGACGTCGTCGAGCATTTCTTCTACTTGCTTCTGGATGACTTTTCTCTCTTTCACCGAGGCACGGTACGGCGACCGATGTACGGGAAGCGCGTCGTCATCAGTTTAAATTCGATGTTTCGCAACCGTCGTTCAGCGTACTTTTGAGGACGTGGAGAAGCACTCACTAAACGCGGCAAAAAGGTCACTGAGTTGTCGCCGTTTTGGGGTAGGCAGGGTTGAATCCAGGGTTGGGCAGTATCGCGATACAAATGTATCGCGATAGTATTTCAGAAATACATTTCGTATCTGTATTTCTGTATAGCGATACATTTTTTCAACAGTATCTGTATTCCTGTATCGAAATACATTTTGAATGGTTCTTTGCATCGCGATACAATCAGGATAAAATGTATTTTGTTACATTTCTTGAGAATTACTCCCCCGCCCCCCCCCCCCCCCCCCCCCGGCCCAAAGAAAAAAAAAATTCTGAATGCATTTTTTTTTCCGGGGGCAATAGGGTCAAGGAGATGCTGGGATATTGTTACTATGCTGACCAAGGTTCCTTCCGATTCTCCAAACTATTTTTCTATGTTTTCTCTTCTCTCTTCTGAGAAATTTTACGTAGTCGAAGAGTCGAACCAGGTGGTGTACAAGGAGTGGAGTCAGATCATCTTCTGCCGCAGGTCCTTAGGTAGAGATTTCGTGAGTCATTGTTCGCTGGCATCTAATGCCCGCTAATAACCGTCTCTCTTGCCTTAGCGTACACAGTACACCCAACCGGCAAAGCTGAGTCACAGTCCGTTGCAGCACGAGCCTGGCGGTGGTTGACTTGAATAGTAGGATGACTATCGCAGTAAAGGTCAACCCATATTCGAATGCGTCTGCGGCTGAGCCCGTAATATTGCACGACTCAAGGGTACGTCATCAATCGACGTGAACGTGACCCGCTGCTCTGGTGATTCGAAACCCAGGAAGGAGGCCAGATGTGGCCTCGCTGTGCCGACCCAGACTTCGTACACCTGCGACTCGTCTCGAGCGTGCTGTTTTCGGAGAGCTCGCACCTGTGCCGGCAATATCAGGTCGCAATCCTCAAAGTCTCTGTTTGAATGAAGTTAGGCGAACCTTCAGGACTGCAATCCAAGCGTCGGTGGCGGAGGGTCGGCAGGAAGGACCTTCACAACAGGGATGCCACCGTATCGTTTTTTCAACCATAAGAGAAAATAAGACATGTGTTCCAGGATGCTTCAGGTGGTCCAGTATTCTCAAATATTCCAAATGAAACTGCCTGCACGATCTTCAACGAGGTAACCTACAACGAAATTACGTATTTTCCTTTCATACAGCAGCGTGGTAAAGTTTCATGTTCAAGGCCACACCTACAGATCAAGAATTCCAGTTCCTTCCACCGTGACGTCATGTGATCAATGTTGACAAGGGCGTCCTTATTAGACAGGGGCGTGGTGACGTTTTGATGGTATTTAGAATGACAGAATTTATTTAGAGGTCGAAATCTTTTCCCATCCCTCGACAGACAGACAGGATGTCAGGGAAGGGACCGCGGTCAGTCCTTGATAGAACGTTTTTTTTTTTAGCCCATTGAAGACTCTTCGTCGTCCGAAATCAGTACCTAGAAGGCAAAGTGCCAAGCCTACGGGAAAGTAATTTCGGGATCAAAAACTTCATCTTCCAACTTCGAGCTTCATCTCATATGGCGTCTCAAACAAATTTGAAAATTGTATTGCAGTATCAGTATTTCTGTATTTGTATTTCTGCCGTCCCTAATATGTATTCCCGTATTTGCATTTCCAAAGAATTTGTGCCTCCATTTAAAATGTACTTCCGATACGTATCGCGATACACTTTTATAGATATATTTCAGTATCAGTATTTTAGCTACTATTTTAATGTATCCCAGTATTTGTATTTCCAAATACATTTTTGAGTATTTCTGCCTAACCCTGGTTGGATCGATGTCGAACTGCGAATGCGGCGTTGTCTCGTGTGGCCACGAAGAGAGGTCTTCTGACACTCCGGCGATAGCGGCTGAGTCGGGAGTTCCTCGGCGTGACCCACGGCGGTACCTTTCGTAAGGTGCTAAGCCTCCTGTCGGAAGTTCGTTACGAGTGCAACAGTGCGTCCGTGTTGGAGCTCCGCGATGCCTCTTGCGACGCCGATCCCTCTTCCTAGGAGCAGTTGGACACTACCTTCCAGCAAAGCTTCTCCGCTGATGCCTTTTTCGGTCGCGACCGGCACAAGTACACTTGAGCGTGGTGGCAAGTTCACGTGGTTGGAGAGTACACGCACCGTAGCTGACGTGGCTACCGTAGTTTTGTGATCCTCGGGCATTACGACAGGTTTCCGTAGCCTCAACTCGTTTGCTCCCTGGTTGATGACGGCGCCGTATTCGCACAAGAAGTTCATTCCGAGTATAACGTCTCACGCACAGTATCGTAGAACGACTAACGTTACCGGACACGTCACGCCGTCAATCTCGAAGCGAGCAGTGCATCTTCCGACTGGTGTGATGAGATGTCCCCCGGCGGTCGAATCTGTGGGCCATCCCAAGTTGTCGTCACTTTCCGAGAGCGTTGTGAGAGCCTCCTACTCAGGATGGAGTAGTCTGCTTCGGTGTCAACGAGAGACGACGGGTCGTGACCGTCGATAACGATGTTTAGGTTATTCTTTACCGTTGCAGGAGCGTCGTTTCAGTCTCTGGTGGCGTTTGAGTGGGGGCCCTCCGTCGTTCGTGGAGGATCTTGGCGTCGGTCGTCTTCGGCAACTCCACCTCCTGGGGTTGCCGCGCCTAGTTTCCCTGGCGAGAAGCGAGGGGTGACAGGCTTTCATGGGGTCGGTGCATCGGCGAAGCTGGACGTCGTGGCGACGGCGACCGGAACTCTCGGCGGGACGCAGGCTCGGGGGACTGAGGTCGTCGCAGGTACTCGTTGATCTCCCGAGGGCGTTCACCATAACGGAGGCGCGGGTCTTTCGGGTGGAACCCGCGCAGCCGAGTCATCGGTATGGGCATCGGCACACATGGTCATCTTCCCCGCAGTGGTAACACAGCGGGCGTCGGCCGGCCGTCCTCCAGACGTCTGTCTTCCTCGGCGCAGGTTGCTCTGAGTGAACGTGCGCCTGATTTTCCTGTCGTCGGGGGTACTGCGGTGTTGGGGCGTCTCTTCGGGGTGGCGCCGTGGCTTGGCGGGGAGCTTGCGGCGGTCGTCGGGCCATGGCGGCGTAGCTCAACGTCGGTTCCTCCGGTGCCACCGTGGTGACGTGAACATCTGGTTGGAGCGCCCGATGCACTTCTTCTCGGACAGCCTCGGCGATGGAAAGCGAAGCTGGTTGGTCAGCGGCGGGTAGTAGCTTTCGGAGCTCCTCCCGGACGACGTCGCGAATGATCTCGCGAATGCCTGGGATGCTGGAGCCAAGGTCGCCGCTAGACTGCCGGAGGGCAGCGAGGCCGGGTAGTCGCTGATAGTGACTGGCTCGGGCTTGCAGGGGACGCTCGATGTTTGTTGCCTCGATGACAAAATCTTGGACTGTTGTCGGAGGGCTACGGACCAGGCCGCCGAAGATGTCGTCTCTCACGCCCCGCATGGGGATTCGCAGCTTCTTTTCTTCTGTGGTCCAAGGGTCGGCGCGGGCGCTCAGGCGCGGAACGTCCTCCACGAAGCCGGTGACGGTCTCGTTGGGGCCCTGGGTTCTGATTCGCAGTAGATCCTTGGCTCTCTCTCGGCGGTGGTGGTTGATAAATGTGCCCTTCAGCTCGCTCTTGAAAATGTCCCACGATGTCAAAGAGGATTCATGAATTTTGTACCAGTGCTTGGCGGTCCCTTCAAGTGAAAAATAAACGTTGTACAGGCGCTACTCATCTGTCCAGCCATTGTGGCGGGCAACGTGTTCCCACTGGTCGATTTAGTCTTCGACATCTTCGTACTGCTCGCCAGGGAACGAAGCAGCCGTCCGCGGTGCGACGGGCAGGTAAATGATGGTAGAACCGGTCAGGATCTGCGACTGCTCGTCGTCTATTGTCGGCCTAGTTGGCTGCTTGGTCTTGGGTGGCAGAATTCCGTGTTCCGATTGTAGACCGTGGATGCGGCGACTTGATCGGGTCTCGATCTTGTCTTCGTTGGGTCTTTGGGAGCTTGGGTTCGGACTTGTGCTGCGGGAACTCGGAGGGCTGCGCTGCACGGACATGCGGTACCCAGCACCTGCACCAAAATGTCAGGAATGAACAGGTGAAACAAAAAATCTGGGGAAACTGAAACGCTTAATGGGGCGAACTTGTGCGCAAAAATGAAAAGGGAACAGAGCAATGCAGAGCGTCGCCGGCGTCGAAGTCGGCGTGACAGCAGAGTCGAACGCTGGGGCGAAACTGACTTTGGCACGCCACGCGAAGCCCCTTATGTACACGCGTGGGCTTCTGGATTGATCGGCGTAGAAGGTTCGACACGTAGAACATTCAGACCTCGAACAAGCAACAGGATTCTCGAATTTACCAGAGCACTAAATTGCTGGGATAAACAAAAGATGCGCCGCACCCAGGAATCGAACCCTGACTTTTCGCGTGGGAGGCAGGCACAATAACCGTTGGGCCACGCGCGCACTGCCTACTTAGCCGGCTGCGCGCGCGGCAATATGACCGCTCGCGCCGTCGTGACAACACCAAGAGGACGCTTTGGGCATCCGCTTTCTCCACCTTGCCCCTCCCTCTTTCCGTGACCGCTTCTCTTGGGGTTCTGAGAGGCTCTTTAGTACAAAGGAAGCTATGGTGCGAGCATTCGCAGTGTGCGCGTGAACGTAGCTTTGACAGGTTTGTAATTGCACTGACTTGCCCCCATGACCAGAGACGTGACGGCGGCTAGGTGCCCTTCTTGCAATCGTCTATACCTGATGCTATATGTTGCGCTTTTTGGACTCCCACGGCGACAAGGGTGAAGGAAGTAACGTCAACAACGCAGCAAATGCAGATTGGATGTTGATTGGTGAGAGTCGCTGACGACGAATTTCCGCAAAAGAAAACAAGGAGAAAGTGAGCTTGGTTTTCTTCTGCGGAAATTTGTCATCAGCGACTCTCATCAATCAACATCCAATCTGCGTTTGCTGCTTTGTTGACGTCACTTCCTTCTACCTAGTCGCCGTGGGCAACGTTACTAGATTACCTCACTTGTGGAACTCCCGCGGAGGGGGGTACCCCCCCCTTCGAAGTCGTTCGAAGCGCCATCTATAATTTTGTTTCATAACCTTGCATTCTAAAGAGCAGAGTTGAAGCGCCCAATGGCGATCACAACGCCGCCATTTCTCCCGCAGCGGTCACTCTAGGAACTGCACGTGACATCTATTTTTGGCTTCAATCGGGTTACAGGGGTTCCACCCCCGTCTCCCTAGCGGACGCGCCGCGAAATACCCCCACAGTTAAAATGCGCCTAGGTCGGGACGCGCTACCTGAAATCACCGCTGAGGCATGGTTGTATAAAAACAATATTAATTGTGCTGCAAAACCTTGAAAACTAAAAATTTTAGAAAACATCACCCGCCCCCATTTTGTACTAATCTCCAATAAAAGCTACTACAAAAAGAGTTTTTTTCGTAGGTTTTTACGTTTCTAGTGACATTGAAACGAACGTATCCCGATTCAGTTACCAAAGCAGCCGTCCGGCGGCGCGTCGAGCGAATCTGGGCGAGTCGTGGTGAGTGAGGGGGGGTACTGTTCGTGCATGCAGCGTCTATGAACAGTTCCGTAACTGAGTTAATCTAATAACGTTGGCCGTGGGAGTCCAAAAAGCGCTACATAGAGCCCCAGGGCCGGCTTGCTCATCTTGCGGCTGCGGCCGCGGCTGCGGCCAAGAGGGATTTTTCTGTCACGTGACCAGCTCCATGGGGACAAGGAAGTACCTAGCGTCCCTGCCTAATGGCGGAGAAATCCGTACCGCTTCAAGCACAAAAGCCTAATTTCGGTAGCAGAAATTGACTGCAGGGACTTTCAACTGGAGTCCAATTGACCGCCCCTTTATACTGTAGGAGCGGTAGGTAAAGTTACGGCCAGGGAGGGTAAATATGAGCCAAAATAAAGAAAAAAAAAACACGCGAGATAAAAGCGGTGGCAGTATATTTCTATACCTCCACCAGCGACGGCGGCTCGCGCCTTCTGCTGTGGTCGAGAGGTTAGAGCGTCGGTACTTCGCGTCGCGGCGTGAAAGTTGCGGGTTCAGATCGTGCTAGCAACTTTTTGTTTTGTGTGTGTATTTTGCGGGTGTCCCACTTTTTACTTCTGATCTTTTTTTACGACTCATCCACTTGCACTACTGCGCCTTACACTATTTTTACTGCTAGTCCCGCCTGTTTAATTGAAACACCGGGAAGAAAAAAAAAAGATAAAGGCAAGTTAACGCGCTACTCTAATCGTTTCATAATGTTCATTAAAAGAAAAACAAGGTAACAACATCGGTATGGCTTTCACACAAACGGAGCCGAAACAAGCATCCTTTCCCCAGCAACTACAATTTTATGTTTCTGAATATACAACGGTCTTGCTACGACTCTGTTCAATAACAGGAGACGCCTATTTAGTACTGTTAAGAATGGAACCTTCGGCAACCTTCTTCCGAGTTTCAACGCTGCGGAAACGAGTCCCAAAACGAGTCCCGACGTGTTCAGGACTGACGCCCACCTGTCGAAGGCTGCCCAAAACGTGTCTCAACGCGTCCGTGACGTCAACGGGACGTGTGTGTGTGTGCGTGTGGGTTCGTGCGCTCCGGAAGGGGAGAGAGGCCTGGCCTAACTGCGGAGAACCTTGGCTATGACTCATTTCTGACTACGTCGCGACGGACCCAGCTGCAAAGCACGTGGCTGTCGCACCTGCTGCCCTGGCGGAGAGAGAGGGAGAAAACGGACCCCTATATAAGGCGGGGCGTGAGAGCTCCATTTGTTCTCTTGGATTTGACGACTGTATCGCTACCATGTAATTAAACCGTTCGTTATGTTACCAATTCTCCCACCTCCACTGGACCCCTGGGTTCTTCACTTCGGGGAATGGTCGTCGTCACGAGCCAGGAAGCTCCCGGACGTGCGGCCTAAGCCCCGCCACGACCAACTGGTTGGCAGCGGTTGGGATCGGACCATGCGACATCGTGCTACATTCGCCAGGCTTCAGATTATGGGTAATTAATTTTGAACTGCTGGGAATCCTTAGTGTTTGACTCGTGCGCTAGGTGTGTGTACAACCTCGCGACAAGTTTTAGAACAAAGCCAAAGCTAAAAAGCAGCGATCATGGATCTGATGAGGTTACTGAGAACAGATTTACTCTGTTTATGTGAAGAATTGGGTGTGGAGGTGGAGCAAAAGATGAAGAAATCTGAGATCAGTAAAGCGATTTCAGAGAGCGCGGAAGCAGAGGAAATTAAAAATACGTGGGAACTGCTTCAGAACGCTAAGAGTGAAGCTGCAGCAAGAGAGGAGCGAGAACAGGCTGCAGCGAAAGAGGAACAGGCTGCAGCTAAAGAGGAACGAGAACAGGCTGCAGTGAAAGAGGAACGAGAGCAAGCTGCAGCTAGAGAGGAACGAGCACAGACTGCAGCGAAAGAGGAACGAGACCAGGAGCGAGCGCTGAAAAGGCTAGAGCTCGAAATTGAACAACAGCGATTAAACTCGCAGAACAGTAGAGTTGGGGCTCCGGTACGAGCAAGTGAGACCGAGTCGTATCAAATGAAGAAGCTCATGCAGCCGTTTAAAGTTGGGGAAGACGTGGGCCTATTCTTAGTTAACTTTGAGAGGACATGTGAGAAGTTGAGCTTCGCCCCAGAAACGTGGCCGCAACGGCTTTTGACTCTGTTGCCCTGTGAGGCTGCAGAGGTTGTCGCGCGCCTTAGTGCTGGAGACGCGGACGACTACGACAAGGTGAAGTCCAGCCTTTTGAAGCGGTACCGCCTTTCTGCCGAGGCGTTCCGTCAAAGGTTTAGAAACGCATCCAAAAGAGCAGCGAGGGCTACTCGGAATTCGTGTACGGGCTTAAAACCAACCTGATAGAATGGTTGAAGAGCGAGGAAGTGTACGAAAGCCGAGACAAGGTAGTCGAGTGTGTGTGCCTCGAACAGTTCTTTCGTAGCATTCCGCAGTCAGTCAAGCTCTGGGTGCAGGATAGGGTGGGAGTCGACTCTGTCGAAAGGGCCGCTGAGCTAGCCGAGGAGTACGCAACGCGTAGAAAGCTGAGCGGAGAGGAAAGCGAATCCGGCCGAAGCGATCAGCGCAAGACCTTCCGACAGGGAAATGACTCGCGAGAAAACGGGCCCGAGAAGCCCGAAGCAGGACAAAAGGTCCCAGAAAAGAGCGCAGAACACTCGAACGGAGACGAGGCGCGGAAAAGCCCAACAGGGCAGTTCGAGGCAAGGAAGCCGTTCCTGTGCTACAACTGTCAGGAGCCGGGACACACAGCGGCCAGATGTAAGAAACCGCGGGTTGTATTCTCGTACGTGAACGGTAGTGACAAGGACCTGAAGCTTCTTCGTCCCTATCTTCACGAGCTCCAGGTAAACGGAAAGCCGTGCAGGGTGCTCCGGGACAGTGCAGCGACGATGGACGTTGTTCATCCGTCGTATGTAACGCCATCCGATTTTACGGGAAAGGTAGTTTGGATCAAGCAGCTGCTTGAAAAGCACAGTGTCTGTCTGCCTATGGCGACAGTAAGGATAACTGGCCCGTTCGGAGAGCTAGTGACAGAGGCGGCTGTCTCGCAAACAGTCCCGTTGGAGTATCCTTATTTGTTTTCTAACCGGTCAGATTTCCTGCTGCGCGAAAGGGGTCAACAACTGGGAAAAGGGCTAGTTCAGTCGTGTACGAGGTCCAAATCGCGTCAGGTCGCCCCTTTGTTGACGAGGGATCCAGAGCCAGAGGCAGCTGACGGGGAGCAAGCACTCCCAGAGTTGGAGGCAGAAAACCGGGATGAGAGGGACCAGGTTGTAGAACAGCCTGACCTCGTAGCACTAGGAAGCGTACGCCGTCCCAACGCGCCGGCGGAAAAGGCGGAGGAAGACGGGATCAGTGAAAGATCTCTCGTAGCTCCGGCGTCGCGTAACGTTGGTCCTCTGCTACGAGTAGACAGAGTCGAGCAGAAGAGCGACCCTAGTGTGTCAGGGTTTCGCTGTACAGCTCAGGAGATTGCAAGGACCAATTTGACGGGGAATGAAAGAGGCGGATTGTTTTATCGGCGCTATAAGGACCGCATTTTCACGTCTAGAAATCACGTGAAAATCGATCACTATGACTTCAGCGTAAGAAAAAGAAAAGGCAAATTTAACGGCAATGCCGATGGGTTGAGCAGATTTTTCTGACATCACGAAAAATAGTAGGGATGATCTCAGAGGTCTTCGTCATCCACGGGAATGAGGATCTAAGTGGGGGCACTTCGTTGAAACCCCAAAAGGACCTCACAAATTGCGAAGAGTTTTTGTCTTTTGTATTTTGTTCTTAGTGACCTCGTTGGAAAAGTGAGTTTTTTTTGGCGACAGGGGGTCTCGATACCCGGAATTGTACCAAATTTTGGTAATCCGTAATCCAGTCTGGCGGGTCTTTGGCGAATTCCGAGCGTTTGACTGCGGTGTGGCGTGGTGTTGTGGGGGACGTTTCCGCTGATGCCTCCGTTGTGAGAGGTTTGGGAGTTTGTTTGGTGCTTGCAGCGTCTTCTCAAGGCCTACTCCAAGCCCACCTCTTCAGGCCAGCGATTGTACCACCGGCCATTCGAGGTTTCCCTGGCCCCGGAGGGGCTGTTAAGAATGGAACCTTCGGCAACCTTCTTCCGAGTTTCAACGCTGCGGAAACGAGTCCCAAAACGAGTCCCGACGTGTTCAGGACTGACGCCCACCTGTCGAAGGCTGCCCAAAACGTGTCTCAACGCGTCCGTGACGTCAACGGGACGTGTGTGTGTGTGCGTGTGGGTTCGTGCGCTCCGGAAGGGGAGAGAGGCCTGGCCTAACTGCGGAGAACCTTGGCTATGACTCATTTCTGACTACGTCGCGACGGACCCAGCTGCAAAGCACGTGGCTGTCGCACCTGCTGCCCTGGCGGAGAGAGAGGGAGAAAACGGACCCCTATATAAGGCGGGGCGTGAGAGCTCCATTTGTTCTCTTGGATTTGACGACTGTATCGCTACCATGTAATTAAACCGTTCGTTACGTTACCAATTCTCCCACCTCCACTGGACCCCTGGGTTCTTCACTTCGGGGAATGGTCGTCGTCACGAGCCAGGAAGCTCCCGGACGTGCGGCCTAAGCCCCGCCTCGAACAGTACTAATAAAAACTGCAGTCGTGACAATGAAAAAAAAAACAACTTCCACGAAATAAGCAAAAAGAAAAAAAGACTAGCAGCTCTGGATGCATTGATTGAGCGAAATCATACAGGCAAGGCAGCAAGTCAAACGTCTGAGAAAGTAGTAAAACCGAAATAAAAGAGACCATACTTTTACTTGCATGGAATGTGATAAAAGGTATATTTTTACTTTTTACCCTTTGCTGTGGCAATCGTTTTGTAATATTAACAGATTACTTGTTAAATTTTAGTTAGAATAGCAGACGATCACAACTAAATTCAAAAACGAATCAGGCGTCGACATCGCAAACCATCTCTCTAACGCAAACACCTAAAATGAATTTGGATCAACAAATGAAATTAATTAGAGCAGTTGGAAAACGGAAGCAACAAATTCTAGAGGAATTCAGCAGCACCGTTACCTGGTGAACGAAGAGACGGGCATGGGAAGATATTGTCAATTTTCCGCGTAGTGTACGGCAGATGCAGGAGGCGTGGCGGAAATTGGTAAAGAAAGCCAGAGACATGTATGCGCTTTTCCGAGGCCATGAACAACGAACTGGTGAGTCAGAACTACCCGCCCAATGATTTTATAGAGCTCATAGGGCCTTGTCTACATTCTTAGTGGGAGTGCAGTCAAATACAAAAAAAAAAAAGTCTCTGGCGCGATTTGAACCCGGGACTTTTCCGCCGCGACGTAAGGTACCGGCGCTCTAACCTCTCGGCCACAGCAGAAAACGTGAGCTGCCGGCGCTGGCGCCAGTGTATAAATATACTGCCACCGCTTTTATCTCGCGTGTTTTTTTTTATTTATTTTGGCTCATATTTAGCCTCCCTGGCCGTAACTTTACCTACCGCTCCTACAGTATAAAAGGGCGGTCAATTGGACTCCAGTTGAAAGTCCCTGCAGTCAGTTTCTGCGAGCGCAATTAGACTTTTGTGCTTGAAGCGATACGGATTTCACCGCCATTAGGCAGGGACGCTAGGTACTTCCTTGTCCCCATGGAGCTGGTCCCGTGACAGAAAAATCCCTCCTGACCGCAGCCGCGGCCGCGTCCGCAAGATGAGCAAACCGGCCCAGGGGACAACTTTCACTGGCATTTACGAAGAAGTGGAGACTGCGCGAGCACAGTTGTGATCGGCGCTCAATGTGCTCGAGCGCACGGGTACCTATATATTTGATTTCATTGCCAAGAGAAGTTGTGCCCAATAATAGGACCTCTACGCTTTTAGCGTTAGGTGCCTTCTTTCTGTAGACCGCAGAGATGGTCGGGATGTATGATGGATGGGCCTCCGCGTCGTTTTGGCAGTTGTCGACGAAGTGCGCGCTGCATATTTTCGTTGATGGGGATGGCATCCTCTTTGAGAAGTCCTCTGTGCAGAGGACTTCTCAAAGAGAATGCAGAAACTGAACATAATTACTTTATCTCTTTTTACGGTTTCACCTAAATACTCACGAGAAAAAACGCAAAGAAAAACATAGCTTGACGCCTAAAAACACGGAAAAAATTGAAGTGTAATTTCTTTAAGACGGGAAGTAGTAACGAGTAACGTCACTACGTTACTCGAAATAGTAACGCAAGTACGTTACCCGTTACTGTGTCGAAAAAGTAACGAGGTACGAGGTTACTACGTTACTGAAAAAAGTAACGCGTTCCTGGTAACGCCGTTACTTGTAACGTGTTACCGCCAAGACTGCAGAACGGACAAAGCGTTACTGCTTGTCATGCCTTGTGGTCCTGAGGGTAGAAAAAATATCATATCTTGACTTGAAAACGCTGTGTGTATTTATTTAATTAATAAATACACTTCCGCAGACCCACAGTCTTCTGATCCCGCCGGCAGCGCGGAAACCGTCTCGAAGTACTCGTAAGCCACGAGAGACTTGTACGCCTGCACCGTGTCGGCCGTGAACTGGCTTGGAGAAAAAACTCAATAAACGACGACGTGAGCCGTCGACTTCGGTGGCAGCAACTTCACGTCGGAAGTCCAGCATGCCTTGTTTACGGCGTACGGATCCTCGTAGGCAACGCCGTCCACGCACAGTTTGTTTCGATACCGCTGCCGTTCAGGCTCGCGTAGCGAGCTCGAATAGTCGGGCATAGCATACGACATACGTTGTCAGGAAATACGGCTCACAGATAAAGCTACAAGCGTCCCTACAACGTCAACAACGAGCGCACGCCACACAACGCAATGGCGAAAACACGGAGAGCCGGGCCGCTTTTGCCCGCATGGATACCGCGCATGCGCGGCCTTCCGGTCGTGTTGGTAAACAGAGCCGCTCCGCGTGTCGGTCTATACACCTTTCCAAAAAACGCTCCTAGGCCGCCGCCATGTTGCTGATGCTGATGCGGCTGGTGCGACTCTCGCGCCCTCTATCAGCTAGAAATTTTCTGCCACTCTCTTGGACTGTGAAGACCCGCTCAGCGCGGTTCTCTACCTACATTTTTGCGGTTTTGCATTCGACGTTTTCTCGCCCTTCCTGCGTACCCTTTTTGTGTTATCTTCCATTGTGAGAAATAAGGCTGGTAAGTGCCTGCCATTCAGGCTTTTCTGCTCGACATTCACGGGAAACGAAGGAGGTGAAGGACGTCGAACGGCCCTCGATGCGATTTTGCGCACATTGTTCTCCCCCCTCCCAGAGATAATCCACGCAGAGTCCTCAGTCTCCTCCAAAAATAGTTGTCCGGGTTGGGGTGGGAAACGAATCAGTCGCGTTCGTTCCTTTGCCTTAGTGCTGCTGTGAAAAGAGGAAGCTCTCCCCAAAACGTGCCCCAAAAATAAGTCAGCTTGAATAGACCCTTTACGAAAGTCAGCGCCTCTAGTGTCGGTTGCGCGAACTTGACAAAATCCGCCATTACTGCGTCGTCAAGCATAGAGAGGGACGGACGGTTGAACCTGAACCATTCCGCTGCGTTCGGCAGTGGTGATAGCGTTTGACATGCCAACCCATTGCTGCGTCCCTCAATGCACCCAAAGAGGGCCAAACGATGAAAAACAACTCAAAGTGAGTCTTTTTGTTTTCCGTTAAAAACACCAGTATTCGAAGAAATCGGGTCATGCAGATCCGCGCGGAGTGAGCGGCGATCACATTTGGCCTGTCCGCTGCTGCCTCAACGCTTTTCGAAGCTTCGAGCGCGTGTTCACCGCTTCGGAGTGTAAAGTTAGCACAAATAAAAATAATCTATAGACCTTTCCAATGTTTACAAAATCACAGTCCAGCGTGCGATCTTCACAGCCCAGCACGTGCGTGTTCGTCGCTTCGGAAAGCGAGCAAAGCACGCGCCATACGCACGAACGCTCAAAATGGCACCGGCCACAAGCTCGTTTTTGGAAAGGTCTATAGAGGATAACCCCTGTCCACGCGACATCGTTTCGAAATGCGTTTGAACTGCACGAGTAATCGTGCGATGGATCCCGTAGCAGCGAGCGACTCCTGACCAGTATTCAGAGTTGATTTCTGACAACGTTGCGTTGTGGTGTCCGATCACAAGTTGTGTGAAGTTTCCTAGAAGGTATGGGCACGTAGCTTCGGATAATACCTCGTCCGCACAAGCACTCGCTCAAAAAAAAAAAGAAAAAAAGAACGAACGCAAGGAGTGCTCGCACGTCACGACATTACATGGAATACGATAGAACATTGTTTTACGTTCACGACATCGGCATTGCATGGTTGCTCTTGCTAGCACGGAGAGGTGTACTTCGTCTCTTTAATGCCTGTATCGGGAGCTCGTGCTGCAACTGCTAAACATGTTTTCAAGCGCGCACCCGGGGCGGTATCGGGCCTCCGAGAACGATTTGCTTTGCTGGTCCCCGCAACGTTCTGCTAGAGCTGCTCTTCAAGTGCTTTGACCACATTACCTCGTAACTTGGTTCGTGAGCATCGAACTCACCCGATCACAGCCGCAAAAGGCACAGCATGCCATAGAAGACATCACACAGCATATTTGATCGCCACAACATAAAGTATGGAATGAATGAATGAACGATGTGTTCTTGAGAATAACACTGGAAAGCAAAACAGACGTGCACATGGGATGCATAGGAGAGTTGACTTTATTAAGGTCGTTTCAAGAGCTTGTAACAAAACAAATAGGGACAGAGAGACACACCTGAGTCTTGACAGAAGGCTGTTTAAAGCAACCGGCAAAACAGCCCAACGGAAACAAGTTTCTATTGCAAAGCTCCGTCTGCATCGTTTAAGTTATACAACCACATTTTTTCTAACCGCAATATTTCTACTCCCAGGTTTCCTACTTTGGCTTTCCTCTGGCTCCTGAAGCAGCTTGCTTTGATGAGCACTCCGGTGGTGGATCTGAAATAAATTTGCGTTCTTGTTTACTTATGTTTACTGCATAGATTGTACAGTGAACAAACATACTATGTGTTCACCCACATTGTTTTTTTTAAATAGGTAAGAGGCATAATCTTAGCAGTGCTCACTATATGTGAGAAAAGACGCGTCATATATGCGATTATTCCTTTACTAAACGCCGGAAGCTTTTACTACGCCGAAAGTTAGGACTGGTTTGTCCTAACTTTTGAGATAGCATGCTCGTGCTGATAGTGGACATAGTGCACGCTCGCGGGCACCACACACGTCATACCGTCAACGTGAAACTTGCCAGCACAGAAAGAAATACGATCAAAACAGGTGCCTTGCCAAAAAAAAAAAAAAAAAAAAACTAAGCACGGCGTACAGAGGCGAGGTTCACCTCGCCTCTGTACGCAAGAGCGATTCTGTTTACCTCTCATCCCCCGCCTCGTACTCTTTAGTCCGTACGCCACTGAGCCTCGCAACATTATCTCAAGCTGTGAGAAGTCAACGAGCTGGAAAATATTACATTTCGTTTCATTATGCAAAAGAGGCCGAAGATGCGCGAGTATCTTAGGCCTCTTTTGGCGTTTCCTTGTGCAGGGCGCTGCGGCAGACGGCACAAATCCGCCGGCATGTAAAAGACACGTTCACGGCGTGATGCGCGCGCTTGTCGCTTGGTCTGACCCACTTAGTGGTAGAAAGAGAGTGGAAGTCACACAAAGCAACCGAAGTAATCTATTGTGGGGTATTTGGAAACCAAATTATTGTGCTTGCCAAAACAAAATTATTGTTTGTTTTTTTTTCATTGTGAAATAAACATTTATAACACTTCTAGCCAAAATCAATGTATTGTGTTTGGGGAAATTTGAGAGGTACTTGTGTACCATTTCCTAATAGGTAAAAACCGCAACACTGTTTGCACGAACAGGCGATTGCTAGTTTTTTTTTTTTTTTCTTATAGAAACGAAAGGTTGTCATTAAAGTTATCATAGTTACTGAAAGTGCGCATTTGGGGACATAATGCAGACGGTAAAATTTTGTTCCCACTACTACTCTTTCTAAGTAAAATTTGAAAAGGCACCGATGTCGTGTTCGCGCTAACTGTGTCGCGATGTGTGCCTCGGGGAATCGCATATTTCCTTATTTGTTGGGGACGTTTTTCCTACTTGTCACAGGGTGCCTTTTTTCCCAAGGACATATGACCGGACCGCCCGAAGGCCATGAGGATCAGGGAAACGCAGTGATAGAGAATCCTTTGGGGACATTTTTTTCCTACTTCCCACCTGGGGACATTTTTTCCTACTTCCCATCTGGGGCCTTTTTTTCGGGGGACATTTTGTCCGGGGACTTTTTTTCCGGGGACATCTTTTCCGGGGCCATTTTTTTCAGGGGACATTTTTTCCTACACCCGGTCTATACACCTTTCCAAAAAACGCTCCTAGGCCGCCGCCATGTTGCTGATGCTGATGCGGCTGGTGCGACTCTCGCGCCCTCTATCAGCTAGAAATTTTCTGCCACTCTCTTGGACTGTGAAGACCCGCTCAGCGCGGTTCTCTACCTACATTTTTGCGGTTTTGCATTCGACGTTTTCTCGCCCTTCCTGCGTACCCTTTTGTGTTATCTTCCATTGTGAGAAATAAGGCTGGTAAGTGCCTGCCATTCAAGCTTTTCTGCTCGACATTCACGGGAAACGAAGGAGGTGAAGGACGTCGAACGGCCCTCGATGCGATTTTGCGCACATTGTTCTCCCCCCTCCCAGAGATAATCCGCGTAGAATCCTCAGTCATCTCCAAAAATAGTTGTCCGGGTTGGGGTGGGAAACGAGTCAGTCGCGTTCGTTCCTTTGCCTTAGTGCTGCTGTGAAAAGAGGAAGCTCTCCCCAAAACGTGTTCAAAAATAAGTCAGCTTGAATTCCGTCCGATCGTCAAGATGTGACTGTCGTCGACTGTGACTGTGTTATTTGAAATCTTTCTCAAATAAATTCTTTTTGGATAACGCTGCATCGTGTGGTACGTACACTATATTGTTCGAATGTTAACACTTGCTAAATTGTAAGTCCGTGTCCTGTCCATCGGTAAACACGTTATTTGTGAACGTGAAAAATGCATGCCTTTCGGCTATCTTCTGTTGTAAATTATTTTCGACATCTAAGCGCTTTGTCGTTTGACATGCGGCTAATCGCGCAACGCCGTCAAAGTTGTCGTAAAAAAAAAGACTGGAACTATACATTCCTGTCGCATTCGTTCTGTCGCGCGTACCCAACAAAAATAGTTTATAGTTTTTTATTGCTTTTTGTATTTTTCAAATGTGGTACAATGCTTTTTCAATAACCCCGGGAAAATACATGCACCACGAAACACAAAATACAGCGGGAAAAGACGAGAATTTAGCCGCCAGCAGTGTTTAAAACTGCGCCTACGCAGGCTGGTCCTATCGAAATCACAGTCCACTCGGTTAGGGTTAACAGGGACGCCGGTGAGAGTCTAGCCTCAAACCCAGTGAATGGGCTCGAAAACTGTTTGCTGCCCCTGGGGTCGAGTGTTTTTTTCAAGCGCCGCCACAATCCTCGGCGCCGAAAAGCGCAAAAGCGGTTGCAGCCCCCCCTCCGGCAACGCCCGACACGAGAGTGGCGGCCTGAGCGCCCGTTCTCATAAAACAGCCGCAGCCCACCCTCCCCTTCCTCCTCCCCCGGCAAGACATGCCACGAAACAACACCTCCTAGAAGACAAGGTCAGAGTGCTCTTCTCGTGACGTCGCGAAGGAAGGCCATCGGGGGCGCGCGTCGAAGCGAAGGCAACGCGCGTGGATCGACCGTTGTAACGCGCTTTTAGTCACATACGCGTGTCTTATTAGCTAAAATGAAAGCTACGCACAGCAACGGGTCTAGAAAACACTTTATTTCACGGGCAAAATATTACACCCCTAAATAATCGGTACGAAATGACACGAGGTGTGCGTATAATACCCCTGTCAGACGGCGTTCTAAAGATCCTTTTCACTAAGCTCCTTTATAAAATCGGCCAATCAGCTCGCGATGTGGAGTGCGCACGTGCTCTACGGCGTGCGCTGGTTCGCCGATTTTATAAAGGAGCTTAGTGAAAAGGATCTTTAGAACGCCGTCTGACAGGGGTATTAGACATCTATAGAAAAATGTGATTGTTTTAACTCGAAATCAATGAGTCACGCAATTATTTCTGTAGGAATGCATATTTTATACAGAAATACTTCGACAAAATGGCGAGACACGCAGTGATTGGACACAGCAAAACAGATTACAGTTAAAAATCAGGTAGACGTAGTCAACGCGGACACAAGACCAGTGTCACTTACGTTCATAGAAGCGATGTTATCGCGCGCAGTCACTGAATTCTTGCATTATACCTCAGCCACATGGCAAAAGTAATGTAATTTCGATCGAATGACATTATGGGGTCGACAAATCAGCTTGCGACGCTCGTATAATCACTGAAGACCGCGAGCTGATTAAATCCCATATCACTGAAAGAAAATATATTAACCTTTCCGTGTGGCAGGGGTACTAAACTTACCACGTAATCAACTAATTTACTCCTCCCTATGGGCTCGAGCTGCCTTAGAACAAGATATAACTTATTTTGTATACAAAAATACTATTACCGTAATACAGTTAAGATTCTAGTATAAACACGGTAAAGGCAATAAAAGAACATTAGTATAAATAAACACATAACCACAAACAACGCACTTTAAATAATCACACAAACTTGTTTTTCACCTTCCAGTGAAAACTAGATTACCACGCATATTTGCAATGTCGACGCAACTGCACACGGATAACGACAAAGAACAAAATTCAAGTCAATCACAAAATAAGAACAGAAACGATTGCAGCATTTTACTTGCGTCCTACATGACCTAAGAAAGCCCGTAAATAAGTTGTTTCTCACCTGTCGATCATATACATACGTCCCGCAATATCCGTGACGAAAGCATTTGAACACGAACTCCAAGAACCCTCTCTCTGTCGAGAGCGAGGTCTATCGGTTAATTGACCAGAGTCATAGTTGGCTAGTTGTCACACATACCGTAGCAGGACTTGTTTCACGAATCCACGTAAATACCGTAGTATCAAGCGAACACGAAAAAACTACCCGAGACTACGGTGATGACAGAAATACGACGGGAAACAAGTCTCAAAAGTACCACACACGAGAGCAGCGGCGACGAAAGGCTTAACGTTGTCGACCCATCTCTTGCTCGTGTGCGCTCCCTGCGACAATGACTGGATTTTCCATCGGTTTCCTTCCCTTCTGAAATGTCTCAGCGTTCCTTTTCAGACAGTCAGCAGCTCACACACAACGTAAATTTACCAGAATCGGAGCCCGTACGAGGGAAAAATCCGGTAGATGTGGCATCGGAGCCGGTTCTTTTGAAAGGTGTGGGGGAGCTGCGGGACTGCACGTAGTCCCGCGGTTACGGGGATACTCATAAATATAAAATTGGTACTTTCAACCTTGGTAACAGGTTGTATATTACGTTTATATTATATATGTATTAAATTGTACAAGACTGCGCCTTTAAAACGTATATTAATATCGGATAAACGGGCCCGAACACCACCGCGCCGCTTGAAAAGAAACATGTTTTTCACGTCGATAGCATCGATAGCAGATATTTTCTCACGTAGTTGCGCCATGGCCTTCCTTCCTCCGACATTGTGACGTAACCTGACGTTTTCTGACGTAGAGCGCTATGGCCTTCTTCTCTAGGAGGTGTTGCACGAAAGCGGCTGCCGAGCGCGCGCTCTCGTGGAGCGGCCGCAGCCGCTCCGCTCTGCTCCCTCTCCCTCCCCCCTCTTCCGGCAACGCCTGCCACGAGAGCGGCAGCCGAGCGCGCGCTTTCTTGATGCGGCCGCGAATAGCTGTCTAGGAGCCGCTTTGCTAAGCCAATGAGAGAATTAGCATTTCTTTCGCTTTTTTTAACGTGTAACGCCGAATTAGAGCGCAGCTCTTGAGGAGGAGGATGGAAGGGTACTGAGGGGAGGGTATACCCCTCCTCCTCCTTCCCCACTCATTCTTCAATATCTTCGGGGGGGGGGGGGGGTTCACGTGACCTCGGGGAGGGGGGGTCACGTGACCTCGGGGGTTACGTGACTTCAGGGGGGGGGGGGGGGGCGCGCGCGGTGCATTATGGGACATTTCGGATTTCGGCGACGCCGCTCAAGCCGAAACGAGCGCCTAAGAGCTGCGCTCTAAAACTCTTATAGACGCTTTGCAGCAGCTGTGCATGGGCGCCGCCATAACTGTCCTTCAGTTTTTGTTTCCTCTTATTCCGTTTACTTCACTTCATTATTACGATAGCAGGCCAGGTTATTGCCATTTTAGATTTTATTCTGTATTTCTCCCCAGCATTGGCCTTTGTGGAGGCTCGTCCACACCAATTTCAGTGGCTCGGTATCTCGGTAAAACAAGAGAAGGTCAGCAATGGCGGCTGTATTCGGGCGCGTGTGTAAAGCGTCTATAGTTACTGAGAGAGTGAAAAGGAGGAAATGGTTGCAGTTGTCCTGCCTGAAGCGCTCGAAAGTGAGTTTCCTACCTTCGATACTTGCACGTCTCGTGAGCCTCGAGCGCGCACGTGCACATTGAGCTAAACGTCATCACCATTGCCCCCTTTGCTTGTTTTTTCTTCTCGGCGCGCCTGCGCAGCGCGCTTCTTGAGAGCCGTCGGCCGCCCCGCCAAAGGTCTCGCCTATTACCGTCGTCTCCCGCGACACGACCGCTGTCGTCGTCTCACCATTTGTGATTGGGGAATTGTAGTAGACCGTTTCCGCAGCCCGCTAAGCACCCGGATAGCGCTCCGTAATCCGCCACAAGACCTTGACCTATGCAGACAAAGCTGGCGGCGCGCATGCGCAGCTGCGGCGTTTTCTTCAGGGATACCGTAGCGAAGGAGAAAAACGGTCTACTACAATTCCCGATTATTAGAGAGTTATAGAATAGCGTAAAGACCCTTGCGTCATGCACTGCGTAGAACGCACGCGAGCTGTCGACGTAACGTTACGGAGCGCGTTGAAAGTTTAGTATAGCGGAAGGCAAACGCATACGTAGTGACTTGCAGCGCCATCTAGATGTGCTCTTGCGAACTGCTTCAAACAATCCAAGGCGGGTATTCGGTCAAGCCAATCCAACACCGCGAATCTCCTCGCTTTGCTACGAAGTGCGTGAATCTCTTTACAACTGCCTGTTGTGAACAAGTTTTGTCTTTTTTTTTTTTAGTACCGTGCGATCAGCAGTTCGATCTATGGTTCGCTCCCATGTGTTGTGGGATCCCTACTATCTCATGTTGGCCTCGCCATATTTGATTGGAGGTATGCAAGCAATAGGTCGCACCGCTCGCGTACCAACCGCAGGGTAAACACCTTTTTGGGTTCGGCGGCGTCGCCAACGTTCTTGGCTATCGACACCCATCTTTGTGGGCGCTCCAAAGGGTTCGTCGCGTTGATTTCTTTGGGGAGGTTGTGGGTCGCCTGTCACTACCGCCCGATCAGGCCGAGTTCCACTCGCTCCAAGGAAGTCACACGGGGAAGCGCTACCATTGGGAAAAGGTTTAATCTTCACAGTTCGACGTCCGAAGTTCACAGGTCCGACGAAGAGGAGGGCCAAGGCTGTCTAGTGGTCCGGGTCTTCTGTTGGAGGCCTTGGTCGGCACCGGCTCTTTCGTCTGTCTCCAGCTCCGAACTCCGCGTGTCCTCGCCCGCCACAAGCCTCGCCCTTTTCTTCCTTCTTCTTTCTCTTTCTTCCACAGGTTGAGGTCATCTTCAATGGTGAAGCGAACCCGTACAACGCGCGTAGCACTTCCACTGGTTTGCCTCACCGCCACCATTTTCCATACTGGAGTAGTCTCGCGCTCTCCCGTGCGCGACGAGAGCAACGAGAATGGCACGCAGGGAGGGGACCGCTACGTACGCTCGCAAAAAACGATAGCGAGCGTACGTACGCATAGCTCGCTGCAGTGCGTACGTATGGCTCATGCGCAGTGTGGAGGACGCAGCTTTAACGCTAACGTAGGGGGCTTAAGTTTGCTCCTATACGAATTACTAAAACTCTCTATTGTTTCTCAGAGTTTCGCTCACACTACGGACACTACGTGCGCAGACTTATACCGCAGTTGTGTAGACATTGTCAACTGTCATAGACACCAAAACGTGGTGAAGAGTGCGGTGCAGTCGACACTTGCGCCTGGCACACGCCCGCCCCAATCCCGCCCGTCGTTGCGTAGAGGATCACGTAAAACCTCGTACCCTATGATAGCCATGTTCTTGGCGACCCGAGGCCAATGTTGCCGGAAGGAGCCGAAGTTTCGGCTTCGATTTCTGCTCGTGTTTAAAATTATAATTTAAAATATATCTCATTTTTTGCCAAGCAAATGACGTGGTGTCTTTTACTAGGCTTCTTAATGCGAAAAAACTCATTACCCCGAAATCTTCGGAATTGAGCGGAGTTGCCCTTCAACGCAAATAGCTGATTGTTTCTAGCGCCTAATATATTCTCTAGTATTTCACGAGAAACATGTATTTTCAGCCACTAGGCAGCCGTTTTATTTTTCTGGGACAATTTTGGTCTAGAGTGTTAAACTGGCCAGGAGTCCTTGAAAGCCGACAGTCAAGAAGGCTTCAGGCTGTTTCACCAGCCAAAGAGTAGCCTCGTTGGCAGCATAAATTGAGGAATGACGACCATTTCGATAATTATTCAAGGACCCAAAACCATGAAAATCACGAAGAGCTAAGTGGGGCTGGAGTCACGCATGATATAAGGTTCACTTAATCTATTGAAACAAGTCGGGGCTATGAGGTAGATGCTCAAGGAGAGTGCCGCGGCCTCACACCATCCAGCGCCCTGGGCAAACTCCGGTTGTGCTCTTCCTCCCTTTTTATACGCTTATGCCAACTATAGTACGACACCATGTTGTTAGTTAATATGTTAGTGGTGGCCCAACATAAGCGTTTTGTCGGTCGAGAACCGCATTCCGGAAACGAACAGGGATCGAACATATTCGCATATTCGCCACTTTCAGCGATAGTAGTACCGCGGTATGAGAATCGCTCTCCTTTGCTCCTGGATGCTTGTCTTCACAATAAAGATGCTTACCTACACCTCCCTGGCGTGAAACAAAAGTAAGGCTCTAATACTGCTCGTTTATAGCAACACTAGAATTACTTTCGCGTCGCAGACCTAACCTCGTACTGCTGTTCTTCGACGATCATCCAGATGACAGCCATTTTGATAGGCTCCAGTGAGCCACATCTATAGGCCGTAAAAGTTGCGAATAACGCCGTGTAAGGTAAAGCAAAAAGCTAAACCTAATTCAAAAAGGGGTCGTGGCGGCGTCTCCTTATTGTTGGCGCCCTTTGCGACCATCTATATCGCCCGCCCCTAACGCCGGTACTGTTGAAGATGATCTCAACCGAAAGTTTTTAACAGTTTTTGCGCGGGTGTGGACATGAAAGAGGGGCGTGATGATTCCGTAGAATCACACCTGCTGTCAAAATACTAGTGTGTTTTAGGCGCTTGAACTGTCGCAGTTTCTAGAAGGCGGCTCCCTTGGACCATCTTCTTCGAGGCCCGAATACCAAAACGTTAAAAAAAAATGTTAAAATATAATTATTTTGTTTACCCTTGTTGGTTTAGTGTCACTGTTTCCGAATGGCATTAGGGATTCCAAGCATTTATCTTTTGTGGAATCCACAAGAGCTTAGGATCGTCGAACATGATTGTAGTTTTGAATACGTATAGCTCGTTTCATTTACTTTCGATGTGCATCTTATAGTCAGCTAGATGATTTATTTAGATTATATCGCTTATTTATAGAAACACAAGAGAGGTGAAATTAATGGAGTTTATTTTTAAGTTTTTTAGAACGCTTTGGTTGACCAGAATTCATGTAACCAAGAGGTACGCGTCCGGTTTCCTACGCGTCATTCTGAACCCCTTACGAATGTCCTAAGGAAAGAAGTAGTCAATCTCGCAGTAATTCGGGGAGTTGACACATAATCCGTTTTTACAGATCTGAAAAGAGAAAAGACGGGGTTTTCAGATATCGGAACTCAAGTTCATGTTATATCGAGTAATTTATTATAGTGCATGAAATACAGTATTCCGGTATAGCTACATTGAACGATTTCATTCGACCAAACCGCAGCAAACGCAGTTCTTTGTCCTTCTTCAACTCTTCCTCTAGGCGTAAACAATATGTTGTTCCATCAGGGACACCATTGGTTGTAGCTAGGGTCACATGATCCCTTAAGTCGGCCAATAGGGGGTGCGGCACCACAAACGACGGAGCCATTCCGCAGAGGTGACATTGAATCCCAAATATCTGGATTCCCGGACATCCGGATAACGGTTCCGAATGGTCGGATTTTGATATCCTAAAATATGCTTCCTTGGTCGTAACGATTTTGTGTCTGGACTTTGCGTCTTATTTTTAAGTCTCGCTTTTATTTCGGCTTATGTTTTAACCAAGCTGCTGTCGCCAGAAGCCTATCCTGCGTTAAGACTATCAAGATAATTTTTACAAGAATCCTAGCAAATAAGCTTGTGTAAGAATTGTAGATTTTTATTTTGATTTTGTTACTGAGATCAGACACGGCAGTTAACACAGCAGTTGCGAAAATAAGAGAGCAGCAAAATCTGTTGTGGCACATTACCTGACCATTCTCTCCGCACGGCAAGCCATTGCGCAGGGTCACTATTATCCCGTCATTTTCGTTGCTGTAGCAGTAGACGAAACAACCGCCATACGAAGGAGTGAACTGGAACGAAATGTTTGAAGAGCGATCCGTGTTAACGATATGCACGCAGACGCCAAAAATAAGTTATTCACCGTGTTTCACGGAATGTATGCCAAATCGCTCCTGCAAAGGGTGCTCATCGCACACACACAAGAAAAAAAGAATATACATCTATATATCTATATATATAAATTGATGTCACATTGGTCTCCGCCAAAGGGCCCATTCAGTAAAGTTCGGTATGAGTAGGTTCATAATTCCGTTTGAGTAATTAACTTCTTAATTTTTTATACTTAATTAAAAAAATCCCAATGTTATTTAATTTAATAGGGAATAACATTCCGCACGTGTGCCCGATTTCTCATGTTGTAAATTGCGCGGTCTCCCGTCTCCTGGTGTGTCAGCGGAGATTATCCTCGAAACTATGAAATGTTCTACTCTTTTACGAGTGGCATCCGATTTACAATGACAGTCAGATGTGCCAAATAAAATCAAAGTAGAATTAGTGGTGAGTGGTATCTACACATGTTGTCTCCCTTTTGCACGTTTTTTGGTCCCGGCATTATTTTATCTCCGAGAGAACGTTGGACGTTCTCCCGGCACTGCTGGCTTCTACCCTTGTTTATAACGCAAAACAGTAAAGTGCTCACTGCTAAAGGAAGCCCGCCAGAGCAGTTTTCCAAACGTCGTGAGTGCCGAAGTCTGTCTTCGCAGAACTGTTGCTTTGGCTTGGTTAAATGTTTCCTGTTGTTTAAACCCGCATTTCGTTGTTAATGAAACGGGTATGATACAGCATAAACTGATGAACGACGTGTGTCAAAGGGAAGTGCCCTCAAATTGACAAAACTTTGAAAAGCTGTACAGAACAAAACATTTTCCGCCCTTAAGGGTGTAAAACGCTGGTCGAGGGACTTACACCCATGGCTACATTCTTTCAACACCCTTCTTTCAATACAAAGTTTTGTTTATCGTAAAATAGCGTGCTTTTGCACGAAGCCCTTTATTATTTAGATTTTAAAAAGAGTGTTGAAAAGGGTGCCTACGGTAAAGTCAGGCGAACATCCTTTTTGATGGGTGTCAGGTACACTGACAACTGCTTATACAGTTCTAGCGGAGGTTATTTTAGTAACTAAATAAAATATATACTGTCTTAACCAATGCTTTTCTACAGGGATAATTTCTTGAACTTGATATGCAATTCAGAATCCTTTGTTTTGGGGTAAAACCCGATATTTCGTCATGTTTACACCCCGAAAGTGTTGCTGAAAAATCGGATTATATCTGATTTTTCCGAGAAATGGAATTTCAGAATTTTCCAAATTACCGTGCTCTCAAAATAGTTTCCTAGAAGTAAATGATTTGCAGCAACGTATGCACTAGCTCCAGTCCTCGGAAACGAACCAATTCTATGTTGGCTTCAGAGAAGTGCAGCGACATACATAAAGTCCCAAATTGTGGCTTTCATGTCTAGTGTGAAGTATCTTTTTCCTCTCTTTGATTTCCGTTTCAACTGTCGAAGAGAAAAAAAGAATGATGCGAAACTACTCTTAAAACTGATTCAAAATAAAGCACAGATAGTTTTGTTCGTGTCGAACTGAAGTGACATCGTGGTACATTGGAAATGTGCGCGTAAGATATGATGTAGACCGATGTCACCAAGCGAACTGCGCAGGCGCGCGCATTCCGGAAGTGGTGCCGCCGCCATGCTACTTGTAGTCATCGCTTTCCTGCTTCCCGGCTACATAGGGCTGCGCGTACATCGTAGATTATCGTTTGGAACGCCCCGGTATCAGCTTGGAGTCTCCTGCATGTCTGTACTTCATCAAATTGTGTTGGTTCTGATGTCTTAATTTGTCAGCAAGCGCAGAAAGGCAGTTGCAGTCGTCTTATCGCTTTAGAATCGCTTTGTCGTCTGGTTCTTCGTCTTTGTGAACGCGTGAGCACACTGCCGTTCACGCAGTGGACCCACTGCGGCCGCGGGAAAAAAACAACGACGCCACTACTCGAGATTTTCGGCTGCTTGGATGTCTCATTTAACTTGGAAACTGAACATCTAGTTGAATGGCAAAGAACAAGAAAATTCGAGGGACCATCAGCTTTGTGTAGCACCGTGGAACAGCGTCAAATGTGTTACTGAAAACTTGAGCTTGGTAGTTCTCAGTCTTGTGCATAACGTTTAATCAACAATGAAGAGGAGCTAAATAGACTTTCTCGGTGAGCGATAGTTTTCTAAAAGTTGTTTCATTCTGGTTGACAGCCTGTGCGACAGGGTAAGTACAGATGAACTGCGGGGAGAAGCCTGCACACAGGGAAGGAATGATCTACAGAAAGGCCCTGCCTGATGCGCCGTAAATATTGTCATCTCTCAAAAACAAGCAACCATGCAAGATACCTGAAAACTTGGGGTGGAGATGATTTTTCGCGTACAGTTTCTATTCAGCTTCGTTTTGTTTGCGCAAGCTCCGAACGCTAAGAGTCGCCGGACGTTGGAAGCTTCTTTTCTGGATCAGTAGCGCCAGCCTAATAGACCACCACAATATAAGTTAGGCTCGTTTGTTACACTTCTGCCGGTAAGTGTTGCACTTCTAAATTGCATTAGGTGGTGTTTTTTTACGTTTTGTATGAAAAAAAAAAATGAAAACCGCTTCCGAAAAAAGTTGTTTTATTTCAAGTGATGCATATCAAGAATCGCTGCTTTTTTTTGAGTGATTGTCCTGATCTTTTGAAGCACAGTTGTGCTTAAAACATGTCGTCACATTAACAGTTACAACCACCAAAATTCATTGAGCAAAAAGTGTATTCAAAACGGCCTCACCAAACTTAGTGAAGATAAACCAACGGATAGACCGCTACGGAGCGAATGCTCAGAGAGATTCCAACGTACGGAACACTTCGGCACGCTGTGTGTCTCGTGCCCTGTAATCTTACACTTTTTAGCTGACGTGCAATAGGTGGGTATAAATTATGAAGCAAATCGCGAAACAAATGGAAAAACGCTATTTTTCCCGCCGCTCTGTCCGGCTCTGTTTACCTTTCTTTGCCGTGCTGCTTTCTTTCGGGAAGACAAATCCGACTCCTTTTTTGCCTGGTGCTGTTATTGTAGCACCGTGGCATACAACGGGTGAAGCCACCCATTGAAAACCATGAGTAAACACCCGGCTAAACGTCTCGTGCTAACCTGAAAATTTCCAAACGCCGGGCGGGCGTACAGTGCGCATTGACGCAGCCGGAAAACCGGGGAGAACTACAGGTACCAACATGCACCGCGGCAGCGGTGGCGTCGCGCAACTCTTGGTGAGATCGGTCTATTCAGATATGTTTAAAAACAAAGCAGGACTAGGATGGCTACAAAAGTGCTGCGCATACAGAAGATGATGTAAGCAACAAGGATTACAAAAAAAAATGAATAAGTCCAAATGGAGCTTTCATACCATATAATTCCAATGCTATATTGTAAAATTGTAACTTTCATGTCTCGAATGCAAAAAAAAAAAAACACAAAATAAAACTTTTCTTATACCGGAAGAGATAAATGGTCTATATTGTTAAATATAATTATATTTTTCTAAATATAACCTAAAAAAAATTCCAATATTAGTTTTTCTTTTGTGTGTTCTTTTTTTAACCCTGTTTCTCCTTGATTACCAACTTAGAGCAAAGCGCCCGATTCTTAACCTCAACTTTGAAAAAATATAAAATCTGAAAACAAAGCACTCTTACGTCAAATATTGACAAATACAGTGTTACATACAAGTTATATCCATAGCAGACCTGTTACAATGCCGGCAGTGCCACGTCGGCAGAGTATTTTGGGAACCTGAGGTAGAGATCAGAAGTTTTCTCGCTCTGCCTCCGCGCGCGTGAGCCGCCGCAGGTACCGCCAGAAACCGTCGCAGCCATCGGAGACGACGGAGACGGTGCAAAGGGAAGGGTTGACTAAAGGCTCTTTTTTACTCCGACGTCGAGCGTAGCAATCGCGGTTTAGCGCAGCGCACACTGCTACTGATTGGTCGCAAATCTCTAGTTCCTGTTAGCCGGTCAATCAAAGGCGCGCGTTCTGCGCTACGCTACGTTCGTTGCACTCAACGTCGAAGAATAACAGAGCCTCAAAGGGGTACGGAAACGAAAATTTAGGGCTCGTTATATTGCTTAAGTATATACCATGTCGCATCGGCACCTGAGAAACGCCAGTCTTTCGTTTGTAAACACAGGAAAAGTAATTTTAAAGCGAATAAAAATATTTCCCAATTGAACTTGGTAATTGGGGGGACGAAGCTTTGTTGAGGGATCGTGACGTGTTGCCCCTCCCACAGTAGCGCCACCCTCGGCAGTACACCGTACTCTCGGAGATGCCCTAGTCGTGAACGCAATCGCGAAGAGCCGACGTAGAGTTTGCGAGTTGGCCACGTTGGATTAGGTGGTTCGCGCGGTGTGCGATCGTTTGAAGCCGCCGTGTTGTTTCTGTGTCTATAAATAGCGTTTTCGTGCAGGATGCCGCACTGTCGCCCGGCAGAGGGCTGCGGCGACAGCGTGCTGAACTGCGAGACGCCGACCCACGGGTTTCCGAACGATGAAAAACTCCGAGCCGTGTGTATCCGTCTCGCGCTTCCGTCCTCTCTCATATGGGCGCCGGTGAAAACAGATCGCTTGTATGGTAACCATTTTAGCGATGAGTACTATAAAAGGCGAACCACTTTCCTAAGAGTCTGGGTCTTCTTCCGAGGTATTTTTTTTTCCAAGAAAAGAAAAGCAGAAGAGCTCAGCGAACCTCATGAAAAGCGAAGCAAAGTGGTAAAAGAGCACACTTTTAATAAAACAGGTAATCGCGCATAACTCGAATTTCGCCAATTATTAGTAAATGCAAGGCATTACTTGGTGACCCCGACCCTCTTCAGATTTTGTCGGGCGCACGGTCGTTTTACCGAATGGTTGGTACTGTCTTAGGCCAAATCGCCTGTCTGTCACCATGTGCGAGAGTGACTACTAGTCATCGCTGACATCTTCCGAGGCCCCTTTGTAGTCGAAATCCTCGTCGCTCTCGAGTTCATAGGTCATAGCGGAACGCACCGCGGATTACAGGGGCCGAAATGAATACGTCACGACGGTTGTCGTGCAGCTGTGCAATCCTCCGCCACTCTGAAACGCGAGATTGTAAGAGTGCGTTAATATTCCAACGTAACGTCGACGGGCGCAACGTAACGCGGCGTAGCGCAGCGAACACAGATACTGATTGGTCGCTGATATCGAGTTCCTGCTCGCCGGCCAATGAAACGCACGCGTTCTGCGCTACGCTGCGTTCGCTGCGGTCAACGTCGGAGTATAACCGAGTCTTAATACACAAAAGACACCGCGTGGCGGCGCTCATAATCACTCCAGCCTTTGGCTGTGAGGAGGAGCCTGACGTCACGATTGCGACGGAGTTCCCATGACGCATCGCACGCCTCGATGGCCGATATCGAAGCGCTCGCTAGAATTGGATGCTTGAGACTAAAAATATTACCATCCGCTCGAATTGCGAACGTGCGATTATTATTTACGGATATCATAGGTCATACTTAACCTATTTCGGAAAGATCTTTGCATATGTTTTGAATCGCGTATGTCACGTGGGTGCGGGAGGAGAGACGACGGGATGAGTGTACCGAGGGCTCCCATACTTCATGCCGCGGCGCGCGCGGGATTTCGGGATTTTCGCAAGAGGTCTGATGGTCTTAAATTATCGTATATATACGTAAGGTGGTGGAGCGGTCAACAGGACCGTCAGAGACCGATGTCTCCAGTCAGTTTCCCTACGCCACTTCTGCCGCGATGCATCGAGGGAACTTTGGTCTTTCTACACGTGCGACATCACTGGAGCTCCGCTCCTGCAGAAAAGGAGACGTCCCGGACGCTGCCGACTGCCTTCTGTGAACTAAAGTTATGCGGGTTTCACGCATACGCAGAACGATTCGAGAGATCGGTCTATTTTTCTCTCGTGCGTGGGTCATTCCATCAGTTGTTTTTCTTTCATTTTACGGGAGAACTGCATTGTCGTGTGTTGAGTGTTGCTTGTTAAATTGTGGCTCGTAAAAATATTTTATGAGGGCGCTAAGATCTCCAGCATCCTACTTTTTGTGTGTTCATCAGCATCTTAGGGTGTTCTGTAACACCCTTAGGTTGTTAGCTCTGCAACAAACTAATTTACACTCTGAAGCCGCGTTTACACTGCTAATGCAGTATACAAAAGAGAGTCTACTTGACCCTGCCCGAGGCATGTTTCCTTCTGGTATGATGGCTCTGCTACATTGGCTATACAAAAACCGCGAGCAGACATGTTCGAACCCCATACATATGTTTTGAGCGAACATGATTGGAACATGTATTGGCGTGTCCGCCGACAATGTTGTCGTCTTGTTTTCTGCGAACACCGTACGTGTCTTTTGTGCGATGCATGAGCAGTTTCACTGTGACATTAGGGGTAAAAAATATTTTAGTGTGAGTCGTGAAGTCTCGTCGAATCCGCGAGAGAGCGGAGCCACGCGGGCGCAGCAGTTGACAACAAATCGGAAGGGCACGGATTCTTTTTGATCCGGCAGATGAATTCAGTCGAAGAACGCCTTATCCAATTATGATAAAATTAATTATTTCTGTGCAATGCGTAAGTTTTACGCGGAAATTTTGACAGATTTTTCGTGAGCCACCTTGCATATAGATTTTTAGGCAGCGGCTACAAAACTCGAATAAATTACAAAAAAAAAAACAAATTCTTGGTGGGCTTGTAGTACGCTAAGATTAAGTTAGTAGTCGCATCTAATACTTAGTTTGTCTATTTACTTTTAAAGCACGGTGGAAAGGCAGGTACACTCCGCGACACTGTTATCGCGAACAAGCCATCGCAGGTTTTTTTTCTCTCATTCACTTAGTACTGAATGACTGACATCAAGACTACTATGGTGGTGGAGTGTACTCGATTGCTGTACGAACCAAAGGGGAACCTTTTGATGCCCGCCAGTACCCTTTCAAAATAAATACCGAAAAAGCCCTGAAGTCGTGTTCGCGCGAACAGTGTCGTGCAGTGTACGTGCCTTGACGCAATATACGATATAGCTGTGTGAAGACTGGATTCTTAAGCGACAGTGGGTATAGGAAGTGGTTAAGTAACTGCCGCTATAATCGTATCGATTAAGTACAAAGACAAGCAATGTCAGAAACAAAAGAAAAAAAAAAGAAGCCACGAGAATAAAGCATACTGTCAAATACTGTATTTGGGAGTTTAAGTTGAAATACAGCATAGAAAAGAAGTAGATGTATTAAATTCACACTTAGGGCTTTCGCTTCTATAACGCTGTTTTATGTGAGGATTCTTAGGATCACCGCCGTTTAGTTCTTTATCAAATGAAGTGCAGATAAGAAATAACCAAGAAGTTACATTTATGTCCTTTTGTAGCATGCTCTTATACTGTATCGTGTGGGTTATTATTAGGCTCTGCTGTTGACTGAAAGCTTTGGACGGATTTAAGTCGTTAATGATAAAAAAAACAAGAATAAAGAAATATATTCACGAGGAAATAAGTTTGAAATAAGTTTTTATGAGATTATAATGATGATAATGTTAAAATCAATCACATTTTGGAGCGATAGTCATTTTTATTGTAAATCAGTACGATTCCTAAAATGTGCTGCATTTCATACCTGGTGTATACTTTATTGCCTCACGAATACATATCCTTGGTCAGAAAAGACAACTTATTAGACGTTTCGATCTAATCTTGGCGAAAAACAAGTTTACCAAAAGATTTCACTCGGAGAAGGAAATAAGGGGCTGCGCGAGGCCAATGCTTGAAGTGTCAAGCCTTACGTTAGGGCGGTTGTGGACCTTGCAGACTTGTTCCATTTGTAATTCTAATTCTGTCTTGCACCCCGGTGATAAACGTTTATAATACTCCTTTATTACTTCATCCGGCTTGTGAAGAAACTGACTTTTATGTTCTGAAAAATAATAAAAAATTAAAACAGCGAACGTGTGATTGGGAGGCTTGCACAATATGAGTACAAATGACAAAGGAAAACTAAGTGATGACAGAGATTTGCCGGTAGCCACGCCTTGCGCCACCAACGTCGATATTTGTTGCGGTTCCTCACATCACTTTATTATTGAGGTAAAATTGTATGTCTCGTCCCCACCAACACCGTATCTTTACCCATTATTGGCGAGGTCACGTGACACCGCAGTGGAAGAAATCTGATGCGTCCATTTTCCAGCAAAGCATATGGAAGTGCCAATGGCTGCAATCTAGGGTAGGGGGGAGCTAGACGAATGGCGAGGCTAATATATGTTGTGACCTAAAAAATCTATGCCGACACTGAAAACAGTTTTACGTAATCTTCAATGTAAGAGTCCAGAGCGTTTTTGTTTTGGTCTAGAGTCTAGACATATTTTCACCTGCGTAATTCACCAGGTTCCCTCCGTACATTGCAAAGATTGGCTTTCCCAAGTGCTTCGTGTGAAAGTAGACGCTCCAGATTTATGAGAGAGTGCATGACGTTCGTGACCATGTCACGTGACACTGCGACATCACATAACGGCATGGTTAGTGTGAAGTGTGATTGTGTGCAGTCTGTGTGCACCCGAATGTGCAGCGCTTCGGCTGTTGCCGTGTTAATTTGCCAAACATTGTGAGGAATTGTGAATAAGTTGTGTTAAAAACAAACAAAATGATTAGTTCTGCTGTCTCTCGTTGAATGCCCCAAAATTTAAGTTGCCTGAAAAAACGTGCTCGGAACATATGTCTACAGAATAGGCGTGTGAGAGTATCCTCAATTTTTGAATAACGAATCGAATATTACCGTATTAGATTCGTTAATTGAATTGAATAATAATTTTGAAAAGTATCGAAAATTTTTTGAATATTTTCTAAATAGTCGTTACGGTTTCGCGCCACAAGATTCCCTACAGAGGCTTTCCACAACGCACCGGCGCGCCTACCATACGTGCCGCAAGATGGCAATACGTACCCTCTTGATCATCATCGTCGGCAGCAGCAGTTTCTCTATATTCGTACGGTGATGTTGCCTCCATTAGGGACCGCCTACGCTCGAGGCTGCTTATGCACAATTTCGAAAAGCGTGTCGTGGAGACGTTTCAGAACTGGTAGCAACGGAGCAGCCACTTAATATGAGCGAAGTAGAAGTGGCAGAAGCGGGAAGTTGTTTGAAGAGAAAGCGCAGCGGAGTGCGGAAAATTTTCGACCACCCCTCCGCTCCTTCGTCGAAGTGCCTCGTGTGTGGCGCCATCCTTAGGACGCCAACAAACACGACGTTGCTTTTGTTGAATCACCTGAAGCGTAATTTAGGGGCCCGCAAAAAGTATGAAAGCGCAGCGGCTCCGGCGGTGAAACGTAATAGGCCAAAGTCCAAGGACACAAGTATGATGCCGGCTTTCAGGCCCCGACTGAGCAATAAGAGCGTTCGCGCCAGGGCACTAACAAAGAAAATGGGCTGCTTTATCGCAACTGGCTTGCACAGCTACACAGTCGTAGAAGAACCAGCCTTTCTGGAGCTGATGAAATGTGCAGTGCCCCGAGTACAACGTTCCTTCTCGAACAACGTTCTCGAGGACTGTCGTGCCGGAAATGTACGATGCTGCTATAGGTATGCCGTATGCTCTCCACACTTTGTTGCGAAGCGTCATAAGAAAGGACGTGGGGTGTATCGCCATCACCACTGACGGCTGGACGTCACGAGCTGGCGACAGTTATGTGTTAGTAACGTGCCAACTGTGCCTTATAGTATAGTGCTTGTGTGCCGCTGCACGCGTGAACACCACGTAGCGGGGAATCTGCGTTCTCTGATCGAGGACGTCTTTGAGGAGTGGGGCATACCTCTGACGCTTTCTTACTTTGTGGTCCCTGATGACGGAAGGAACTTCGTTTTAGCGATTGCCTGAACGCCGTGGAAGAACATACCTTGTAGCTTTAAGTTCAAGATGCCAAGAAAGAAACCAGGGGGTTCGCAAAGGTGTGCACCAAAGCGCGTGCCATAGTGGGACACTACAAACGGAGCAGCAGTGCAAGAGCAAGACTGCAAGATATACAAAAGAGGATCGCCATAGAAGTCCCTCTTGACCTGGTACAAGATGTACCCACAAGATGGAACAGTGAATACGCCATGCTGGCACGCGTGCTGAAGCTCAATGCCGCTGTTGCGTTAGTCCTTGCAGAAACCGATAGCGTTGAGAACTTGACCACGGACGAATGGTGTTTTGTGGAACTAATTAAAGAAGCCACAACAGCTGCTTGTGCCTAGTCTTTCCCAAGACTTTCCATGGTTGTTCCACTTGTTTACTGTGTGCAGATCTTGCTTTCTGAGGGCGCAAGGGGAGCTCAAGACAAGGCGTTTTCTCAGAATATTTTCATATCAGTCAAAACAATGCGCCCCATTCCCTTGCCACCTTCCTTGATCCTCGATTCTAGGACATCTGCTACAACAAGAAAGAAAAAAAGAATGTAAAGCTCCTACTAACTGCAATGCTTCAGGGTGTACGAAACTCAACACAGCTCACGTCCAAAGAAAGTTATGGCGAACAGCAATCTCAAACCAGTGAGCAGCCTTCAGTGTGGAAGATATTGAACCGCTTGGCATTGTCAACGAAGAATGATGCACCAGCTTGTATGTATAATGTAAGAAAAGAGCTAGCTCTACGACTACCTTCAGTCTTAAGTTTTGCCGCGTACCGACAGCACATTAAACTGGTTGCAAACTGTAAGCAAAGTATAAGAACCTCGCATGTGCGGGGTGACAATACCTGGCAATTCCTGCACCCAGTTTGCAAGCGAGACACTGTTCTCAACGTGATCAAATTCTGTGACAAGCCGACGAGAGTCTCTTGCTGTAAAACATGTGAAAAAATGTTTTTGTTTTTGCATGGGAAGGCTTGTTAAACAAGCCTTCTCATTTCCTAATCTGCGAAAATAGGATGTCCAATCTGATTAGATGTAAGATTCTTTTTTGTTTAAGTGCCGTGCCAACTGTGATTTTATGCTCAGCATCCGGGGGCGAACCGTAACATTATGTTTAGCATTCTAACATTTTAGTAGATTTTTTTCTATTTAATTATATATTGTTGTACTCATTATCCTCTAGTCTTGAGTTTTTAAAACAATTAAAAAAACATTTTGGATCATTAAACTAATTTTATAAATTCTACTCTTCCTTAGCAGATCTCTACTTGCTATTCAAAAAAAATATTCTATGCGTATTTATATTCGATTCGGTGCCACAATTATTCGATTCGGTTTCAAAAATCACTATTCACACACCCCTACTGCAGAAGCATATTGTCGTAGAAACGATATAAGTGTGAAGCTTCAAGGATAATTTTGGCAAATACATTCACATTAAGCTTCTGTATTTCCGTATCAAAGGCTATTCTTTAATTTTCAATTCATGGTCGTTGATTTCTCTTAATATTGGCTGAACTTTCTAATAGAGTTTGCGGTACTAGTAAATACATATTACGCAACAATTTGGTCGCCAGTTTGATCAATTTGAAATTGTGGACCTCGCTGTTTTTTAACTGATATTCCACCGAAAACACTAGAAAGTGAGGCCAGCTGATAAGCACAGGTTCACTGTCTCGTCAGGAGAACATGTTCCCAACTGATTACAAGATGTTTGATGCTTGAATTCTGAAATTAATGCTATGGAGGACTATTTCATCACTTGCACATCAGAAAAAAAAAAAAAATAGCCTGATCGAGAGATTTTGTTTTTGAAACTTGATTGCTCGATCCTGGCACTAACGTTACGCCAGTGGGAAAGAGTAGGCAAAAATGAATGTTTTTAACACTCTCATTTTCCGCAACAAATTATCTTAAAATAGGGATACGAGAGTAAGTGTCCGAGTATTCGGAAAATTTAGTTATATTGCACAACTGAAAAAATACTGTCGAGTACGCTTTCAGTAGGAAGACGTTCTAAGGGACTTCTGTCACACGTCATGCATAAAGGTACACATTTAATTCATAATTTGATTCCTTGCAATTCGTGATTTTGCTCAAGCTTTTCTGCGCATGAAGTTTTCATCGGACGCACAAGGCTGCGGGCTATTTCATCAACTGTAAAGGGGCCTTTAGGTTAGTAGTGCGACGTCATAAGCCAGCGTGGTTCGAGGAGTAGTGCACTTTTCCAATATGGGCAACCGACAATGCTGCTTGGTTTGGCGCTATCTATAGCGACTGAAGCAGAAAACATTGGGTATGCCTGGGAGTCGCGGTTGCATTGTTCAAACGTGAGCTATTACTCCGGTGGCGCCGCTTAGCTATAGTGTCTAAAGCAAAAGATACTGAGTAGCTCAGTACGGTGGACGCTATGGCCCTGGCGGGCCAATCGAAACGTGAATACGTATGATAGGGGTGGGCTTTTACTGTGAAGGAGTACCAGGCTTTTCACTTCGTCATGCTCCAATATGTGTGCGTTGCACTCCTATATACGTAGCGTATATCGAAGCCGTCGGCACGCGGTGTGGGGCTTATTGTTAACCCTTTGCCAAGTTAAAACGAGACAGGGTATAACCGTGGGCTCTCATTCTGCTGGCGCCACCTGGCTGTTGCCGGCTGGCTATACGCACAATAGCACAGATTGACAAGAAGTAGCATATAGTAAGTATTTGAGCAAAACCACAAAATGAAGAACGTATGACAATATCATTTTCGACCGAATTCTGTTATAAATTCAGAACCCGGAGAGGACGAGACAATATGGACGTCTAATTGTCGCCTATGTTATGACAACTTTCAATGTAATTTGAGACTTGAGCGTGTTGGTGATCTACATTGACTTAAAACGAAAGAAACACAAAAGAGGACGAAACAGACGGCACAGCTTTCGACTTGCAACGACAGATTTACTGGGGCGGCCAGCCGCTCAGAGCTCGACTTGGGGAGGCTATGGGGAAAGGAGGTGGGGGATGAGGGGAGATGTAAGAAACACAGGGAGACCGTTGCAGGGGCGCATACAGCGGGCGGTCGGGAGTCTGGTCTGTGTTGCCTCTCTCGTGGATGCATGGCCTCGGAGGCCATGGTGGATTACACCTCGCGTCGCTTCGTGCCGTCGAGGGCGTGGCAGAGAGCGAAAGGGGGGGGGGGGGGCGTCTCGGAACTTCTTGGGGCAAGCGCAATACGGTCCATACGGAAGCGTGAACAGAAGGAGAGAAGAAATAAGAACAAAGGGCGGCTTTTCAGGCTTGTTTTTCTTTGCTGTTGTTTTTCCAAACCTTTCAGCTCTAGTGCCGTGCGGGCTGGGGGGGGGGGGGGGGGGGGTTCCTCACCCTCACAGGAAGCAAATCTCTCTCTCCGAGAGTGGAAGGGAAAGGCTGGAGAGGTTTGTTGTCGCCGACTTGATGCTTACGAATTCTATTATTTCTCTTCCGTATCGAGATCGGTGTGCGCCTTTGATTTTTGTTTGAGTGAAATGGGGTGTGCAAGAGGGGCAGTTTTTTGCATGGGCAACAACCAGATGCACGGAATCCTCGGGCGGGCTCGTGATCTCCCTCGTGTGTTCACGGAGACGGTCGTTGATACATCGGCCCGTTTGACCGATGTACTCCGCTCCGCACGAAAGAGGGATCTTGTACACTTTCTCTCGCGCGCAGGGGCGGAAGCACCGGGCGTGTTTTTTAGTGCAAGAGGGCGGAAGTTCCGGATTGTTGGCGCGCTTGCACATTCCACCCAATTTGAATTTGCAGGTGAAAAGAACCCTGGTGTCGAATTTGCGTGCAAGCACACTCAAATGATGGGATGTGTTGTGCACGTAGGGAATGCATGCAGGGTGGGATGAGAAAGATCTGGGTGGGGAATTGAGGCGGCGGCTCCTTCAAATGGGCCGATGTATCAACGACCGCCTCCGTAAAAACGCGAGGGAGGTCACGAGCCCGCCCGAGGATTCCGTGCATCCGGTTGTTGTCCATGCAAAAAACTGCCCCTCTTGCACACCCCATTTCACTCAAACAAAAACCATAGGGGGACACCGATCTCGATTCGGAAGAGAAATAATAGAATCCGCAAGCATAGAATCGGCGACAAAAAACCTCTCCAGCCCTTCGCTTTCACTTTCGGAGAGAGAGATTCGCTTCCTGCGAGGGTGGGGAGCTCCCCAGCGCGCACGGCATTAGAGCTTAAAGGGGGACCAGCAGTCGGGTGCTCGTGCCCCTGCTCGTGAGCTCACGAGCAGGAGCACGAGCACCCGACGACGTACGGACATACGGACGTCTAATTGTGGCCTATGTTATGACAACTTTCAATGTAATTAAAGACTTGAGCGGGTTGGTGATCTACATTGACTTAAAACGAAAGAAACACACAAGAGGACGAAACAGACGGCACAGCTTTCGACTTGCAACGACAGATTTACTGGGGCGGCCAGCCGCTCAGAGCTCGACTTGGGGAGGCTATGGGGAAAGGCGGTGGGGGATGAGGGGAGATGTAAGAAACACAGGGAGACCATTGCAGGGGCGCATACAGCGGGCGGTCGGGAGTCTGGTCTGTGTTGCATTTCTCGTGGATGCATGGCCTCGGAGTCTATGGTGGATGACACCTCGCGTCGCTTCGTGCCGTCGGGGGCGCGGCAGAGAGCGAAGGGGGGGGGGGGGGGGGGGCGTCTCGGAACTTCTTGGCGAAAGCGCAAGACGGTCCAGACGGAAGCGAGAACAGAATGCGAGAAGAAGTAAGAACAGAGGGCGACTTTTTAGGGTTGTTTTTCTTTGCTGTTGTTTTTCCAAACCTTTAAGCTCCAGTGCCGTGCTGGCTGGGGGGCTCCTCACCCTCCCAGGAAGCGAATCTCTTTCTCCGAGAGTGAAAGGGAAGGGCTGGAGAGGTTTGTTGTCGCCGACTTGATGCTTACGGATTCTATTATGTCTCTTCCGAATCAAGATCAGTGTCCCCCTATGATTTTTGTTTGAGTGAAATGGGGTGTGCAAGAGGGGCAGTTTTTTTGCATGGATAACAACCGGATTACGGGTTTTAGTTGAGCTAGTTGGTGCATACTGTAGGCAATCAGGTCAGCTGAACACGGAAAAAACAAAAACACGAAGGGAAGGACTGCGGTGTGAATGTCCAGTTCAGCTGACCTAATTGCCAATAATCGGATGTACGGAATCCTCGGGAGGGCTCGTGATCTCCCTCGCGTGTTCACGGAGACGGTCGTTGATACATCGGCCCGTTTGACCGATGTACTCCGCTCCGCACGAAAGAGGGACCTTGTACACTTTTTTTCGCACGCAGGAGCGGAAGCACTGGGCGTGTTTTTAGTGCAGGAGGGCGGAGGTTCCGTATTGTTTACGCGCTTGCACATTCCGCCCGATTTGAATTTTAGGTGAAAAGAACCCTGGTGTCGAATTTGCGTGCTAGCGCACTCAAACGATGGGATGTGTCGTGCACGTAGGGAATGCATGCAGGGCGGGAGGAGAAAGATCTGGGTGGGGAATTGAGGGGGCGGCTCCCGGACAGCACGATAAACTTCTTCTCGTCTTCTGTTCACGCTTGACCCTCTGGTCCGTCTTGCGCTTCCCCAAAGAGTTCCGAAACGCCCCCCCCCCCCCCCCCCCCCCCCGCACTTTCCGCCGCGCCCTAGACGGCACGAAGTGACGCGAGGTGCCATCCACGAGAGAGGCAACAGAGACCAGACTCCCGACCCCCCGCTGTGTTCGCCCCTGCAACAGTCTCCCTGCGTTTCTTACATCTCCCCTCATTCCCCACCCCCTTTCTCTATTGCCTCTCCAAGTCGAGCTCTGAGCGGCTAGCCGCCCCAGTAAATCTGTCGTTGCAAGTCGAAAGCTGTCTGGTCTGTTTCGTCCTCCTGTGTGTTTCTTTCGTTTTAAGTCAATTCCAATCTAAAAATGACGAATAATTAAACAGACAGATACAAACTCACCCTGATAAGAAAGTTGCAGAGTGGCCAAAAGTATAAACATTTGTTGTTTCATTTTGTATGAAATCGTCAGGAAGCCGGGGTCGCAATAAAATTACGCCAACTGGCACCTGTAATATATTTTGCGATAGCATTTTTGTCATACCTCAGATAATATTTACTATCACAAAATAACTTATTATATTTTGTCTCGATCGCTTGTGTAAAGTACGTGCCATTTCATTGTGTGATGTATCTTATCAAATGTCTACATTACCATTAGGCTCTAAGTGGGATCGGTGGCCGAATATGGTAGCGAACCGCAGCTCGAAGTGCGTTGAGCAAAAGGTCGTTTTGCATAACCAATGGATCCTGGTTCAATTTCGACATCTGCATGTTTCGATCTGGATAAGCATCGCACCGACGTGCGGTTGTGAATCACTATTGCGTTGTGTGCGTTAAAGATCACAGGTTGGCGGTTGCACTGCACCGGCTAAATGTTTCACCTACATCTGAGACACTAAATTGACTAGACTTCCGGCTATCTAAGCATACACACCAAAAAATTCTAATTACATTGGCCTATAAAAGACTGGAACATATTACCTGACCATACTGTTTCTATAAATCACCCTAATATAATATTTGACTGCAGCCACGGCCCTCTCCCTTTGGGGACAGTTATACAGGTCCCAGTTTTGTAATATTGTGTCCATGTTTGATAATTGTATTTTATTTATATGCGGGCCCACTCCTTTTATGATACCCATTGGAGTCCTTACGGAAAAATTAATTATGATCATAATGATGGTACCTGACAAAATTGTGATGCGTCGAATACGTTTTTGTGTTGGTAAGTCTCGGTGGCATCGTTTATGCGCCGAGACTTGTAGAGATACTTCCGACGGGAACGGTTTGAGTTGTCGGAATACCGTTTGAGTCAAACGGGTCATCGACTGTTCGAAGAAACTGCCGGAAAAATCAGTTTCTAAATGTGCCGCTCAAGGGGTTGCCGCATAGGTGCCTGTAGGTGGCGGATCTTGTGTGTTAAACTTTCACCTAACAAACTTACCCGAGTAAAAAAGTTGTGATTCAAGAACTTGATATTCCTGCCTACGCGACCCAACTTCGGGACTTCTCCCGCTAAACTCCCCCGACCCCGTTTCTCCGGGGGTCCGCCTCCGTCCCCCAAGAGGACACATTCCTTTCGCGCTCGCGGAGGGGTCATTTGCCCTTTGCCGTGCACCAGTAACCCCTTCTCCTCAAAGAGAGGAATTTCTCAGCAACGCCGGCGGGCGGCTAAAATACGCTATAGACTATTCAAGGAAAGCATACACTTTGATCCTTACGGTCTTAAGCAACCATGTTCTCAAATTTTAATCTATCATGAATACCTGAACTGTATATTGCACGGTTCTCACTACAGAAGACTGAAGGCAAATTGCATATCACCGACGCAGATCTAGGAAATGCGCCCCAAGCCGAGCTCACTATAATGCAATGCCTTTAGAGCAATTTAAAAGAGTTACTTCCCATCACCGATTTAAGTCATTGGCCTCGGTGAAAAGTCAGATTTTTAAGGGCTGCGTAGAACACAAACGGGAATAGAAATCTACGCCTCACTATACTTGGTTTCAGCTTAAGTCCGGAGGCAGCCGACGCTACGAGCTAATGAGACCAATCAAGCAGCGTCAAAAGCGAAAGTCACTCTAGGCCTTTACAGTTCATGATTGGCTCAGTAATAATAGAACACGTACAGAAACATGGGGCGATCATGGCGTACGTTTGACGCTGTATGGCTGGCTCAGCTCGTGGCGTGGGCTGCGTCTGGACTTAAGCAGAAACGAAAGTAAAGATCGCCGCCATATCAACGGAAAGCCCTAAACCTACACGTCTGATTGCTATTCTCCGTTTCACATTAAGTCCGACTGCTGCACCTAACACTACAAGCCAAGAGAGCCTATCAAGCCGCAGCAAAAGTACAGCGTAAAGGCGTCGTCGTGTTTGTGCGTTTATCACCGGAAACTCATCGGGCTCAGTGAGTGCGGCGTGATCGTGCATATGTTTCTGCTAATTAATCTAGCCGTTGATAGCGAACGAACAAAGATGGCGAGTGCCTTGACGATGCACTTTTTGTCGCCGCTTGATTGACTCCATCGGGTCGTAGCGACGGCTGCGGTTTGCTTAATGTGAAACGGAGTATGGTTAGGTTACCAAGAAAGTCTATATATGAGATTGGCCTCGCTCACTTTCTCGAAGAAATATTCTCGGTTTGGCTTACCCGTAGTACGTGGTTCGAATGCTTCTCTCCAGTGGTGATCGAAGGAACGCCTATATAATGCATTCGGAGATGTTTCACACTGCATTTATATATTAAAATATTCACTATTAAAAATAAAAGTCACGACAGACGCATTACGTCTCCTACGCTGCTACTTTATTCTATATAGTTAGCTATACACTTATGTTTTCCCATCTACTTTCGCAAAGAGCACACCATAAAAAAAGTGTGACGGACGAGGCGTTAGAAAAAAATAAACGATATGTTCAAACAAAATTTTTTTTTATTGCTTTTGACGCATGCGATACTTCAGCTCTTGCCGGAGTAGAAATGTCTTGAAAACGATTCGTTTTGGCGAGTCAGAGAAACACGCGTAAAATATCGAAAAGAAAGAATTCACCGACCGAGTTCGGTGAACCCGTACTGCACTTTCTGTTTGTTCTCTTGGTGCAGCTCTTTAGCGAGGCATTGTGGCTTTCCCCTCACCGCTTTTCAACGTTTCGTTATACTGTGATCGTTTCATTCCTAGTTACATCTTCAGTTCTATACCAACATTTTTTTTTATTCAATATTTTCCGTTTGCCCGCACGCAAAACAAAATTCTCGAAAATTCATACGATTTTTTCCGAGATCTTCATCGCGATACGTTGGCATACTCCGTTTCGATCAAAGTCGGACTGCTGCTCGACGCTGTGGACCCGAACGAGGAAACCAAGCAGCACCAAAAACGTCGCAGCACTTGTCGTCTTCGTGCCTTTGCTTTCAGCGGCAAAACAAATCACGCTGACGGACGTACGCAAGAAATAACGAACACAACGCGAGGTGACGCATGCTGGTTGGCTGCACAACCGAGGAGCGCTCTTCACTTTCCTGATTTCAGGACAGTTCCGGTGCGAGTTGATCGAAGATGCTATTAGTGTTTGCAAGGTCGGTGTTTTATTCTGTGGCGTGGAAGCGTCGTAGATGCCAGCTTTTGGCCCGATAACTCGGAGAGCAATTCTTTTCAGGTCCTATGTACTTTCAATTCAGCTTAAAGGGGTCATGAAACGATATGGGGTTGGAATGGTCTTGACTTTGTAGAGGCGTACTTGCTCTAGTCTCGTTCAAGTATATACTCGCATGGACCGCCACTGATTTAGAAGCTTCTTTGATGCGGTAAAATTGCGAGGATAAAAGGGGACTATTTTGTTTCAGTCTTGCCTTCGCAAAGTTTGATGACGTAGTTGTGAGATCGAAACCACCCGCCTGACGGCGGTCGAGCGCGGCGCATGAACTGGACCATAGCCTCCTCTATACTGACAAAGTCTAGCGAATTGCCACGAGACGCGGCCGCCGAAAGTGAAAAGATAGAGCGGCAGACAACGGATGAGAGAAGAGCTATGTAACGGCCGCCCCGCTGCGGCGAGACGCTGAAATACACTTTTCCCGAGCGACGGAATGTCGGCGCGTGCTCCTCCTGTTCTTCGCGCTACCGCTTCTTTTCTTGTCGGGTTTCAAAACCATGTTTCGGGTCCTCGACGCTGCAGAAGCTGTGCGCTGAATACCAGAAATGCCCTCTGCTACCAGATCCTAGCGCTCTAAATCTGCGACCTGGCACTCCATGGCCCCGTCGTTACACTGCCAGGCTTTGTGAGTATGAAGGAGGCCATGAATATATGCATGGTTCCGCCTTGGCAGGAAACGGTGGTGGGAGCAAAACGTAAGAAAATTTATTCCAAATTGCAACGCGGCCAGTCATGAGGCAGGACGTAACGAGGTACACACGCAGCTGCACGGCATGTCAGATTGCTGTCATGCTGTCATATTTCTGCGAAAGAACAGCTCCCAGGCCGTAATCGCCTGCGTCGGTTTGCACGATAAAGGCAGAGTTCAAGTCTGGAAGCTGCAAGCACGCATTCTTGGTCACGGCCCTAAACAGGTTAGAGAACGCGGGTTGTTGTTCTTGTTCCCTACACGACTTTGGTTTCTTGCAAAGCAGTCGATTCAGAGGCTCCGCAACCTCGGAACACCGCGAAATGAAGTCTCTACAGAAAGCAATCATGCCGATAAATAGCTGGAGAGGTTTGATGTCGTCGTGAGGAGGTGGGTAATCAATTATCGCTCGCAGCTTATCCCCGTTTGGGCGCAGCGTGCTGCTAACAACAACGAAGCGAAGAAAGTTGATACTCGGCGCGGCCAACTGGACTTTCTCTGACTGAATGGTAAGTCCGGCCTGACGTATTTGTTCGAGTATACCCCGAAGATGTATAAGGTGTTCCTCGAATGTTCCTGGAAACACGACCACGTCATTCATACACGCCATGGCGATCTCACATTTTGCGTAACTGAGAACAACGTCCATTAGGCGCTGAAAGCCGGCGGGTAAATTGGACAACCCAAAGAGAAGGCGAGTGAATTAAAACAATCCTCTGTGGGAAATAAATACCGTCTTTTGCACGTCAGCTGTGTGTAGTTCTATTTGAAGGAATCCCCGTCTGCAGTCGAGGATTGCGAAAACAGTTGCATTTCCAAGGGCGCAGATAGCTGAGGAAACGCTCGGAAAGGAATAACTGTATCTAATCGACATGTTTAAACGCCTGTAGCCTAGACAGAGTCTGGCCGTGCCATCCTTTTTGGGAGAAAGGACCACCGGTGAAGGTCAAGGGCTTCTCGACTCGCGTACTGCGCCCGTGTCAATAATTTTCATAAGCCCCGCATGCAGAAGTTTACGCTTGCGGGCACTTATGCGTCTCGCGTTGCACCTTCGGGGCTTTGCGCCTTTGGTTTCAATATGGTGCCATAAAAGATCAGTTTTCCTGGGTTGTTTTATGAGCATCGGCGAGAACAGCTCTAATAGATGTTCGAGCCGCTGCTTCTGGCCGCTGCTAACGGGAAACTTCTGCACGACCTTGTGCACGCTGTCTGGAACTAAAGACACTTGCGCCGCAAAGTTAACTGCAATTGTCTGTCCAAGAAAATAACCCTCCCATCTCATAAATTGCGCTAACTCAGTTTCGACTCACAACCGATAGACGGTTCTAATGAAAGGGATCGTAGCCCGCTCCGCCACAATAAAATCTCTTTCAAAGATCATGGGCACTGGTAGCCCAGGCAGGTATGCAATGCGATGCTTCACTCGAAGCGCTGCATTCGCTTTCTGTCATGGAAGAATATTCGCAACCTCACGGCATGGCCAGCAGGTAGTACAGATTCCGACGCCACCTGCAAATTTTCATCTGCATCCGAAGGTTTATGTTTCGAGTTTTAAACGACTACTCGAATACGGTATGGCATCTCCAATAAGCGATATGTTTGCGCCTGTATTTAGAAGCGCGGCTATTGGCGCACCCAATAGATTCATGGTCATGCCTGGTTCAGCAGACTTGGGAGTGGTTTAGACTCTACGTACTTCTGGGATGAGCACTGCTGATGACCCGGACTCAAGAGGTGACGTAGCCCTGGACGTCTGGCGCGGGTCTCTTGGTGCTCGGCCATCTAAGGCGACCATCCTTGGCGTTGAGAGCTTCAAGCCACCGGTGTCTCCTGGAATCAAGCCGGGATTCGGCCGCCCGGCATTCAACGTGAACGGGCCGTGTTACGGTTCAATGCAAAGGCGGTCGCACCGGAGTTCAACGCTGTGGAGGTCCGACCAGCTATCCCATAACCGAGAATGTCTTGTCTTGGCTTCCCGGGGGTCGACGCCGTAGCGTTCCCACCGGGTATCTTTTCTCCAGGCCTCCCGGGGCTCGACGACGTAGCGAACCAACCGGATATCTGATGTCTGACATTGTCACCTCCTGGCCTGCCGCGGTTCTAAGTGCTCTAACATCGAAGTGGTTTAACCGGCTATCTCATGACCGTAAGAGGGCGGGGCAAGGCCTCCGGGGTGATCGCAGGAGCGGACCCACCGGGTGTATCATGACGGACAGTGACTTCACCAGGCCTACCGGGGTACCACGAGAGACCCTCCGGGCTTCTCATAACCGTGAGAACCCGGGCGGAAAGGACCTACCGCCATTCGCATAAACGGCGGACGCGCCGTTCGCCCCATGACCGAGACCGTACTCAGTGGGCCTTTCGAGATCCACCGAAAAACGGGACTCGTCGGGGCTCTCATAAGGGTGAGAATGCGGGGTAGTACGGCAAGTGCCATCCTCCGGGACGCCCAAAGACGACTGCGACGAATGGACCCCGAGAACCGGGGTTTCTGCGTTGCCGGCGGGTTGCAGAAGGGTATACCATCGCCGGCTCTTGCAGTTTCCTTGCCTCCAGGTTTGAGGCTGTGCGACGTAGTCCTGTGGCACGTGTCCTGTTTTCCCGCACCGGGAACAGCGGAGCCAGGTCTGGTGCCCATCGTCTCCACGGGTCCTGTAAGAAGGAGTGTATGATCTGCGAAATCTTTCCGCATCTCGCCCGCGTACTTGCTTCGGGCTGTGAGAGCGCTTCCCGATAAAATATTCTGTATGTGCGCGCTCGAGCCCCATGCGTTCTCGAGATTCATATGCGCGAGGATTAAGGGCCCGGGGAGCGACGTAGTCTGCCGATTCGTAGGACTCACTGTGCGTTTCATACTCGTCTGGTTCTCAGACCAAGCGAAGGTTGGTTCAAGGGTGGTGCTTTTTGTGCAGGAGGCCGGTACCGGAGTTTAGCAAGGATGTCGGCTTGAATCTTCGATGCAGCCCGAGCCATCTCGTCCAGACCCCTAAAACTACACCCTCTAAGATGTGGGTGGAAGCGTGAGTAACACTGACGCATATCCCGTGCTACTTTTTCTGCGTCTATACTCGGCGACAACTTTTCTTGGCAATGCTGTCAAAGCTACAGAGCCGAAGCACGCTGTCTTCTTACGCAGCTGAACACAGTCCCCGGGTCTAAATTGTGTTTTGGCTGTAACGTAAATTATAATCTTAATATTCGTCATTTGAATAATAAGTATCACATCACTATGAATCTTGAACAATAAAAATATAAAAATAAAATTAGTTTTCTAGTTACTAAAGATCTGGTAGTAGGTAACAAGAGGAAAAGGAGGTAGAGGAGCACAGAACCACGAGATCATGAACAGCACGAGAGGGGACGATAAACCGACACCATCGAAACGGACGTGCCCGGGATCTCTTCCTTAACAGATGGCATCTGCTCTGAGCTCGGGTATGTCCACTGTAAACGGTTTCATAGACACTAACGAGCTGTATAGAGTGCTTGCCTTGAATGCCGACAACGAAACCAAAACTGAAAACGAAACCAAAACTGACAAATGAAAGCCCGAATGCTTGGCGGAGTGATACATGTGCAGGAGCTCCGCCCCCCTAGCATTCCCCTCATTGCCAAGAAAAGTTGTCGCCGAGTATAGAGTCGCGGCGTTAGGAAGGTCATACAACCCCTGGTAGGCCTTTTTGAAGTCCATAAGCGACTCCTGCGGGTGTTGTGTACAGGCATGGAGCACGTCGTGCATCCGGAGTTTGTAATGCGGTGACAGAAACTCCGCTTTGAATCGCGAAACAAGATCCGCTGTACTCGAGAAACTTCTTTGTCGTTTTCTCCAGAGCGCTGCGCTATCAGTCAATGCGACCGGCAAAAGGAGAGTGAGCACGCTTTCATTGTCAATTCCGGACGCAGCTCGGTAGTCCCAGAGTTCGGAGACGATCATTGCCACTGACTTCTTATCAGCGTACCCCGAAAAACCCGGAACGCTAAGCGAGAGCCGTAGACGTAGTCCGTGGGGGGGGGTTCTGCCAAGTGCGGGGCTTGAGAGCGTCACCTGCTCCCTTTGTAACTGAAGAAGCATGGCCATGGCCATTCTTACTTCTGCTAGACCCCATCTAATAATGCGCCTGCCGGGAAGGAAACTTCAGGCCTAGCGTCTGGGTTTTGGTCGGTGGCGGCGTCATCCTCAAGGCCGCCAAGTGTCAAATCGTCGTCACCATGGTGACGACCATGTCGTCTACGGAGAGCGCCGCAAAAAACGTGAGTGCACTCACGTTTTTTGCGGTGCTCTCCGTAGACGACATCCTGCAGTAATTAGAGGTTGCAAAGGCAGCTCAGTTCGTCCGGATGAATTAAAAAAAAAAAAAAAGCGCCCCGCAAATGCGGCCAAACTTAGAAACGCAAAAATGACTCTCTTTAAAGAAAATACGAACCCAGTTCGCGGCCATCTTCCCAGACTTGCAGGCTTTACGTCTGAGTGCTAGTGCAGGAATTCCCTTGCAGCTACCCGTCATGGAGAATGACACGACGCAGTGTTTACACAACGCATAGTCATTTATTCACCCTGATTGCACGCGCCGCGATCCCAAGAGCCCTCGCGCATAGCCAGCCGACAACAGCCAGGCGGCGCCAGCAGAGGGAGAGGCCACGGTAATACCCGGTCTAGTAACTTGGCAAGGAGTGAACGATGAGCCCCCCGTTGCGTGCCACCGGCTTCCATACGCGCTATGTATGCGAGCGCAACGCACATATACCGGAGCATGTTTCAGGGAAAAGCCTGATACTTCACAACTGGGGAGCCGAGAGCTCGTCAAGCCGTTTCGTGCGGCTTTTTTTCTCGGCCTCCACCATTGTTTATGGGAAATAAATATATAACTATTATTATTATTAATATAGTAAAAGCGCACTCCGGTGATACGCAGCCACAATCCGATTTGCCCGCCAGGGCCGTAACTTCCGGAAGGGCCGTAACTTCCGCCGTACTGGCATGTTATCCGATCACGGCATCCTGGCTCCACAATATTTCTTGGTTCAGACACTATAGGCTAAGCGGCGCCATCAAAGTAATACCTCACGTTTGAACAATGCAGCCGCCACTCCTAGGCATACCCAATGTGTCCTGCTTCACTCGCTAGATATCGCCCAACCAAACAGCACTGCAGGTTGCCTACACGCTGCCACGGCCTTTTACCAGTGGCGGAGAGGCGATCGCGTGGCCAGTTGCTCTTGGCCATTGCCGATTTGGCAGATAGGCAACCTGGCCCAACGCTTTGTATCCCCAGGTTACCCACGAAGTTTGGAAAGAGTCGGTTTTAAAATTTTATTGCGAAAGCATTCTTTAGCTACTGCACCCGGTTTTCGCAAAACGCTATCTGGCCTCGAATGTGCCGTGCGTATGCGCGGCGCATTCGAGGCGCCGCGCGTATGCGGAGCTGCAGTACACACTTTTTCACATTCGCACCCTCTTCGAAGGACCCAACATCCTTGACGTCATTCTAGACATCGTCTTCGACGTCGTCCTAGAAAACGTCTTACAGGTCGTCCGTGAGGACGTCAAAGAGGTTGTCCTTGAGATCGCACCGGAAATTGTACTAGACGTCGTAGTGTACGTCGTCTTTCACGTCGTCCATTGAAACGTCCTCCTCGACGTCGTACATGCAAGCAGATAAAACCACAACGCGTATACACAGAGCGGCAGTACGCACACATTCACATTTACGAAGCAAGGATCGGTTTGGTCGAGCTAGTTGGCACATGGTGGTTGCTGGTGGTGAAACAGCTTGAACATTATACGATTGCACAGAGACAGGACAAGACACTAGCACGAAGCTGCAATAATAGTGGGGAAACAGCTTGAATATTAAACGATTACACCGAAACAGAAGATTAAACGATTTCAGAAAGACGAAGCTATCACTCAATTTCGAAGAGGTGTGCAGCAGTCGCGCTGACGTCAATGATTGCGTCGTAAACCATAAATAAATTAAAGTGTTTACTCAAAACTTCCCTCTTTGTATTAACGGTAAGCTGAGTCGTGAGTCTCATGAGGAATGCTATCGCAATTCATAGACAACCAAAAATAGTGGTTTCTGCTGTCACTTTTTATAACCGAAGCAAGCCTCATAAAACTTAATTCAAACAATTTATCCATACATTGCCAGTCAAGTCAAGTCAAAATGTGTTTTTATTCGTAAACAAGATGTTAGTTAATTACACTTATTCAGACGGGGGTCCCAAAGTTTTCAGAGAAAACTGTTGAAGGGATCCCTTGGTAATAAAGGGTTAGTCAGCGATCAAGTTGGCACCAACATATATAAAGAAAATAAAACTTAAAGGCAAAAAAGAAAAAAAAGAAGAAAAAGAACGAAACATGATTGCTGTATGTACATTATCCAAACATAATCGGGACGCGCAAAACAACAAAAAGTTGTCTCCCTATATTTTGCGGTCTACTCAATCTACCATGCAGTTTGTTTAATAAAATGTCTTGCACTGTGTTTATGGCCTGTACATGAATGCTACAAGAGTCAATTGTTTATTCAGTTTCGGGATTGATTTATAAATATAGGGTGTTGCAAAAGGGTGATTTTATTTTCCAAGGTATGAAATAATCCGTGTGATTGACGTTTTTTACAAAAAATCTAAGTTTAAGTACAAGGCGCGCAGTAATTGGGGAGCCCAACAGCCAATATAATTTTATAAGTTTGCAACTAATAGTTATTAGTAAAAAAGTACAAATAAAAAAAAAACATTGAAGCAATATATAAATATATGTACTTTTTTATCAATCCCCATTTATTGATACAACAGTTATTAAACTTTATAAACCCTACCTTACTTCCGAAAATTTTAAAATTTTCGGAAATTCCACCTTGATGTTGCATTCCACCTTAATGTTGCATTCCACCTTAATTATTCCACCTTAATGTTTCCAATTTCAGAAAAAACCGCGTAGTTCGCGACCACCTCTTAGTAACACAATTACCTGTAGATTGCTTATTTGATGTTATATTCCTCCCCTCTGCTTTTTATATTTTGAATTAGTGTAATCGGGGATCTGAACCTGTTTTCTGAACATCTTGAAATCCAGGGCTTTCACCTCTTGACCTATTTTTACCAACTTGTTAAGAATGAATATACTCCCACGCAATCTTTGCAAGTTTCGTGAACGTAGCAGGGGGGCTATGTTGGATAAATGTTTCGTTTCTTCTAAAAAGAAACGGAAGTGACGGAAGCAACGATATTGCGTCTAATTGGTTAGAGGCTCAAATGAAGAAAGACGGAACTTTCGTCATTTGAGCCTCTAACCAATCAGACGCGATATCGTCGCTTCTGTCACTTAAGTTTCTTTTTAGAAGAAACTAAAAATTTGTCGAACATAGCGCCCCAGGTAACTTTCGCCAGGAAACTGCTCTTTTGGTGAACGTAGCACTTAACTACTTTTTGGTTTCTTATGTAGTCTATTTGTACAAGTCGGCGTTATTTATTGACCAAAATGAGTTGCTGGGTGAGTTGGTTAAACATGTTGACTTAAACAGTCGAAATAAAATTGTATTTGCGATGTTTAAGTTAACATGCTATTAGTTGATGTCATGGTGCACAACTAGAGAGGCTTTTCAAATGTAATGGCATCTAAAATGGAGTAGTTATTAAGTGAATGCAAAACAGTTGTAAATGAAAGGGCATGCTAGCTTAAGTAAGACGGCTGGCTTGTGACGTTTTTTACCTTTCCAATCATCGCCTTCTGGGCGCCGCCATCTTTGTTTACTGGGCTGTGAAACGCGTTCTGAGCGTGCGCAGTAGCTATCTTCCACAAAATACGAGACGCCGTGCATGCGTCCAGTGTCCAGTGACTCAGCATTTTTTGCCTCGGTGATAGGCTCTGGAAAGGTCTATTGGCAGCGTGCGCGTGCTACTGGAGGGGTGCTGGAGGCGTTTTTCCAGATATCATCATCGTTTGTGTCGTAGCGGGTAGGAAAGACTGAGCAGACGCCGCATATTCCTCGGCCTGTCAGTTCGTTTTATGCGTCCTTTGGGGAGCGCAGGGCAGAACTCGTTATATGTTTTGCATTTATTTCGTTGAGTTATAAGATCCTTTTTCTGTTTACGAACATGAACCTGTCGCTTGCGTCCCAAGCGACTTCCGGTCGCGCCGTCTTTGCAAGCTTGTACAGGTTGCTTATGTCACCAGTGCTAGAAAGCATATATGCCACACGTAGAACAAAGTTGGAGATTTAACTAGGGCCTTCGGCCATGCAATTTAACGTCTTGGAAGAGACAAATTTGGTTTACTTGGCCATTCGAAAAATTTTAACAGATATCGCGCTTCGTTTTTTTTGGCGTTCACCCGGAGAATTGGTGATTAAACATTTAATCGACACTTCAAGCAGCGGTGTTAAGGTGGGCCTTGTTAATCTTTTTATGAAACGGAAGCTCTCTGACACGTCAAAGACTGGAGCACCACCTGGTGACGCTCGCCATAAAAAGGGTGTATAATTCTCGTATGACATTTCGACAGAGCCTAAAGACGTGGCACGCGAAATTGTGCTAATCCAATATATTTGGCGCTGGAATGTCGAAGTGACGAAATGGTGGTGTACTATTCTCTATCCCGCTACAACACTTTCCACAATGAACACGGTGTAATTTTATTATGATCCATACACGAAGAGACTGCTGAAGGAATTGCTCATGAAGTCAAAAACAGTCAAGCCGAACTCACAAACCCCTGGCGCGTGTAGCAAACGCTTTAATAAAAATATCTTCGTGTAGTCTATTGGTTCATGTGTGTTCTGCGAGTGCTTATTTTTATTTGTTAGTTGATTGTTTTTGTTTGTTTGTTTTTCATTTCGCAAAGGCGTTAGCAGATGTTTCCTCTAACCCGCTGGCGGGAGGAGGTGGTGGCTGGCTCACGGAGGTGTCCAAAATAAATGTCTACCAATTAGAGGCCGACTCAAAACTGAGAAATCACGCCCAAACGTGTAGTGTTAGGAGTGCGAGGAGCTTCTCGGCCAGAGCTATTTCATTTATAATAAATTCGTAGCAAAAACCGGCACAATACAGATTAATCAAGGGCCAAAACGTATCAAGTTCCATCCTGTAATTTATGAAGTTAGGGTGGTAAACGTGGTAAACTCCGTTGCCACGTATTAACTGATCCATCAGAAAAGAAATGGGACTGCAGAGAAACTACACGCATTTAGACTTGTCGACATGGTGCCATACAAATGCTGGCCAGCAGCTGTGTGAGAGAGAGAGAGAGAGACATGTTTTTATTTGATGAGGGGTTCACCCGCTATGGAGTTATGCTCCTGAGACGGGAGGGGAAGGGTTGTGAGGGGTGAGGGGGATTGCACGATGATGGTAGTGACGTCTTAGATGAGGCTATGTACACCCGACTCCCTGATGTACTGTATCAAGGAGTCGAGGACGGCTTTCCTGTGCTGAGGAGTGCCCGTTGGATTGGTCCACTCCTCAAGCGTCGTAGGCTTGTCTGCGCCTTGGATCTTGTCCAGAGCCTCATTTCTATGATGCTCGAGGCCCTTACAGGCCCAGAGCAGATGCTGCAATGTTGCCTCGGCTCCTTCCGAGCAGCTCGTGCAGGTGGGGTCCATATCTTCTTTCAGACCAAAAATACTAGTTTGGATGGTGTAAGTGCAGTATTCGTCCTTATTCTTCGAATCCTGACTGTTTCCCACCGACTGTATCCTGCCAGTATGTTGCTGTCTGTCGGCGGAAGCTGGCTGCGGAGGTAGGCCTTTCTCTCCAGTTTGGCGAGTTCGGCCCGTTCCTCCGGGTCCATTGCTTCCGCCTTCGTCGTCTCCCGAGAGGTTGAGCCTGGCGCGGAGTGAGTGCTACAGGCTGTCTCCGCTGCGGCTCGGTGTGCCCTCTCGTTCCCGGGTATGCCACTGTGTCCGGGTAGCCACTCGATTGTAAGTACGGTGCCCCTTGTGCGGAGCTCCACTGCCACTTTCTTTATTTGCTTTACCGTGCGACTCTTGGTTCTGCTGCATCGGCACGCACGTATTGATTCTTGCGAGTCCGTAAAAATTCGTGCTTTGCCTGGCTGGGTCTGTTTCTTGAGCACGTCTTTCACCGCCGCCAAGATAGCCCTCAGTTCCGCCTCTCTGATAGAAGTCCCCTCGGAAAGTATTTCGGTGCTCTCTTCCTTTCTTCGTGGGTCGTACCATGACGTAGTTGTGGCGTTCTCCGTCTTGGCGGCGTCCGTGTACCGCAACTCATCTTCTGTCGCGTGCGTTTCGCACCAGCTTGCGTGAAGTCTGGCCGCTCGAGCCCGCTTCCCTTGGTTAAGAGTCTTCGGCATGGGTTTGTGGTCGGTGATGGTGTTATCTTGCCATGGAGGCTGCGGTTCCTCTAGCGGGGGCCTGTCTCGCATGTCGTATCCTAGAATTGCTAGGAGCTTGCGTCCGTGCTCTGTTCTCTCGAGCCGTTGAAATTGGGCAATGTTTTGAACCTCGGCACGTTCTTCGATAGTGTTCATCTGGGCTTCTTTCCTCAGGTCTTCTATAGCTGTGTATTTTGGAAGGCCTGTGACTACCCTCATCAATTGGTAGTTCAACCTTTCAAGTTGCTTCCAGTGTTGTCTGGTCAGATTGAGCCAGTTGCAGCTGTACAATGCCTTGGGTGTGAGTACTGCCTCCGTTAAGATCCTGAGGGTTTTCTCGTCAGCGCCCCAGGACTTACTCGTGATCTTTCGGATGAGCTTGAGACCTTGTGCCCACCACTTCTGTAGCTCGGGTATCCACCTCGTGGTGCGGGCCGTCTCCTCGAAGGTGACTCCCAGTATCTTGATGTGCGGGCGTCTACTTATTTCCTGTCCATTGATCTCTAGTCGTATCAGGTCGGCTATTCCTTTCCTATGGTCCCTTGGTCTGGCCACAACCATGTACTGTGTTTTATCCGGTGATGGCTCCATCCCAACTTCAGAGAGATATCGAGCGACCTCATCTATACCTTCTTGCATCGTCTGTTCTTGGTCTCCCAAGGAGCCTCCGCGTGTCCAGAGCGTGACATCGTCTGCATATATGGTGAAGCCCAGACCATCGATATTCCGAAGCCTGGTAGGCAACTCTGCCATCACCATATTGAAGAGTGTCGGTGAGATCACTGCTCCTTGCGGTACTCCCCTGCAGTTCGGGGTGTCGGGTCCTTTAGTGTTACCGATCTTCACTTGGAACCTTCTGTCCCGCAGAAAGTCTTGTATGAAGGCCAGGGATTTTCCTTGGATTCCGCACCTCCTAGCTCCTTTTATGACTGCCCAGTGTGGGACGGCATCGAAGGCCTTTTTAATGTCCAGGGCGACAACGAGGCGTGGGTCTTGCTGATTCTTGTTGGCCATGACGTCCTCGTAGAGGAGCTTGAGGCTGTCCTGTGTTCCCATCGCCTCCCTGAAACCCGTTTGTCTGGGATCGAGCATGTTGTGAGTTTCCAAGTACCACTGTAGTCTTCGGAGAACAATTTTTTCCATTGTTTTGCAAATGTTCGATGTAAGTGAGACCGGTCTTAGATTCTCTATTCTGTCTTGGAGCTTGCCTGGTTTGGGGATGGGCGTTACCCACGAGAGTTTCCATTGTCTCGGTAGCACACCGGAGTTCCAAACTTCGTTATAACTGTCCAGAAGTTTTTGTTTGGCTTCTTCGGGGAGATTTCTTAGGGCTTGGTACGTAATGCCGTCGGGACCCGGTGCGCTGCCGGTGTTGGCCGTGTATATGGCTTCCAACAGTTCTCCCATGTTAAGCTGGTCCTCCATCCCAGGTTCTGCTGGTGCCTCAAGGGTGTGGGTACTTTCGGATGTTTTGCTAGTCCTCGGCGGTGCTGCGCTGACTTGTGGAAAGAAAAGTTCGCCTGCCCTGACTGCCATTTCTTCTTCGGTTATGTTTAGTCGGAGGGCTAAGTTTTGTGCCGCATTCCTTGCCTTGCGCCTTTTACCGTCCATGCCTCTGTAGGTCCTCCAGGCTTTCCCTAGGCCGGTCTTCTCATTGAAGGATCCGCAGTGCGCCCTCCATCTCGTCCTGCCGAGCTCCTTGGAATACCTTGTGGCTTTGGCTGTGGCTATATTGAGTTTAATTTTTTGCGGTGTCGTTCTAACTTTTCTGTATTTCTGTAGGGCTTGGAGCCGGCTAGCCCAAAGATTTAACAGATGTGTGTCTGGCGTGGGGCTCCCGCGTTTCACCGAGATTTGCGTCTTCGACCCCGTGAGCGCCTCTTGTATGCAGACCTCAATATCCCTGTCGTTCCCTATATTTTGGGTCACAATCTCTCTGAAGCGATCCCACTTGATGATAGGTCTCACCTCTCGGCCTTTCCTCCCTGCGCAGTGTGCTACCTTCAACTCGATGGGGTAGTGGTCGCTGCCCAACGTGTCCCTCCATGGCTTCCACTCGAGGGTCAGGTCCCCCGTGATCCACGTGAGATCCGGTGTGGTATCTTTCTGTCTCTGCTGCTTAGCAAGCCTCGTCTTCACTCCAGTTTCATTTTGAAGCTCCAGGCCTTCCTTTCTCATGGCTTCCAGCAGTTCCCTGCCCTTTTTCGTATTTGTTGCGTACCCCCATTTTTTGTGTGGGGCATTGAAGTCCCCGGCCACAATCAGTGGGTCTCCGTCGGCTAATTCAACTAGGCCGCGGATCCAGCTTGCCGTCTCTCCGTCCTTTGGTTTGGCTCTGGGTCTGATGTATATAGAGGCGAGTACCATCTTGAGCCCACCATGTCTGACTCTCGCTGCGACGACCTCCCTGTCGCTAGAACATAGCGCGGAGGTGTCAAGCTGCGCCTGTGGTAGATGCCGAAGAACTCCGATAGCCGCCCATCCCTTCCGAGTCACCGGGTTCCTCTCCCAGGGGCTTGGGACAGTCTCGATGATAGGCGTTAAGTAAAAGTTATAGCAGGGTAGGGTCATGTTCGGGCTTCTCGTTTCTTGAAGTAATAGAAATTCTGGTGGCGCTTGTCGTTCGAAGCGCAGTTTAAGTTCCGCACTTCTTGCCGTAAACGTGCTGCAGTTCCATTGTACGATGCGGGTCACATCCGTCTTTGTTCGTCCGGTCGTCATTCTTCTAACGTCGTTCATGTCTCAGTTCTGCTATCTCTTTCTTGATTTCGCCTAGTGTCTGGAAGATCATCTTGAAGCCAAGTGACATCTCCTCTCGAAGTTTGTTGTGCTCAGTTTCTGCGTCGAAGGGTGATTTGAGCGGTCGTGTTGCCTGCACCTGAGTTGCCCTAGGTTGGGCCCATTCGGGCATCCAGGCCAGACACTTGCCCTGCTCTTCGTGAATCATTCCTTGCGTTGATCCTTGCGTGGCTTCGACCCTGGGCTGTTCTGCAGGTGACCTTCGATTGTCCGTGGCTGCCGCGGCATAGCTCTCTCTTGGTTGGTGTGTTGGTGGCTGCTTTCGGAGTTTCGTTTTCTCGGGTATCTTCCTTTTCGGACACGCATTACTTGTGGCGACATGATGCCCCTCGCAGTTTCGGCACTTGGGTTCCCTGTTGCATTGTTCCATATCTTCCTCATGTGTGTAGCCGCAATGGCCGCATCTGCTTTCTTTGATAGGGCATACATCGCTCTTGTGACCGATTCCATGGCAATTGTAGCATACGATGGGCCGGGGACGGTACGGCCTCACAGTGAAGATCTCTCTGCTGAACATTACGTTCTTTGGTAGCCTAGTGCCCTCGAACGTGATGACGACTGCGTTGCTAGTTTTGCCCATAAGTCTTGCGAAGACGATCTTCGCGGTTCGACATACCAGGTCTGGGACGAGTGTTTCTGGGGTTTCAGCGCTGTTGTCTCCATGCAGGTAGATAACCCCGCGCACTTGATTATGGCCCATTGCCTTGTAGGGTTTCAGGGCGTATGAATCTTTGTCTTTCTTTACTTCCGTCACCTGGAGTAGTTTTTCTGTTATCTTTTCGTCCCTGGTGGTGAGCGCGATAGTATTAGCTCTGGGCTGAATTTGAATCTTGTAGTCTTCGGACTCTGTGATTCCCGCCTCTGCTACGGCTCGCCTAATTTCCCTCGCTGTAAAGTTCTTAACGTTCTCTTTGCAGATGGGCTTGAGAACGACGGTTTGCACGGACGCCTGAGTTTCCTGCGTGTTTTCCGCAGCTGTTATGTCGTCCGATTCTACATTTGTCCACTTCGGACGTTTCCTCCTGCGCTTATTCGCGACTAGGTGCTCGATGTCGTCTCCGGCATTCTCTCCCATCATGACAGTACCAGTGCCGTCAGGCTGAGTTTTGCTTTCCATAGGAGAGGGCTTTTCCAAATTTTGAGATTCTTTCAGCGTCGGAAACTCGTGGGAAAAACAAGAGCTCACCTCTTCGTTCGCGGCGCCCTGCGGACTTGAGCTTCTGGTTAGGTTCAATGTCCCTTGAGCGTAATTGACTAGAAGTCCAGTTATCAGCTTTCCGATGTCTTCCTTGGCAATTCCCAAATGCATGAGAAGTCCGGTGTCAAGTTGGATATCGATGGTCGTGACGTTGGGCGTGGGCAGCTGCGTCACATCTGTTGAGGTCTGGGGACCGCCGGTGCCAGAGGTTAGGCTTACCACGGTATCCATGTTCTCAATTTCTAAATTCGCCGAAATTGAGCCCGTGGGGTTCAAAATCGCTGGACGGGGGGTCCCTTGGTGGTCCATGGCATTGTCCTCGTTGATTGGAGTTGTGTCCGGGGGGCTAGCACCCCCCAAACAGGATACAGATATCGCTTTCAGCGGAGCGCTAAGAAAACACGTCTGCCCTCAGCAATTAGAAGAAGACGAACCCCCAGCAACTGTGAAATCAGACTTGGACGGAAGCGTTTTAGGATCGGCAAGATCCATGTAGCCAAAAGAAAAGTGCAGCGTCACGCAACACAAAAAACAGCGCGCGAGTGCACAGCTAAGCCAATAGCACGTCCACTTTGGATCTATGCGGAGGGCAAGTTCGTCTGCTTCTTGCGCAGGGGGTAGCGTTGACGTCAGAACGCCGAGCCCTGATTGGCTGATCGCGACCCCCCTATCTGAGCGTCGTCTGCTCCTTTGCAACGTTGTCTGCTCGCACCGTCGTCTGCGTCTGTCTTACCTTTCCTGCGACTTTCGGAAGTGCAGAGGCCAGATTCACAAAACCATGTTACGCCGAAGGAGTGCGTAAGACAAAACGTGAGAACAAATTCGTATTCACGAAACGAAATTATCGTAAGTTTTGCTCAGGTTACGACGGAATCCTACGACGATCAACTCAGCATGGCCGACAGCGTCGCTCAGTTACTTGGTCGCGACGACCAACGGACGTTTATTTTTGTACGTGCTCTTCTCACGCGTCCCGACTACAAGCAGCAAGAAAAAAAGTAAAAAGTACTTGAAATAAACCATGACGAACAAGAACGCTGGATCCACAAACACCCGGGAAATGCTCCAACGACCACGATTCCACCGACCCCGACTAAGCGAGCTCGGCTGATAGGCCTAGCAGGCACAGCGGTGCTCCGACGGTCCTTGGCCAAGACCGTCTGCCCACGACCGGCTGGCGTGCTGAATGGAATATGCCCGCGCGACCCTTGTGAACCCTTCAATCTCTTCCTCTTGTCATCTCCTTGTTTTCCGATGCAGCGGTGACTCTCGCCGGTGAAAAAGCGGTGAATCTCCGACAGACGCAGGAAGGGTAAAGCAGCCATCGCTTTGACTAGCAGACTTAAAGCAAACGACGTTAACTGCGCCAACCCGCCGACGCCGTTAAAGAGTGAGGAGTCTCGCCGCACACGAAAGGAGGGAAAAAGTATTTGGGAGGGAACTTGCGGACACTAACACGCTCACTCTCGGTTCTTAGCAAACAAACCTCGGCGCCTCGGGACACCTCGCCAGTGAGTCCTTTGACTTCTCTCCTTGATGCGCGTCCGCTAGTTGTTAGACAAACACAGCGTACCGCTCGAGTTCATTCGTCTGCCCTCTCTGAAAGGCGAAGTCGAGCTCGCTCGGAAAGACCTGCACTTCCGAAAGTCGCAGGAAAGGTAAGACAGACGCAGACGACGTTGCGAGCAGACGACGTTGCAAAGGAGCAGACGACGCTCAGATAGGGGGGTCGCGATCAGCCAATCAGGGCTCGGCGTTCTGACGTCACCGCTACCTCCTTTCTCATGCGCAGAAGACGAAAATGAGCCCACTTGCGAGATGTATTGGCTGCAAAACTTAGTTTTACAGGAGCTTTTAAAGATGCTAAAGAACAAGCATCGGAAACGTTAAACAAAGGCTAAGCAGCATCAGAAAGTGTCATGTCAAGCACCTGGATATTTTTATATAATAGTGGTCTTTAATAATAGTGATTTAAAGGCGCTGCAATCCAGTAGCAAATGTCACAAGAAATCTGCCAGTTTTTGGAATAATTAAACTGTTGTCAATGTTGATAAACGCGAACTCTCATAACCATTCAGTAGATCATTTGGGGCTTTGTTTGCTCGAATCCTACCGCCTACGACACAGGAGAGCAAAACTGAACGTTGCTCATGACAATATGTTACTGTGCGTGCTTAAACGACTTAGTGGAACGCCAACTAAATTGTTCTTTCCAGTTGAAAGTCATATATATATATATATATATATATATATATATAATAATGGTTTCCAAGTGCAATACCTTAATTAAAGGACACATGCAAAGAAAAAAAACATTTTTTTTAAACAGCTTAGATGGAAAAAGGATATCATAAAACGATTTTACAACGAAGAAAAAAAATTTTTAGAGCTATATTTACGGCGCTATCGAATTTGTAGTTGGCGCCCGCGGGCGCCGCGGAAAAGTGGCCCTTATTTATCACGTGACGGGCCCATATTTGTCACGTGGTGCTCGCGCTCTTTCGGGAGCTTCCTATGGCCTCTAAAAGTAACTTATTCATCTTTGTTTGAAGTATAACAAAAAACTAAGATTAGTAAGTAACTTTTAGAGCCCAAAGGAAACTCCTGAAAAAGCGCAAGCAGACGTGATCGACCTGTGCGCCGGTCAGATGACGGCGGCGGCGCCCCGAACCAGACGAACTTCTGCGGCGGCGGCGACGGCGGCGTGGAGAAACGCGTTGAAGCGGCGTTCGCACAACGCTCAGCGTGCGGCGGCGGCGTCGCTTTACGGCTCGGCGACGCAGGGCGGCGGCGCGCGGGCCTACCACGTGACCAGCGGCGGCTCCAGCGGGCGCCAACTACAAATTCGTATAGCGCCGTAAATATAGCTCTAAAAATTTTTTTTCTTCGTTGTAAAATCGTTTTATAATATCCTTTTTCCATCTAAGCTGTTTAAAAAAAAATGTTTTTTTTCTTTGCATGTGTCCTTTAAACAGTTCTCATTAGTTGTATTACAACCTAGATATGGTTTAATGGCAGAGCAGTTCAATACGCCTCGCAAGTGGGCTCATTTTCGTCTTCTGCGCATGAGAAAGGAGGTAGCGGTGACGTCAGAACGCCGAGCCCTGATTGGCTGATCGCGACCCCCCCTATCTGAGCGTCGTCTGCTCCTTTGCAACGTCGTCTGCTCGCAACGTCGTCTGCGTCTGTCTTACCTTTCCTGCGGCTTTCGGAAGTGCAGGTCTTTACGAGCGAGCTCGACTTCGCCTTTCAGAGAGGGGAGACGAAATAACTCGAGCGGTACGTTGTTTTTGTCGAACAACTAGCAGACGCGCATCAAGGAGGGAAGTCAAGGGACTCGCTGGCGGGGTGTCCCGATGCGCCGAGGTTTGTCTGCTAAGAAGCGAGAGTGTCCGCAAGTTCCCTCCCAAATACTTTTGCCCTCACGTGTGCGGCGAGACTCCTCACTCTTAAACGGCGTCGGCGGGTTGGTGCAGTTAACGTCGTCTGCTTTACGTCTGCTAGTCAAAGCGATGGCTGCTTTACCTTTCCTGCGTCTGTCGGAGGTTCACCGCTTTTTCACCGGCGAGAGTCGCCGCTGCCTCGGGAAACGAGGCGATGACAAGAGGAAGAGATTGAAGGGTTCACAAGGGTCGCGCGGGCATATTCCATTCAGCACGCCAGCCGGTCGTGGGCAGACGGTCTTGGCCAAGGACCGTCGGAGCACCGCTGCGCCGCTGCTAGGCCTATCTGCCGAGCTCGCTTGGACGGGGTCAGTGGAATCGTGGCCGTTGGAGCATTTCCCGGGTGTTTGTGGATCCAGCGTTCTTGTTCGTCGTGGTTTATTTCAAGTACTTTTTACTTTTTTCTTGCTGCTTGTAGTCGTGACGCGTGAGAAGAGCACGTACAAAAATAAACGTCCGTTGGTCGTTGCGACCAAGTCACTGAGCGACGCTGTTGGCCATGCTGAGTTGATCGTCGTAGGATTCCGTCGTAACCTGAGCAAAACTTACGATAATTTCGTTTCGTGAATACGAATTTGTTCTCACGTTTTGTCTTACGCACTCTTTCGGCGTAACATGGTTTTGTGAATCTGGCCTCTGCACTTCCGAAAGTCGCAGGAAAGGTAAGACAGACGCAGACGACGTTGCAAAGGAGCAGACGACGCTCAGATAGGGGGGCCGCGATCAGCCAATCAGGGCACGGCGTTCTGACGTCACCGGTACCCCCTGCGCGAGAAGCAGACGAACTTGCCCTCCGCATAGAAATGATTCCAATAATCTGTTCTGCGCAAATGTGGCGACTCGTACAATTGAAAAATCATGAGCCCTTCCATTCTGTGAAGGTGGATGACGAACAAAGCTGTTTAGCACACGACACAGACCCGCTCGAGGGGCCGGAGGAAACTAGACACGCGCGACAAGACCGCCACCCGGTGGAGAGTAGACACGCGAGGCGGGACCGCCACCCCGGGAGAGCGGAAGGAAAGGAAACTAGGCACGCAAGCGTTTGGAACGACGACAAAGAGAGGGCGGTGCGAGCCTAGACATGGTCGACGCGGGTCGCACAGTAGCAAATCTTTGAGAAACCTTTATTATCTACCTGAGAGTCTGCTGATCTTGAAAATAGTTATGGTGCGTATTGATAACTAATCTGCTGAACAGACCTGTTGCTAAATTACCCAAGCATCGAGGAGAATGCAGGGAATGGTGTTCGACGCGCCGCACGTGCCGGCGTCTGCAGCAGTAACTGTCCTAAAGCAAAAGTCTAAAACAAATGGCAACTTGCACGCGCGCTTGTCAACGCTTTGTTTTGGTTATTTACATTCGAATCTTTTATTCGCGGAAGGCGTGCGCGTGCGTGCAGCAGTAACTGTTCTAAAGCAAAAGCCTAAAGCAAATAAAACATTGCACGCGTGTTCGTCGATGCCTTATTTTGGTTATTTAGTTCAAATCCTTTATACGGGGAAGGCGTGCGCGTGCGGCGCTTGCTGCGGTGCGACTTAGAGTTTTTAGTCACTGCACACGAAAAATCCACGAAACCCTAGCCAAAAAACAACTTCGCTGTAAAACAAAAAAACTAATTCTCCGCGGTTTAAAGCAGAATTTCAAACAGGATTGAAGTAAAAGAAAGCAAGGAACTTTTTTAGTCTTCGTTGAGCCTTTGCAAGTAGCTAAAAAAATAAACAATAACGCACCGCACAAGTGGAGGGCTCAGTATTTTTTAATATAAACTCAACAATTACTGCCGTCAAATAATTTCAAAATTCCTTGCCAGTGAAACGACTCGTCTAGAACTCTGAGCGCATCTGGACATCTTGCTACCCATTGTTCTGTCAAATAACGGCAGACTTCAGAAGACTACCGCTAAACTATGTGGCGACCACTCCTATAGATCTATGCGCGCCTTGATGCGGCTTGACTGTGTGCACATGTAACTACTCTGAGTTTCTTTGTTAGACGCAACTTCTTTATATTGATATCCAATGCTTTCGGGGGAATCGCCCGCGCAATGCTTTGCCAAACAGAGTTCCACGTACATGTTCACCTTTTAATAATATCCGCTATGGTAAGAGTTAATTGAAAGCTTGACCTTACCCAGACCGATAGGACGTGCTTGATAACGAATTTGCGGTCTTGGTACTAGAACACCAGGACACAAAACAACGCTGCACGAATACGGTATAGAGTGCTTCGTTTAGGCTTCAAAGATTGTTTTAAAGAAGCCGTAAAGTCTACGCAAATTTGATCTGTGCTGGCGAGTTATACGGCCAGAGGGACACACAAGGGGTGAAAACTACAGTGGTATATTTAACTTAAACTCGATAATTACCTTTTAATGGGCGAAAATAATTATATGGTTCAATCAGGAACTTTCGAAACCTCATCGAAAAGCACAAAATCACAAAATATTAGGAAGACTTCGAGTACGTGAGAAGCGCGGTAGTGCGCTGAAGTTACTACTCGTGTAACATGCGCAAGGCGTATGTTTCACGCAGTATGTAACTGCGTACGAAAACGCGGATGACAAGAGACGTAAAAGCCGTGCGGGTCCTACTTAATGGGGCACTGACACCCCAAAAATCGGAATTTTTAACGTGAAACGTTTTTGGCTTATACCACATTCACACGGTCAACATAATGGTACCTTTAACATAGGTCCCTTTGCCATCGGCGAATCAGCCCGTGCTCTTGTTTCGCGAGCACACGCCACGCGCGGACGATCGCTAATTGATTGGCCAGCAGAGAAGAAAGGTCTCTTAGCTAAAGGTACCTTTACGGCCGTGTGAATGGTGTATTAGACGTTCAGCATTCCGTGAAGCCTGACAAGTGAAGCCGCATTTAGTGGAGTCGTGGCCTCAAATGACTTCAACTTCCCCCTCTAGATTTAGCAGGGAAATTGACGACACATAACCTCAAGACCAATTCAGTTTCCCCCGCTAAGTTTAGCGGGAAGAATGACATCAGGTGACCTACGCGTAAATTCAGTTTACCTGCTAAATTTTACGGGGCAAACGGTTTCACGTGACTCGATGTCACGTGACCCATACACAAATTTAGTTTCCCCGCTAAACAAGAGTAATAATTTGACGTCGTGTGACTTGACGTCACGTGACCAGGGTTGTGACGTTACTTGAAAAGTGTAAGGGATTACGATTTACATATTACCGAGCCTCAAATAGAACGGATTACCGTTTCAAATTACTTTCGCTGAAAAGTAACAGAATACTTTAATCGTTACATCACAAATTGACTTTCACGTTACTTTTCCCGTACACTTATTAAGAAAACAATACAAACGATTTGATGTTTTCAAAAATGTTCTGAAACCGAACTTTCTATTTTTCATACGCTCGCGTTATGGTACTTTTGTACGAATACAATAGTTATATTTTTGCATTCATTCATTTTATTCATTCATTCATTCAGGATAGTGTACTGGGACCACTCTTATTTTTAATATTTATAGATGACCTCCGCTTTGGAATTTCTGTTCCAGTGGAAGTTGTTTGCAGACGACTGTGTATTGTATAATAAGATTGAAACCCAACAAGATGAAATCGAACTAAGCAATAACCTCAGCAAAATTAAACAATGGTGCGATGAGTGGCAGATGGTGTTAAATCCCTCGAAAACGGTACTGATGACAGTAACACGAAAAAAGACATTTTTAAGTCATGATTATTTTTTTGATGGCACTAAACTCCTCCGTGTGGATGAACACAAATACTTAGGATTGGCATTCATGAGTGACTTACGATGGAACACTCCCATTGAAAAAAGTCTCATCAAATGCTAACAAGGCACTCTGGTACCTTAGAAGAAACATAGCTAGCTCCACACCAAAAAAAAAAAAAAAAAAAAAAAACATATAGCGTGTGAAACATTGGGGAGACCAGTTCTCGAATATGCGAAAATTGTTTGGTACCCATATACAAAAACCAATATCTACTACACTGGAAAGGCTTCAGCGGCTTGCAGCTAGATTCATCTTTAGTAAATATAACCGCACAGATTCTCCCACTGATCTATGCTGTCGTGCCGAGCTTCCAGCTCTAGAATTAAGAACAAAGTGTGAACGTATGACGTTTTTGTTCTTAATTTTTCATGATTTAATTTGCATAAAATAATCTAATTACATGGGCATACGCATTGGTGAATCTACAAGGCACAGTTCATTCTATGTACATAAGAGAGCCGTCTGTTAGAAACGATTGCTTCAAGTATAGTTTCTTTCCTAGAGCGATTACGGAGTGGAATGCTCTGCCAAGTGGCACTCTCACCCTAACCTCAGTTAATGAGTTTGTTAAGGGGGGATCGGTGGCCGGGCTGGAAAGCGCGTGACGCCGTTCGAAACGGTCGCAAAAAAAATGAGCTCCCGTGGAGCGTCTTCAACGGCTTTCACCGGCCGTGGATCATCTGCTGAAATGTCCCAGGATACCTACCGAGTGGTTCTGCCGTCACTGCCTACAGGTACTGAAGTTTTGAACTCTGTATTTGCTCATTGCGACATCACCGGACGCCCGTACAAGATTGACGATTTTCGAGGAGAAATGGAACGCCACGGCGTTCTAAACGACCTCATCGGAGCCGGCGCGTACCAGATGAATCATGTCTGGCTCTTCACTTTCAACTCCCTGACAGCGAAACGAAAATTCCTGGAAGCCAAGGAACTTGAGGTAAAAGAAAAAAGATGCCTGCTCATCGATCCCGATGAGTGCGAGGTACGAATACGGCTCCACTGGATACCTATTCACATAAGCGACGACACAGTGCGGAGGGCCCTAGAGCCTTACGGAAAAATCAACGAAGTATCCCGAGACACATGGAGGGCGGAAGGCTTCCAGAATGTTCAGACGACGACAAGGCTGGTGAGAATGAACCTGAAGGAAGGCGTCACCAAGGAAAACCTCCCGCACCAGCTGCGTCTGTTCGGCAGCAACGTACTCGTTCTTGTCCCCGGAAGAGCGCCCCTCTGCCTTCGATGTAAGAGAACAGGCCACATCCGCCGAGAATGTCGCGTCCCACGCTGTGACAAGTGCCATCGTTTTGGTCATGAACAAGAGGATTGCATCCGGACGTACGCTACTGTTATGCGACCGGCTCCCGAGGAAGACAACTCGGAATTCCTCATCGATGAGGAAGAAGCCTCGAAAATCGGAGACGGCACTGGGCACCCAACCACCACCCGTACCCAAACACCTTCAGGTGCTGACAAACAGGGTACATCACAAGATGAAGACATCACCGCATCAATTCTCGAAGCCGACAAGACAGCTGCCTGCGTCGGAAATGGCGCAGACACCGACAAGGCCGCTCCAGGCTCCTCGAAAAGCCAGCGACAGAAGTCAGTCGACGGGAACAACCGCACTGTAGACGATGCCTCCGAAGTTGACCCGGAAATGGACGACAGCTCCGATCCCTTCAAGCGACCGCTAGATCGTGTCGAAGAGGAAGACCCCGACCTCGAAGGGCCTGACTGGAGCAAGCCCCAAGGAAGAAAGAAACGCAAGCCCCGAGCTCCGCCGGAGGACCGACGAGAGCAAACCTCGCAGTAGGTGGATGTGTTCACATAGAGAACAGTTACCGACAGTTTTTTTTTCCTTTATTTGAATATTTACTCGTGGTTGTCGCCACAGCTATGAATTATGTAAGTTTTGCGTGAAGTCGTTGTAAACCGCTTTTCATTACAAACCTCTTCCTCCGCCCCAATAATGTCTGCATCCAAATTACCTAATTTTTCCACTATTGGCTTAACGCTGGGTACACTCAATATTAGAGGTTTAAATTCTACTCGCAAACAGTACCAGCTATTACGTTTGCTTCACGAAGAGCAACTAGACTTTCTAGCCATACAAGAAACAAAAATGTCGGAGGAAGAGCAAGTTACGAAGGCTCTACAACCCTTTCTTACTTCGTATGAGGTGTGTGTAACGCATGCAGTTGGCACGGCAGGGGGCTGTTTTTTGTTCCTTAAAAAATCTGTCCCTCTCTCTGATGTAGATCTCATCACTGATGCTCATGGACGTTTTATAATATGTGACTTTAATTTGTTTGACGCTCCATGGCGAATTATTTGTGTCTATGCCCCGTGTAAATCCAGTGAGCGAGCCCTGTTTTTCCACGATATGTCGCATTACATCAAATCAAATCGGACCACTATATTTCTAGGAGACTATAATTGTGTATGCGATGCAGGTGATAGATTTCCAATAACGCGTAACAGAGATGTTAGTGCAAATCTGCTGAGTGAAATAATAGCAGAAAATAGTATGGAAGATGTTTTTCACATTTCGAGCGGAACTAAAAAAATTCAGTTTACGCACTTTCAAGAATCTTCGCACGCACGCCTTGATCGTGTTTATGTTTCTGCTGACATTGTACATAACATCAACTCTTATTGTGTAAAACCAGTGTTTTTTAGTGACCACTGCCTCGTAAAGGCCGCAATTGGAGAAAATCAAACTCCCAAGGCAAAGTTCAATTGGCGGCTGTGGAAGCTGAACACCAGTCTGCTTAAAGACGAAACATTCGTAGCTACAGTAGATGACCTGCTGAAAAAAATGGCAGAGCAGAATGAGACATGTCAATTGGAGGGATGGGAGTGGTTCAAAGGAGCAAGTAAAAATGTCAGCAATCGAAAGATCGAGCACGCTGAAGTTTTACGCTCGGGCAGAAGAGCGAAAACTGCAGCAGGATTTACGTACTTTGTGTGAGGCTGAATGCGAATTCCCTGGTTGGGGAGCAAAGGACATCGCGAACGTCAAATCCCGCCTCGAGAAATTCCAGAAAGAGCGATACGAAGGCGCTGCGGTACGTTCAAGGACACTGCGGTTTCTCTGTGGTGAGCAACCCACCAAACACGCCTTGATAGCGGAAAGAAAGTATGCTTTGTCCAAAGAAATTCTCGAAATAGAGAGGAATGGTACCATAGCTACAGACAAAGCAAGCATTGAGGAAGCCTTTGTGGAACATTATCGACAACTTTTTGAACTCCCACCAGAACGACAAGATGATAAAATTGACGAACTCTTGTCTATCATGCCGAGAATAGATGACGAAACAAGGGAATGGCTAGAGGGACCCATAAGCCTGGAGGAAGTCGAAAAGGCAATAGGCGACCTGCCCGGTGGTAAAACGCCCGGCCCGGACGGGCTTTGTTCAAGTTTTTACAAGAAATTCAGAAAAGCACTCGCTCCCATTCTTCTCGCTGTCATACAGGAATCTTATAAAAGAAAATCATTACCACCATCTTTTTCTAGAACCCACACTGTGTTAATTCCAAAATCAGAGGACTCCGACAAGCTACGACGTGTACAAGGTTATCGACCAATAAGTCTATGTAATGTAGATTATAAGATTTTAGCAAAAATACTCAATGGAAGGACTACAGCACGTAATTTGCCAATTGGTGGGTGACCACCAAACGTGTGGCATAAAAGGCAGGACGATTCAAACAAACGTTCACGTAGCCAGAAGCATTTTAGAATGTTGTAGAGAAGAAGAAGATCAGATTGCCATGCTTCAGATTGATTTAGAAAAAGCATTTGATCGCGTACGTCATAAATTTCTTTGGGCCATTCTGCAGCACATCAACATTGGAGATGTTATTTATGAAGGCATACGAATGGCATATAGTGGCTGTTCTACGCGACTAATTGTAAATCGTAGCGTAACTTGCAGCATTCCTGTACTGTCCTCAGTACGTCAGGGTTGCCCGCTTTCGCCGTTATTATTCGCGCTTTATCTTGAGCCTTTATGCTTGAGCGTTGCTAACAACAAAAACGTTCATGGGTTTTCGCTGAACTCCATAGAAGTGAAGGTATTGGCGTATGCTGATGATGTAGCAGTTTTTTGTAGAGACAAAAAAAGTGTCAGCAACGTTATTGATTTAGTTAAACACTTTTGCGACATTACCGGTGCGGCTGTAAATTTAGAAAAATGTTCAGGTTTTTGGCACGGTACATGGGCCACAAAGCCCTCAGAGTTTGAAGGGATCAAGTGGGGTTCAACACCTACGAAATACCTCGGCGTACCACTTCAGCACATGCGTAATCCAAGTGTTTACTGGTCCGAAGCCACAGCTGAATTAAAAAAGCGGGTATCACGGTGGCCAAACCGCGACTTATCAATCTTCGCTAGAGCAACGGCTTGCAACATATTTCTTGTTGCTAGGCTCATGTATGTGCTTCAAGTATTACATTGCGCTCAAAGTGCTATGAGGAAAGTTCATAGGATATGTGCTACATTCATCTGGAAATCAAACTGGGAGCCAATGAGAAGAAATAACCTCTTCCGCCGTATTCCTTTGGGGGGATTAGGTTTATCGCATCTGTTTGTCCGGCAGCTCGTGTCGCGATTCTTTTTCCTACGGGATACTGAACAGCCTTTCATGCGCGCGGTATTTCAAACAAAACTGGCCGGGCACTTGCCTTCGTTTTTGGTCTCGAGTCATGGCGAGCAGCCAACAAGAATTGTTGGATACCTAAAGGAGGTCGTTGAAGCATACAATTTTCTGGCGGTGCGCTATTCCAGAGAATATTTGTCTTGCATAACTAGAAAATCTTTGTCCAACGCCCTGTATGACACTCTTTTCCCGGAGCCTTTGTATCGTGCATTGTACAACCAGGAAACCGGTCAGGATGTTCTCTGTCGTGTCAAGAGAATGGCAATCCAGCCACGTGCCAAAAGCTTTTTTTTTCAAACTTCATACCTCGACGCTCCCCGTGAAAGTGTGGCTACACGAGAAAGGTATTTTTGTTCCTTGGACCACCAATTGCTTGCTGTGTAAAGCTCCCGAAACTATAGAGCACGTGTTTATTTTCTGTTGGGATGCCCTGTTGTTTTGGGATGTGTTGCAGAGAACCTTGAAAAAAAACCTACAAATTACAGCACATTCGATCCGTTTTCTTCCAATCAATTCTCAGGAACTTGTACCGTACGACCTTATAATGTTAATTGGCCTATACAGCATCTGGTGTTCGCGGATGGCGGTGAGGCATGCGGACCTTAACCCGCGACCGGTTGAGGCATACTTTATAGAATTTGTGACTCAAATACGTAGTACTTATGTACATCAGGATACTGTTCCTCAGTGGGTTGGGGAGTGTGAGAAACTCCTAAAGAGCCCCCGATATGTTTATTGAGATGTGCTAATCAAAAGACTGTACGCTTAGCCTGAACGTGTTTCTGCTGTGTATGATGAAATAAAGAAAAAAAAATAGGTGGCCGAGTGGTCTAGCGCACACCCGCTCGGAGCACGTGGAGCGAAAGCTCGCGCTGCAGAACCCAGGGATCCTGGTTCAATCCCCACCCCTGCCCGTTTCGATCTGGATGAGCATCGTACCGGGCGTGCGGTCGTGTATCACTACTGCGTGGTGCACGTTAAAGACCCCAGGCTAGCGGTTATACTGCACTGGCTAAATTGCTCATCTACAGCTGGGAGACTCGTCGCCCGTTGAGGCAGACCCAGTTCTAGTCTGTATAAACAACACACAACCCAATTTTTTTTGAGTTTGTTAACAACGTCGAGAGCTTAGTACTTTGTCACACGTCGTAAGTGTTGATTAATCACGATGCTTATCTAATGTTCAACTCTCACCCTCAGAGTCCATTCCTATCAGTTTTTCACTTGTTGTGTTGGCGTTAATTTGCATAAGTACTTGAACACTTCGAATGCTGTGTCATTGCCTGTCTAGTCAGCAAGTCATATAATAGCAACATCTTTTTTCCTCGTGCTTCTTGTCACAGCATGTATTAGTATTCTCTGCCGCCGTTCTTCTTTTTTCTTTTCTTTTTTTTCTTCATTGTGTATGTATGTGATTATTGTGTTTTTCTTAATTGTGTGCATGTATGTGATTTACTGCATTGTATTACCCACTCCTGTAAAAGCCCTGTCTAGGGCTGACAGCATCAATAAATAAATAATTAAGACGAAGAACGTAGGCGTACTCCGTTTACCTGTAAGCTGACAGGGCAGAGAAAGCTACAGCCATACCCCCCATCCCGCTAGCTATGGCGACCGGAAATGATCACTGGAATCGTGCAGACAAAGCTAGCGGTGTGCATGCTCAGTAGCAGTGTCTACCTCCGCTAGGAGATCAAGAAGTCAGCGTCTACTCGGCGTCGTCTTTTGTATTTTTATTTTTGTTTTTCGCATATGTGAATATGCCTTGCACGTTTTTCTAGTAATTCTAAAGAGCCGTCCTACAAAAAAAAAAAGAAGAAAAAATCGTGTTTTCATTTTGGTTATTTTCCTCCTCACGATGTGTTCTATTTTGTTGAACTTGCTATTTTTATGCTGCTGAATCGCCTGCTCATATTGCTCCGGTTTATGTATTATGTACATATTTTCAAAAAGTAACTACTACTTAAAGTGATCCGTTACCAATATTTGAAGTTTGAACCGTAATTACATTGCAGCTTACTGCCCCAAAAAAGTAACGTGGCCATTACAGAATGACTTGAAAAAGTAACCGGGTACAAGGAATCCGTTATTTGAAACGGATTACTTGCCAAATCTGCACCAGATTCCCCACCAGATTTAGCGGGAAAATCGACGTCACGTGGCCTACGCAAATTCAGTTTACCCCCTAAATTTAGCGGACAAATTGACACCTGACCGGTCGCAGCCCGTCCTCTTCCCTTCTTTGTGGACACTGGCCGAAACGATGGGTAAAGTCAAAGGGGTTGAGAGGAGTGGAGACACTTGGAGGCACAGCTCGAGAAGAAATGCCTGGAAGTTACTAGCGCTAAACCAAGAACGCCGTTCACGTAGCAGCACAAGAGAGATGGCCATAGTGACACTGCTGTAATTAAATTATAGCAATAAAATTACTTTTTTGTGCTAATGAGTAATGTAATAATTAGTTTTCCAGGCTTCTAATTTAGTAAAGTATGAAGTACTCTCACAGTAATTTCGATAAAATTACTCATTACTCTCGAAATTACTTTTGTCTCATGTGAGAAGTTCGTTTGCGAGCTTTAGAAAAAGAGGAAAACTTAATTTGTATGGTGAGATGTCGTAAAGAAGACATGATAGCAATAAAGGACGGTCATCTGAGCGCAAAGCCTCGTACGAAGGACTCGACAAACGCACAAAGACGGTCTGAAAAGGCGAAGGAGGAAAAACTTACGTGTAAAGACTTCGCCAAAGGGCCAATGCCTCACGAATTCGAGGCATGACAGATTTCCGGCCTTACGTCATCACAAAGGTACAATACTTCCTTCCTGCCTAGGCTGACAGTGAGGTGGGAGCTACGAGCTCACCAGAACCAATCGACCAGATTTCTTTGATCACCTGCCCCGCCCCTTTTTCTGCACATGGGAATGAACGAGAGCGTGGTTACCTGGCGAAAAATAGAGATGTGCTGTTCCAATGCGTGCGTAGCTTCCGCCGCACTGTGAGCTTAGGAATGAAACGGGTTGGGATCCGGACATTTCGGTGCACGGACATTTCGGTGCACGAACTTTTCGGTGAACGAACTTTTCGGTGCACAGGACTTTTCGGTGCATGGACATTTTGGTGTGCGGACATTTCGGTGCTTTCGCTCGCTCTGAGAAATATACGATGGGCTTAAACAAGGTAAGTTGACCTGACAGACAATAATATTTTCCTAGTAGGCGTATGGTAAAGGCATAGTTCGGTGTAAACATGTGTTTATATATTGACAGTCGTGTCTGGCAACTGCCCGCCACGATGCTTGAAATTCTAAAAAAATGTGCATTTCATAGAATTTGTCGTAACTTTTAGTAGGTCACGATTGTATAAAATTGTTCACGCGTGTCTGGTTTCATTACTGAAGGAATGCTTTTTCTGGAAAGTAGCTCGAGTTTATAGCCCACCCAGATACCATTCGAACACATAAAGCTAATTTCACGCACTTCAAGATAGTCCTGGTTTCCTAATAAAGCAAAAGTTGGAAGCCAGTTAGTGTTTTCAGAATAAATAGCATGAAAATGTCATATGGACCACTTTTATTCCCAAAACGCGTGTGCCACGGGACCTAAAACGAGACGTTGCGGGCAACACCCCTAAGGAAGCGTCGAGAATCTCTACGGCCGTACTCCCTAGCGAGTGTCTTCAGGCGCTCGGCAGCCTTCGCATATTTCGATGCCTGGCTGAAGCGCTGGCGCATCTCGAGTTTCCCAAGCCGGTGAAGTTCCAGGGAGTCTTCTCGTTGTAGCACCTTCGCAAATCTCCAGAGGGCGGGTGCGAGCACTATGTCGTGGGATAGCCACAAAAACTATATAGTAACTAAATTAGCTCAGATCACAGGCATTATATGTGGTATTAAATACCTTCTGTCCACAAAAATTAAGTTACTCCTTTATGATTCGTTCTTTTCCTCTCATCTAAACTTTTGTGAATTGGTATGGGGAACAACAACATTTTCAAACCTACCACTTGTTCATATATTACAAAAAAATGTCTTCGGCATATTTGCAATGAGCCTTATGGAGCGCCAATTACTAACTTGTTCTACCGTTCCCATGTGATTAAAGCGTTCAACTTGTATAGATATCGATTAAGTTCGAGGTATAAATTAGAAACACGAAACAATATTACTAACTTACGTGATCTGGCTCATCTTTAAATAAAGAACATAACTAGCTACTCAACAAGACATAGAGAAACTTGGGGAGTGCGCACACCTCGTTCGAACTATGGAAAAGATTGCTTAAGTTTCATACTACCGTCTTTATTAAATAGATATAATCTTGTGCATTTTGATTTACTTACCTGTAAGCACAGTGAACTCCGTAGAGTGTATAAAACCGAGAGTATGATTTTTTACGATTTTTTGGGTTTAAATGTGTGCGCCCTAAACATTTATGATCACAATGATTTTTTTTTGTGAGTGTGTTGTTGCAATGTATTGTTAAGATTACTTTTCTTCCCGCCTTTTTTGTTTTGTTTTTGTTTTTGTTTTCCTCTTCTGTGAATAATTTAGCACGATGCTGCTTAGCTGCCATTATTAAGGGTCTGTGGACTCGTCAAGCTGCAATGCTGTAGCTTTTTTCCACAGCTCCTTCATCTTCTTTGTACAAGGTGAAAATAAACTGATTTGATTTGAATAATAAACTTCTATGAGATTTCGAACATGGGCCTGGAATACCAGGAATACCCGGTGCCAGGCTTCCCCTGAGTTGGTCGTCTTGGAGTCGCCCTGGAGCACGCTGTCGTGGTGGTTCCACAGCTTAACCGGAAACTGCGCGTCTCTTCTGCCCCGAGCCGTCGGCCGCCTAATCACAACATCTTCAAAGTAGTCCACTACCGGGAGCAGTTCTGTGTGGAGACTGAACACCAGCTCGGTGAAGACTTGCTCCACGTCGTCCTGGGGAACCTATTGCAAGAGCTGGGATCATCCGTACTTCTAGGTTGATATCGGGGTCGAAAGTATAAAGTTCCTGGAGTCCTTCTGACTGAACTCTGCGATAGACACAATGTAACAGATAAAAAAAAACTCGCACGTTGGTCGTTGGGTAGACCGCTCTGAATGCGTTGATAACTGCGAGTTCGTAATCCACTATCACATTCCTTGGCACGCAGCCTCCCCCGTATTCGGCGTTGAGAGCACTCGGAACTCACGTATACGTCCTATAGTATTTTCGTGTTTAGGAGCATGTATGCCGCAGGCATAATGGAACCGGCCACCTCGCAGTGCAGTCTGTAGAGCTGGAAAAACAAAACTCCGGGGCCACCTTGAACGTGCCGTCACCGAACCACTGCTTAGTCGTTCGAAGAACCTCCACCATCTGTGGGCTGCAGAAAATAACGAAGCGGTCCTGGTCTTGCACACCGGAGTCGTACAACAGAAACCTTGACCCGTCGTTCGTCGATGCATACTTCGCAGATATGATGACGTCGTCTAAGTATAACGGCATAGGCAATGGCCGTTGCTCCTGTGCCCGAACCCTCGAGCACGTAAAGAAATGTCAATATTACGGTTGTGGCACGCCTCCCCGGGTGTCATTTCCCCCGTCCCGAATACCACGCGCCGCTTCCCCCGAGTACCAGAATTTCCGTCGTCAAAATCCCCGCATCCAATTTCCCCTTTCCGCCAGTGCTGCAGTACATTTAAATCTCCATTTCAGTTCGTCATGCCTTGAACTTTCTGACCTCAATACCCAAAACAATGCTTCAGAACGATCCCGCCAACTGAGCTTCTTCCGGGGCGGTCAAGAGATAACGAGTCGTAAAATTCGGGGGAATTGATAAGGGTTCTGAAAGTCGGGGATTCTGAAGACGGGCGAGGGGCTGGAGTTTCGAGACGGGGGTTTCGAGATAGGGTTATTTCATGCGCCACCCCAATATTACCATAACGTTTGACTTGAGCGGTGAGCTGTCATTTCAGGACTATGTATGCAATTTCCAAAATTTTCCGGCTAGCCTCTTGATAAAGTTGCAACCTTTGTAGGATATTAATTGGCGTATATTTGTTAAAGTGTTAAGCTTTGTTGAACCTGTATACACGGCTACAGGCACACCTACCTCAGCGTTCTTTTGAGGGTATCCTTAGGCGGTAAATAACTGCAGGCTTCGGGCTTCATCTCAGCCACCAGGCGTCCGACGACGGCTTGGTTAGGTTCCTCTGTCGTTCTTGTTCGCTGCTTCATTGAGGAGTACGCCAACTTGGCCTCCTGATCCAGAGGCAGCATGGCTGTGTTCCCCGATTAACTTGACGACGTCTTCATCAATAGTGTGCTCCATTGCTTTGTACTCAAGCTTCCGGCTACATTGCCAGTATGACTGCGAGGAATAAATATTTTGTTTAATGCAAATTAATTAAAGTTATGACGAGCCTACATAATAATCTCAGTACTAATAAGAAAGACTACGCTTGAATCGAAAACACACTGAATGAGGACAGCTCGTTATAGACGCTTTACACACGCGCCAGATTACAGCCGCCATTGGTGACCTTCTCTTGTATTTCCCAGATGCCCAGCCACTAAAGCGGGAGTTGACGAGCCTCCACAAAGGCCAATGCTGTGGAGAAGGACACAGGAGAACCTAGAATGGCAATAACCTGCCCTGCTGTGATAATTATGAAGTGAAGTAAATACAATAAGAGGAAAAAAAACTGAAAGTCGATTATGGCGGCGCCCATGCACAGCTGCTGCAAAGCGTCTATATTAATGGCGACTGCGTATTTATACTTCGTTTCACCTTATGTGTGAGCGAAGGCGAAACTGGAAGCGCGAGCACGGAAGCTCCGTGCGTTCAGGCTTTGCTCGAGCGCGCGAGCTGGGGAGAAATCCAAAAAGCACTGGTCTCGCGCTTCTAGCTTTGGCTTCGCTCGCAGATAAAGTGAAACGAAGTATAAGATTGTCAACACGTGCATGAGCTATAGACCTTTCCAATGTTTACAAAATCACAGTCCAGCGTGCGATCTTCACAGCCCAGCACGTGCGTGTTCGTCGCTTCGGAAAGCGAGCAAAGCACGCGCCATACGCACGAACGCTCAAAATGGCACCGGCCACAAGCTCGTTTTTGGAAAGGTCTATAGCGGCTGATGGATGCATAGAATGGCCATTCGCAAGTTAATAAGCTAGAACGTTTGTCCCTGTCGCCACTTACGAGAACAAAAGCAAAAAATATGCGCATATTTCTTGCTGATTATGGTCAAAATAATCTGTATTCACGTTTAGGTTTATGACAAAATTTCCTAATATGTCATTATCTCAAGCTCGAAGATTTAAGTGACTATTGTTTTGAACGGCCTCTGACAGATAGAGGTTGTTTAACTGTGCTTCATTATGTTAGTCGACCAGAGCTCACGTAAGCTTATTGGCGACGCGACGTGTTCTATGCACAGCATCGAGGTGACCTCGTAACAGCACCCGATGACCACAGATAAAGAAGAAGCGCCAGCCTGTGTTTCTACTTTTCTTGGCTGCATATTGCTGCCGAAGGTAGAGTTACCCACAAAAAAAGACAAACAGAACAAAACGTTCTGCTTTGTGTCGTTGGAGACTTATCGTACAATGGGGACAAAAGTGAATCTTTGGGTTCTTTCTGTGTTTACCGACCATGCACTGAAAGGTCCGTACACCGAAAAGTCCGTACACCGAAACTTCCGTGCACCGAAATTTCCGTGCACCGAAAAGTACGCACCGAAAAGTCCTACACCATAACGTCCTACACCGAAATGTCCTAGACCCGAACGTGTCTAGGACATTTCGGTGTAGGACGTTTATGGGCGGTTAGGACGATTTATAGGCGAGAAGGCTGAGGGCACATGACCAGTGAGGTCAACACTTTTTAAAACCTGAGAGGACAGGACGGGCAGATTCCCAGCCTCCTTGCTTTTACGTCAAGCAAGATCAAACTGTAAGCTTTGATCATTGTGGATTATAAACGAGATGAATAAATAGTTTTTCCCGAATGCCTTGTCAAGGTACCAGAACGCTTGGTGCATATCCTTGGACTTAGTAAGTGAAGGGGCGTTCTGCAGTCGGAAAAGACGGGATTCGAACAAAGCAGGTGCCACTCGCGTTATGTCTCGCTGCCTTTCTTTGGGAATTTAATTCGGGAATAAGCCTACGAGAAAATATCGCCCCCGTTTCTTGAGAAAGTTTACATATTAGGAAGCGCGCACATCCCTTTCCTCAAATGGTGGCATATCTGCTTTGCCAGCCCCCTTGTGTGACAATGTGCAAAAACTGGGGCTGTTCAAGCGTATGGGAACAATGCTCCTTGAGAGAAATGACCGGGATTACTTCAACTAGTGCTCCTAGGAACACTAGGATTCGATTGCGTCCTAGGCGGAAGGGAAACATTTCACGTGACGACTCCTTGTAAGAACGAGCTCCAATGGTCCACTAAACATATTGACACGGACTATATCTTCAAAATCCGCAAGACGAAGAACATATTACCCTATAAGTAAGGACCTCCTTCGCTGAATGAATAGCGAAACCGGTGAGTCGACTGTCTTTGAGGCACATCTAAAGAAGAAGTTATTAATCCTGTTTAACACTTATGTCTTGTGCGCTAGCAAAACGACTGCTAAGTATGGCTCACTTTAAAGCGCATAGGTCTGTTGCGGTGTAAACATGAATACCCGAGTTTAGTGCCGAAAATGTACATAAAATGAGCACGAATTACCGCCTCAACTTATTGAAAAGTATTGTCAAATTAATTTTATTACTATTAGAAAATATTTGTGAGGTAATGTCTTTACTTTTAGCCGTTGGTCGATCGCAGTTTTCAAAAGTAATGAGTAATGTAATTTAATTATTTTTTGAAAGTGATTCTTAATGTAGTTTAATTACTTTTTGAAAGTAATTATTCCATGTCTGCAACACAATAGGAGGGAAATTTGAGGTTTTTTACTGCCTTAAACGCCCCAGAATGGTGTCACATAACCAAGAAGTCTTGAACACGAAAAAAAAACAAAAAACGTTAGCGCACGAATGCGCCTTTTGAAAAATCGGTTCCTCGTTTCCTACCAGACACCTCCTTGCGATCGTTTTTCTCGTCACGTGCCACGACTTCATTGATAGTTCAATATGCAGAAATATAACCGTTGCAAAAGTAGGGTTTTTATAACTTTTAATATTGGCGAATATGAAACATATTTCGTACAAACGTAGCTTGCGCACGACGACTCTGGTTTCGAAATGTCAAAATCAACTTCCGGAAGTGGCTCTGTTGTTACGTCAACGCGTGGACGTGGTCATCCTGTCTTCTATTTGCCATCTTTGCTTTGATCTCTCAAAATGGCGACACTTGATGTTTGTGCCGCAAACGATGTCGATGTTGGCGACGGCTCGAAAGATCGGGCGTCTTTTTCGGTGCCAGGCGACCTTTCGGACTTCGAAAAGGAATTAGTTGAACGTTCGCAGAAATTATTTTGCATATCGCACGAGACGCCTGATTGAGAGCCGGAAGATCCCGATGAGGATGTCGCCGAATCGTCGGTACTTTCGCCTGCTGCAGATTTATGGCGCCTCGACAGCACAGACTGATAAGATCGCGTTGCATGCACCGAACAGCTGTCCTGCAGGGATCGTCTCCAACCACACCTTCTTCTCCGCTTTCTTCTTTGGATGCTTGTGTAGAGGGTAACGTTCGGATGTGCCAAGTGTTTGACCAATCCTTGACGCGGCACCGACACGACATTGCTCATCGAAGCTCACTGAACTTAGTCTTCGACTGCACTGCCCTTGACAGTGTTTTGGAATACATTAGCAGAGCAGTGGACTAACAATATATCGAGACTCGCTACTGACGCGTCGTCTGCTTACGCATGTACTGCAAGCGCGGAGCGAAATTCAAGAGCGAGTGCCTGCTCGACTAAGATAGACGAGGAAAAGCGGAACACCACTTCCGATAAGAATCAGAAAAACAAATATGCCAAATTTTTTTTGACGTCACCGAGGTGCGCGGAAACTTGAAAAATAGAAATAGGGGTTGTGGCGCAAACTAGGTGGTAAAAGTTCATACTTAAACAAAAGAAAAAAGAATCCGAGACAGGCGAAAGGAAGGGACAAACACAACGAAGTCTCAAAACGCAGCTGCAAAATTTGTTCACAGGAGCAGCCTCTCATATAGACGAAACTCTCCACCGCCTTGAAAACGGACAACCGTCAGCCCCACAAACAAGAAAGGTGGAACCAACCCAACACACACACTCAAAAAAGAAAACTTTATACAGATATTCAGGCCCGGATCTCTTCGTCCATGGTAATTGAGGGAATGCTAATACGATTGCCAACGGCTGTGATCCACAGAGTCTCCCTCTACTAAGTACCTTAGCGTGCGTCCATTTAAGGAAAGAAATGTTGCATTATTTCACGTGTTTAGCGAGTTCAGCATTTTCCGATCAATCCTTGACGGCTCTTTAGTGTTTCAGACTCCTGTCGTTTGGACAACGGTCAGTCTGGCCAACGTAAAAAGAACCGCAAGTCAAAAGAAAATTGTACACTACTGATTCCTCAGTAGCCGGATCTCTATGTTTCTTTATACACCCTTGGTGATATCTAAAAAATAGCAAACTTTAAAGGCGGCTTTCAGGGAATATATATATATATATATATATATATATATATATATATATATATATATATATATATATATATATATATATATATATATATATATATATAAACTGAGAAGAAAAGAAAACCCTTGGATAAAACAGCAACAACGGACGGTTTATTCATCAACGTTTCGGCCGGAGTCAGGCCTTCGTCAGGAAGAACTTTTACAGATGAACGCGGGTGGTATTTATACAATGCTACGGCCGAGTCCAAGTATCAAAAACAGCGGGATGACGGTTGGAGTTTCCAAAGAAGCGTAGGGAGAGTTCCGGAAAGCCAAACGTTTATACAATGCTACGGTCGGGTCCAAATTTCGGCAACCGAATGCTTTGATGCTGTGGGACGGACTGGCCGCGCGTTTATATCTCTCGCGCGTGACCCGCGGGCCGGAGCTCGCTGCTCGAGCGCCGTGTTGCAGTCTTTGTTGTGGGCTCCTACAGGGTTCCCCCCCTGGTAGCATGGATCGTGGGAAAACGGAGAAAAGTACTAGATCCAATGCTGGCAACACAATAAGATCAACAACAACAAGAGTAGCAAATTTGATGCTGGTAGCGGCGTGATGTCGACATGACGCGTCATTTTGTTCATGAAACGTGTTGCATTCCAGGTGATGCGCTGGCTTTCTGGGGTGCAGAAATTAGGTTGGTGGACGTGAAACCTGGTGTTGTATCGTTGAAGGCGGGTTTTATGCGATCCATGGCGATAGTTTCTGGATCCATGGTCGTGCCAGTCAAGAGTGATGGTCTTTTCAGTTTGGTCGAGGATTTTAAACGGGCCGTCATATGGTGGAATAAAGCTCTTCTTTTTCACGTCTTTGCGGACGAATGTGTGAGTACAAGTTGTAAGTTCTTGGCTCACAAATACCTTGCGAGAACCTGGAAACCGAGGTGGCGTAGGCTGGAGCTCTTGGATGAACCGTCGTAAGTCATCCAAGTACTGTGGTTGTGGCACAATATCCTCGGAAGTGTCGAAAAATTCTCCAGGGAGTCGGAGCGGCGATCCATATCCAATTCCGCTGAGGTGCATTTTAGGTCTGTTTTAAAAGCCGATCTAATGCCGAGGAGGACGAACGGGAGATGATCGACCCATTGAAGTCGCCGGTCTCGTGCCATGATCGATGCTTTTAGCTGCCGGTGCAACCGTTCAACCACGCCGTTTGCTGACGGGTGGTAAGAGGTTGTGTGCACATGGTGTGTTCCAAGAAGTTTTTCTGGGGCAGCAAACAGCGAACATTGGAACTGGCGTCCCCGGTCTGTAGTGACAGTTGAGGCGCAACCGAAACGGGCTATCCAAACTTCAACAAAAGTTCTGGTAACTGTCTCCGCGGTGATGTCGGGAAGGGGAGTTGCCTCAGGCCACCTGGTGTAGCGGTCAACGCAGGTCAAAATATAGGTGAAACCCCGACATGGTGGCAAGGGACCCGCGATGTCGAGATGTACATGGTCAAAACGTGTATCGGGTGTTCGGAAGGGCATTAGAGGTGTTACGGTGTGCTTGGTGACCTTCGGCCGTTGACATTTTATTTATTTTATTTATTTATGTATACTGCGACCTCAGTTGAGGTCATTGCAGGAGTGGATTACACAACTAAAAACATGAGTAGAGAGAACAATAAACGAGAACATATTCAACAACAAATGATTCGCCAGAAACACCAAACATCAAAGGAAGTCAACTTTCGTGAGTTTTATAACAAAGTCGTCGTACTGGAGCATACGCGTAGAGCCGTCAATACTATTCCACAGCTCAACAGTGCGCGGAAAAAAGGAATTTTTGAAACAGTTTACGCGAGAACGAAAGGGTACAATATTTAAGGGATGGGAACGCCTAGTGCGCGAAATATCTGAGAAGGAAATATACTTCATACATACTATGTAACAACTTCAATCGCTCGATAGTTCGCCTTAACGATAAAGATTCTAGCCCTAATGTTGGCAAAGCGGATGAAGGTGAAAAGTGTCGATCATATCGATTGGAGATAAATCGGATTGCCTTAGCCTGAACAGAGTCAATGAGATTAATGTCCTTTTTTAAATGAACGTCCCAGACCACTGAACCGTACTCCAAAATCGGCCTCACGAGAGTTTTAAAAGCGGTTAATTTTACCTCTTTAGACGAATTTTTTAACGTGCCTTTAACATAGCCCAATTTTCTGAGGGCGCGGGAGCAAATATAGTCGACGTGCCTATCCCATTTAAGGTTGGAAGTAAAAATAATACCTAAATATTTAAAATCGCTTACCTCTCTTAGTACTATTTCATCAATGCCATAGCTAAAAACGAGAGGTGATTTCTTATTCGTAAATTTCATAAACACAGATTTTTCAAAGTTTATTTCCATTTGCCATTGCTTGGTCCAATTGAAGAAGCGTGCGAAGGATTCATTAAGTAACAACTGGTCATTAGCCGAATGAATATCGTTATATAGGACGCAGTCATCGGCATAAAGACGAACTTTAACGGGAATGTTATCTACAATATCGTTAATATACAGGAGAAATAAAAGGGGCCCTAATACGGATCCTTGCGGAACACCTGAACTAACCGTCGCTTCTGATGAATTAGCATTCCCATACGAAACAAACTGTGACCGGTCTTTTAAATAATCAGTGGTCCAGTCGAGTAAAAGGGGATTTTTAAGTATGACCTTTAACTTCAACAGTAGTTTGGAATGAGAAACTTTATCGAATGCCTTCGAATAATTGTAGGCAACCTCTTGTCCAGCTCCGTACATCCGCATTAATGGTGGGCCACACATAGCGTGATGTTACCAGTCGTTGTGTGGCTCGGATGCCCGGATGGCTTAGGTCGTGCAGATGGTCGAAGGCTTTCCGACGAAGCGCTAGCGGGACGAAAGGTCGAGGGCTGCTGGTAGTTACGTCGCAGAGAATGGTGCCGGTAGAATGAGGGAGAGGAACTGCCCTCAATACCAAGGACTTCAGCCGTTCAGGATGGGCCAGCAGCTCCGGATCATCCCGTTGTGCAATAGCAATGCTCTCAAAATCGACGCTTCCAGGACTTGCCGAGACAGCGTCGACACGGGAAAGCGCGTCCGCTGCTGAGTTGTCTTTGCCTTTTACGTGGCGGAGATCTACAGTAAACTCCGAAATGAAGGCCAGTTGTCGAATCTCTCGGGAGCAGTAGGCATTGTGGTTGCCATGGAACGCATATGTTAGAGGCTTGTGGTCCGTCAGTATATGAAACTCGTGACCCTCAAGGATGTGCCTAAAATGTTTAACGGACAGGTACACCGCAAGAAGTTCACGTCCGAAAGTACTATAACGTGTTTCTGCGGGCTTCAGTTTCTGGGAAAAAACCAAGTGTTCGCGACTGGCTGTCGAACATCTGTTGCAGGACAGCTCCGGCAGCGGTGCTGGAGGTGTCGGCCATGAGATGGGTGGGGGCCTCAGGTCGCGGATAGAAAAGCAGGGCTGCATTGGCCAAAGCTTCTTTCACGGTGGAGAAAGCTGATGCAGCTTCTGCGTTCCTTGGGACTGCTGATAATGGCCCTTTTTTGGTTTTAAGCAGATCCATCATGGGTTGAATTATTTCAGCACAATGCGGGATAAATATGAGATGAAAGTTGATCAAACCCAGAAACTCACGAAGCTTGCGAAGTGACGCTGGTTGGGGAAACTCGCGGATTGCTCGGACTTTCTCTTCGAGTGGTAAGATGCCCATTGGTGCTACGAGGTGGCCGAGGAAGTCCAAGGCGGCGACTCCAAACACGCACTTCTTCGGATTGATGACAAGGCCGTACTGCTGCAGCCGATCGAACAAAAGCCGTAGGTGTTGTTCGTGTTCTTCCGGAGATGAGCTGGCCACGAGGTTGTCGTCGACGTACGGGAAGACGAATTGAAGTGATCTTGTGACTTCATTGATGAGGCATTGGAAAGTTTGAGCGGAGTTTCGCAGGCCGAAGGGCATCCGTACGTATTCAAAAAGTCCGAACGGTGTGGTGATGGCCGTCTTGGCCACATCCTCCGGTTCTCCGGGGATCTGGGGGTAGGCCTTTATTAGGTCTACCTTGCTGTAGATGTTGGTGCCAGTAAGACCAGCGGAGAAATCGTGGATGTGCGGCAATGGGTACCGTTCAGGTACCGTGCACGCATTCAACGCCCGATAATCTCCGCAAGGTCTCCAGTCGCTCGGGTCCTTTTTTGGGGCTATATGTAGTGGCGACGCCCAGTTGCTGGAAGACGGGCGTATGATCCCAATCTCCAGCATATGTTCAAACTCTCGATGCGCGATGGTTAGTCGCTCGCCAAAGAGGCGGCAAGGACGCGCGGAGATGGGCGGGCCGTTGGTGATAATATGGTGCGTCGCACCGTGCTTAATTCGCACCTCGGCATTCCAGGGTCGGGTTAGGGCAGGGTACCCTGTGAGGAGGGCTTTGTAACTGGAGGTCGCCGCCAGGGAGCGCATCGGAGAAGCCGTAAACGACGACAGGATGCCCTGTATGGCCAGGAATGTGAGGCTTCTGCCATGGATGTTTGCGGAGAGGCCAAAGTGTGCCAGGAAATCTGCTCCCAGTATGGCCTCACGAAGATCCGCGACAATGAAGACCCACCGGAAAAGTCGCCTTAGTCCTATGTCGATGGATATAGATCACTGGCCAAAGGTAGCAATGGTCGAGCTGTTGACGGATCGTAGGGGCGCGGTTTGGTGAGCTTGCTGACGGTCAAATCGTGACGCGGGCAAGACGCTCACCTCGGCCCCGGTGTCCACCAAGAAGCGGTGACCAGAGATTTGGTCGACGAGGTAGAAAAGGCGGCTTGCGTGTTGGCCATCGTTACTCGCCGCTGCTAGTGCCGGGCCTCGGTGTTTTACGACCAGGAGCATGGCTGATGGCAGTGCATGGCACGTTCGGCGTAGCGCCGGTGGTATCAGCACAGGGCTCTGTTGCTTGACCGCGAGGCTCATCGCGAGGATGAACGGGCGTGAGGCGAGCTTCGCCTCGCTTGTCGATAAGGTCTCTCGTTTGACGCCTTCATGGTGGTGTGAGCGCGTGATATCCTCCGTCTCCTTTTCCTCTTTGTATTGCCTTTGGCGCGCCCCAAGTGAGCGTGCCTAGTGACAGTTGAGAAAGAAGCCGCAATCGTGCCCGGCCCGGACGGCACGTGCGTTCCAGTCTGGTGCCGGTCGGATGCCTGTCAAGCCTTCAGCCAGCCAAGCCAGCCACAACTAACTCGCTCTTAGCCCTATTACCTAACGTTTGTCTTTAATGTAAATATACTTTCCTTATTCCTTTCCAACACTCGGCCCTCATATCTTACATCTGGCGCAGTCGACCTTGAACCGTGAAAGCCTACCAGAGCCCGACCGCCAGCCTTGCCTCGATTCACCTGGTTCCGCCTACGCCCCGTCATGAACATTTCCAACCATTCTCGACAAGAAAACCGAAAGCTCTGGAATGACGTACTCCCGCCTCTTGCGTCTTCGCAAAGCGTTAAGAACGCGCTTCGTTTCTGCAATTTCTGGTGAGTGGAACGTTTCGTAGCCCTTTGGTAAGCCTTGTCCGACACAGCCATGCCCGGCATTGCCTGGAATGAACTGGACGCAAGAACTATGTCGTTTCTAAGCGTTGAGCTTATTAAAGAAGAGCTCGCTAGACGTGAGCTAGACACTTCCGGCACAAAAGAAGGCCTCATCGAGCGACTCGCCGCGGACATCGAGGCGCGCCGCGAATCTTCGCCTAGCCTGGACCAAGCGTCGGCCTTTTCCGCTGGCTCATTGGCACTAGACCCCATCACGCTACAAAACCTTGCTGTTTTGTTGCAGCAGCTGCCTCGTCCTTCCACGACTGTTACAACGCTACCAGACCTGTCCGCGACCCTCCCACATTTTGAGGGCTCGCCAAAGCAAGACGTCAAAGAATGGCTTGAGGACGTTCAACGCGTCAAGCAACTTGCGTTATGGGATGACGCCACCACCCGGCTCATCGCAGCAAGCAAGTTGAAAGGTACAGCACGAAACTGGCACCTCGCGTTCGGAAGCCAATACGAAACGTGGCCAGCTTGGAGAGACGCCCTCAAAGAGACCTTCATCACAGAATGGACCCTGATCCACTGGCAGGAACAGGTCATGAACGTGACTCAAGGGATTGGCGAATCCCTTCATCAGTACGCCTTCGCCAAATTAAGGATCATCCAACGTTGCCCGGTAACCCTGAGCGATTCTCAGAAGATCGACTACCTACTCCAAGGCATGCGGGACCAACATATCGTCGCAGCATTGGCAGCCAACAGGCCAACAACCGTCCAAGCCTTTCTTGCGACATGCACGAGCCTGGATAGGTCCGCCCAACACGCCAAGGCGAGCCCTTCGACTACTCCAGCCCAATCCAATCACCAACATCATTCGTCTAGGTCGGCTGGATCCGAACGTCCTACCCACTCTACGCAGCGCTCCGGCTTGACGTCACCGTCACCCCCAGCCTCACGTCAACGTATCGCAGACCTGCCCACCGACTTGCAAGAGGCCAAATACCAAGCCATCTCGTCGCAATATGGAGCCCCAGCGTTCCGTAGTGGCCAAGACTTGTCCCAAGCGGTCTGCTATAAATGCAAACACCTCGGACACCTCGCTTCGAAGTGTACAACATACACCGATGAGTTAGCACAGGCATCGCCGTCGGCAGCTAGGGTCAAGCCTGCAAAGCCATTTCCACCAGCTCTTCACAGCATGCCAACGACCCTTGAAGACTCTCAGCTGCAGTGCCCATTCTTTTTAGCCACCATCACTGGAATTGGAGACTATGATGATTTCCCTGACTCAGGTTCCAAACTGACTCTCATAGCAAAGTCGATTGTTCCTGAACGCATGCTGCATCCCTGGACTGAGCCTCCACTAGCAGTTGTAGGAAGTACCACCGTATTCCCAGCGGGTGCAGCTTTGCTTAAGATCACCATTGGCCCAATCGCGGCAGTCGTCGAGGCCGCGGTTTTGGAACACAACATCCTCCCCTTCATCATTGGTGAAGATTGGTTTCGAGCCGCACAGGCGCGTCTGATCTTTGAGCCCCCGCAGCCCGTCCGGCTCCAGCATACGGCCACAGGTCTGTCTATCATAGCAGAACAAAAATTAGCACCACGGATGTCCAATGCCGTAGTTCTCACCAAATCGAGCCTCATTTCACAAGTGCAGACCATGTCACAAGACTGCTTACAGAGAGAGCCCTTGCCGTCGCCGGAGCAGCCAACCTGGCAAGCCTTCGCCCAGGAGACTCCATGTTCGCCTTTAAGTAGCCCCAGTGCCGAGCCGCCAGCCCAGATAGCCGGTACTGTGGCTATAGTCATTCACCCTGATCTTCCGCCAGCCCTCCTTGAAGATCAGTTGCCTTTCAGTCAAAATATTGTCATTGCCGACATTTTGACACAACAGAATGAAGTTGTCGCCCGGCAGGAAGATGACTTAGGCCATCTCACAGGCATGCAGCATCGCATTGATCTGCTACCAAACGCCTTGCCCTACAGCCATAGCCCGTACCACTATGCTTCCGAGGACAGACAGTTCGTGGAAAAACAGATAAAAAAACTTCTGAACCAAGGTGCTATTCTTTCAGGATCTGGCCCATGGGCTTTTCCAGTGGTCGTAGTGTCTCGCGGAGACGAGAAACGTTTGTTTGTTAACTATGCACCTCTGAATGAACACACGATCACAGTGGTGTACCCCCAGCCCCTTCTGGATCCAATCACCCATGACATCGCTGGATGCGCGTACTTCGCTACCACGGACTTGAAAAGTGCATGCTGGCAAGTCAGCCTCCGTCCCCAGGACTATGAAAAGACAGCTTTCATCGTTCTGCTGTTGGATCGTTGTGTTGCTGGAGTTGGATGAGTCGGACTGAACGTTTGCCCCGGCCGTCCTTATTCTTGTTTTAGTAATGTGAATTTGGCTTCACCCAAACTTATACCCCTGTCAGACGGGCTAGTTTAGTGTCACTACAAGCGAGTGCACTTCGCCCATAGTGTCATTTCTGTAGTGTGCCACACGGCTCCTTCCTGAGAAACACACTTGGCTTGGAGTGAGTTAGACAAACTCACTTCGCTCGATCGCGTGCGTGGCATCAATAGGAGTGTTTCAACAGTAAAACATAACAACACAGAAACCAAAAGCGTGGCGTAAGTTTTATTTTATAAAGAAAAACAAATTCGTGAAAGAGAGGACATGTAGAAGAGTGGCATTGCAAAAAAATAGTGGGGTGGACTTGGAGTTTAGGCTGATCTGAATCAAGATTAGCGCAGCGGTGAATTGATAAAAGACGACGACAAAGTCAGTCATTCATGACTATCTTGGTTAGCAGAGAATGATAGAGCCTACTTTTGTTTTAGCATATAACTATTCGAGACAACACGATAATTATGATCTGATTAGGCAGTGTCAGGGCCTCCTCGTAGACTTCCGTGGAACGAAGGGGAACGCCAAAGTCGGATATGCTTCGTTCTTTATCTTGGCTTGCGATGATCGATCAGAATCATCCAATAGACCCTTTTCAAAAGTCAGAGTCACCTTGTGGCAGTACCAATAGCCCCAATATTGCCGCTCTAATGGCGGTGATAGGAGATCATGCGTGGCTAAATCAAGCACCCTCGATTTCGTGAGTCGAGGGTGACGTAAAAGGACCAACACCTCTTCCCCTTTCTGCTCTATGCTTTCGAAGACGTTCGCATTTTCTGGTGTGGAGAAGCTGTGTAGTGCCGCCATTAGAGCGTCGGGTTTGGCTCTGCACAGGGTGGGTAGACTGACTTTCGGGAAGGATCTATTGGCGTAAAACTCGTCGATTAATGTAACTTTGTTTTAGAGCACAGCTCCTAGGCACCCGTTTCTGAGTTGAGCGGCGTCGGCGTAACCGCGCGTTGCATTAATTAAGGGCTGTTTCCCAAAATTACGTCAACGTGACGTCACGTGTGTCGTCACGTGTGACGTCACGAGGGTAAAATTTTCTCGCTAAATTTTGCGTTAAACGTTTTTGCAAAGTTTGGCGGAAAATTTTTCTGCTAAATTTAGAGCAAAAGTTTTACCCGTGTGACGTCAAACTTAAAATTTCAGATGACGTGTCATGTGATGTCACACGTCAATTCAGCGGGAAAATTTCCCGGCTAAATTTAGCGGGAAATTTAGCGAAAGTTTTACGCTAAGTGGGATGGGAACAGGAGAGGAGGATGGGAGGGTACGGAGGGGGAGCAGCTAGCATACCCTCCCCTTCGTACCCTCCCCTCCTCCTCCTCAAGAGCTGCGCTCCAATTCGGCATTACAGCGAAATAAACGCCTAATTTTTTAACATGTCTTTAATAAGGGGTATCGGTGGCCTAGTGGGCTAGCCCACACCAACTCGGTGTACATGGAGAGAAAGCTCGCTCTGGAGAACCCAGTAATCCTGAGCTCAATCCCCAGCCCTGCCCGAAGAACACACTTCCAATGAAGTGAGTTCGGGGAGCACACTACGCTCGCTCCGGTAGACCGAGTGTGTAATCTCGATAGCAGTGTTCAAGGAGTAAAAATAATAGAAGAAATTAACGCTGCGTACAATTAGTTCTATTTTGATAGGAGTAATATTAGATGCGCACTTGTTTTCTGTTGGCAGGAAAGTAGTGCATTGTAGAAAAACAAGCGGTTAATCTAGTTTCCAGCCTTGGCCCCTGCGCGACGGCCAGTGACGGCCAGGAGGCACCTGCAAGACTTCACCAGGGATGTTTCGTTGTGTCGGGTGGCGAGTGGCCGAGTGGGCTCGTGCACACCAGCTCGGAGCACGCGGAGCGAAAGCTCGCGCTGCAGAACCCAGGAATCCTGGGTTCAATCCCTACTTCTGCTCGTATCGATCTATAGACCTTTCCAATGTTTACAAAATCACAGTCCAGCGTGCGATCTTCACAGCCCAGCACGTGCGTGTTCGTCGCTTCGGAAAGCGAGCAAAGCACGCGCCATACGCACGAACGCTCAAAATGGCACCGGCCACAAGCTCGTTTTCGGAAAGGTCTATACTCCGTTTAGCCTTATGTTGTACCGCAGACAAGGCTAGAAGCGCGAGCTCATAGCGTTGGGAGATACTCTTAACGCACGAGAGCTTGTGCCGCCGGGATGTGCCCTAGAGCAAGGAGCTCGCGCTTGTAGCCTTTCCTGCGGTACATCAGAAGGTGAAACAGAGTATAGATGAGCATCGTACTGGCGTGCGGACGTGTATCATTAGAGAGTTTTAGTAGATCGTTCCGATGACTCCGATAACGATACCCGATACTCTGCCTCCGCCTTTGCGCTTACATATATAGTATCGTTATCGGGGGTATCGGAGGTATCGGAACGATCTACTAAAACTCTCTAATGGCTTGTAATGGCTGATCGTAATGATCAAATTGGATTTAAATTTGGATTAAAGCTCGTGACTTAGCGCAACAATGTGTGGTAACGTGTTTCTAATAAGACGACGAAGTTATTTATGAACAAATGCGTATGCACTGTAATATTTTGCGTGCCCATTACTTACCCATCGTTATTGCCATCATTTTGGAGTGACACTAAGTTTTCCCGTGTAGCACCAACACACTTGGAGTGTGTTTCGACGGGTTGAAGTGCACTCGCTTGTGGTGACACTAAACTAGCCCGTCTGACAGGAGTATAAGGGACTCGGTTTTATAGATACGGCGGGGAGTGAGTGTGTTTGCCTCCTTCCTTTTGTCTTTTGCGTACTTTTGAAGCCTTTGCATTCCAGCGTCAACCATTTACCTTTATTTAAGGCTAGCTGTGAGTGAGGGACTATGCGCTACTAAGGTTACTCTTTGTTTTGCGTATTTTTTTAATATTAGCTGATAGCCATTGCCTTCTGCGTTCTTTTCGTCTTGTTTTGTTGTAAGCAGTTTGTTTGTTTATTTTGCTCTAAACCAAGAGACTTGGGTAGCTAAACTCGTCAAACACAAAGTTAGGCACGAAGTTCGCAGAGCGTGCTGATTGGACTCTCGCGACGTCGGCGTCACGCGGGACGAGTTTTCAATCATCCAAGCTCTCTCGGTGCTCAAATTCTAGCGAGAATGTTAAGTACAAAGTTGTAGCGAGCTTCATCGGAGCGCGCGCGAGCAACACCGTGGGGCCAGCCGATTGAACGGCTGCACTGATGACGACGCGCCTGCGTGTTCCTACATCCCTACGCCGCGATAGAGTCAATGAAGCGTAGATTGTACCTAGGCGGGCTGTAAATACTCTGAACTTTGGCGTCGCAAGATCGTCATTTGTGGAAGTTATTGCTGACGACAAAGTGACGTTTCACAACTTTGGGAAGGAGTTTTTTGAGGCAAAAATCTTCGCTTCGGAATCGAGGCGAAGATTAAACTTTGTGATATTGTGGAGCCGTGCGCGGTGTATGCGGTTTAGGGCCATCTTCCGCCACTGTCAACAACGTCACCGGGGTCACCCACAGGCATTGTGTATAGAGCCGTTGGTAATGACTGAGAGATGAGGGGGCGAGGGGGGATGGCGAGAAAAAGCCGTGGAAAGGGGAACGGAAAGGTATAACCAACAAGAACACACACTCAAATAGGGGTCAGGAAGGGCCGTAGATATTGTTCGGGAGAGAGAGAGAGAGAGAGGGGGTGGGGTGATAGTAGTGAAGAAGGGGGATATCTCTTCCCCCGAATTTTTAGAGCGCAACTCTTATGCGCCCGTTTCGAGCTTGAGCGGCGTCGCCGTCGGCGTAACCGCGCGCGCGTTGCATTATGGGACGTTTTTTCACTAAATTTAGCGGGGAAATTGACGTCACGTGATTTTAACTCTAATTAGGTTTCCCCGCTAAATGAGAGGCGAGCAGGATAGGAGGAGAGGGGGTGGAGGGGCATACCCTCCCCTCCGTACCCTCCCCTCCTCCTCCTCAAGAGCTGCGCTTTAATTCGACATTACAGAGTACTGTAAACGTCTTATCATTACTCTCTGAAATGCTGTAGTCGGGGGCTGGGGCGATATCCCCCCCCCCCCTCCGCCCCTTACACCCTTATGCCCTTTGCGCACCCTTTTTCGACGCCACTTGGGGGGATGGGTGAATCACCCCCTCCCCGTTCTTCTGTTTCGACGACCCTGCTTAGAGGCGTTCCAACTGAGCGATGACGAGGAACAGCACAGCGTGCAATTTTCGAAATTATGGTACTAGAGATTCTGGAATTAAAACGGGGCGCGTTCCATGAACTTACGAGCGGCCATGACAGACTTTCAATCGAGAGGCTCGTGCCAGGGCTCGTTGTGTGCAGGCGCGTACAGTGACGTGCTTTTATAGTTCATAACTTTGACGTCAGGGTCAGGATGATCAGTTGTGAAAGACAACTTTGATGGTGCGTGTTTGAGTCGACGGTGAAAAGTTTGGTTGTGTACGATGAAAGCTTGGTGTCCTCGCGTTCTCGAAACATCACCGTTAATATTGACAAACTGACATTACTCTTATTTCAGTTGATGAACGCAGAATTAATCCCGGTTTGGCTAATCTTTGAAAGTCTATCATAAAATGATTTTATCTCCCGCTGATGGGGGACATCTGCCCGGAAGCGAAATCCGTCCGAAGATGGAAAATGCTACTCGGCTGGTAGTGACCTAGCCACGTCGGGCTACACTCTGATCAAAGGCCGAGATAAATAAAAGGGACGACAGGGACTTTTTTTTAGTAAATTCTGCTTTATCGGCGGAAATAAGAACGATATCAGACAATCAACTTTGACGGTGTTGATTTTAGAATGCAATTACCCAAGCCTCCGCTGTGCTTTTTAGAGACCATCAAGGTCGCAGCTGATAATCTTCATCGTGACATTATACGTATACAAACCACGTTCGTCTCCGCGTGCTGCTCTAGCTCGGCGCCTAGGGAGTAGTAGGGATTTTTGGCCCTTTCAATGAAAAACGTCACGAAGATATACGAATCTGCGGGTTTGTAAGAAAAGAAACCTTTGCAGCAATCTTTCGGCTCCTCCCCCCGCTATGTCATAACACGAAGAAAGTTGTGTCTGACGAGTTTAGCGACCTTGGTCTTTTAAGGCTACGGTGGGATGTGAGCGCGTGATATCCTCCGTCTCCTTTTCCTCTTTGTATTGCCTTTGACGCGCCCCAAGTGAGCGTGACGAGGAAATTACTTCAGAGATTATTTTTGAATTTCCTGCGAGCCACTGGCCTACACGCTCAACTGTAAAGGGCTCATACACTACAAACGTGACAAAGACAACAGTGGAAATTTCTGACCACCAACTTTAATACTTCCTCTAATCTGTTCATATCTATCCTCTTTCTTTTTATCCTCTCATTAATTTAATTTTATATTTTTCCCTTCGCGCGTGGGACAATGTCGGCCTAGTGGCAAGACTAACTCCAGCCGGATTTCCGATTGTTTTAATAAAACGATTCATCTCTCTCTCTCTCTCTCTCTTTACTGCGTTTCACTTTATCTGCTAGCGAAGCCAAAGCTAGAAGCGCGAGACCAGCGCTTTTTGCATTTCTCTCCAGCTCGCGCGCTCGAGCAAAGCCTGAAAGCACGGAGCTTCCGTGCTCGCGCTTCCAGTTTTGCCTTCGCTCGCACATAAGGTGAAACGAAGTACTAGTGACAGTTGAGAAAGAAGCCGCCCTCGTGCCCGGCCCGGACGGCACGTGCGTTCCAGTCTGGTGCCGGTCGGATGCCTGTCAAGCCTTCAGCGAGCCAAGCCAGCCACCACTAACTCGCTCTTAGCCCTATTACCTAACGTTTGTCTTTAATGTAAATATACTTTCCTTATTCCTTTCAAAGACTCGGCCCTCATATCTTACAGTGGCAACAGCGCAAGAATGCTGTGCTATGCTTGCTTTTATCTCTGCGATCTCTGCTTGCCAGGGCGGGGCTCGTGATGCTCGTGACCTGACACTGCGGTAATAGATGGCGCGGAATATTCGGCGGTGCGATCCGCCAGTATTGGCGACGTGCGCGACCGAAAGCGTCGCTGTGGTCGGCCTTCCACGATTGGCCGAATGCTGACTATGACGTCAGGAAAGGATTTATCATCGACGGAAATAAGAGGAATGAAAGAACTTTAGTTTTGACGGTGTTGGCAGTGTTCCTTTGAGAGCACAATGATTTCAAGCTTCCACCATGCTATTTACAAACACCATCGAACTTGTTGTTTGCAAGGTAATGACGTCACAAGGGGGAACCATAGAAGGGCGCCACCAAAACATCTCGCCGCTAATAGCCAGAGCCGTTTATTGAGAGAGTTTGGCCATATATTGGTTTGAATAGGCGAGCATCTCGGGCCAACCACAGGCCGCGAAACAGCCCCTAGCGGTGGTCGCGTGCTCTAAATTTGTGCCACGACTATACTTCGTTTCACCTTATGTGCGAGCGAAGGCAAAACTGGAAGCGCGAGCACGGAAGCTCCGTGCGTTCAGGCTTTGCTCGAGCGCGCGAGCTGGGGAGAAATGCAAAAAGCGCTGGTCTCGCGCTTCTAGCTTTGGCTTCGCTCGCAGATAAAATGAAACGAAGTATAGACGCTTTACAGCAGCTGTGCATGGGCGCCGCCATAACTGACCTTCAGTTTTTGTTCCCTCTTATTACATTCGCTTGACTTCATCATTTCCACAGCAGGACAGGTTATTGCCATTTTAAGTGTTACTGTGTCCTTCCCCCCAGCATAGGCCGTTGTGGAGACTCGTGAACGCCCGCTTCAGTGGCTCGGCATCTCGGTAAGACAAGAGAAGGGCGGCTATGGCGGCTCAATCTGGCGCATGTGTAAAGCGCCACCTATGGGGCGATGGGCGAACCTGAGGCGCACTGGGTTGGAGAGTTTTTGTAGAGAAAACAACGTGCACATTATACTTCGTCTCAACCTAGCATGGACTACTGTTAACCGTGCGTGCTAAAAGCGCGAGCCAGTTGCTTTGGATGAAGCCTCGGTGGCTGCACGAGCGCTCGTGCAGCGAGTGCTCCAGTCAAGGCTGTCAAGTCTAGCCGCTCGCGCTTGCACAGCCTTCGCAGTTAGTCCATGCTAAGGTGAGACGAAGTATAGGCTTCTTGTGTGCTACCGGTTCGTTTTCTTTTTGGGTACACTAGCTGCTTTTCGAAGCATTTTGAGTCGCGATGTCTCGGGATGAGAACATCCCGTTCGCGTTTGACGCGGACCATTGGCTACGTCATCCCCCGGACCGTACGAACCTCACCCAGGACCGCGTATGGAGCTACCTCAAAAAGGACAGTTCGTTGAGGCAAGCGCATCGGGGATACGCTTGCCTTCACCGGCATGATTGGGTGCACGTCGTAATCTAGAACGGGCGTCGTTAGTACGATGACTCGGATTCACCTTGTTCGCAACATCAAAATTTGAGTCTCGACTCTCGATGGTCTCCAAGGCGCCCAAAGGCGAGAAATGCAAGATGGCGGATTGTTTGGAACTAGATACTCTCGAACCCAGGCGAAACAACTACTCCGCGCATGCGCACTGCGTATATCTACAAAAGGTCCATTTGAGCCGTGCCGAGCGGAACTCCGCGTCTCAAGACGCTCGCGCACCCCACCCTTTGCACTGCTTTCTTTCAGCCAGTCTCAGGACGCTGTTCTAGCAGTGCAGACAAAGGCATGGGCACGAGCGCGTGGCTTTGGAAAGTGCCTCCTATGCACGAGGTCTCGTACAAACAATAGCGTTTCACTGAGCTAGGCTCACGCGCCTGTGCCTTTGTCGTCACTGTCGACATTTGTGAGATGGAGTAGAGGTCTCCTGATTGGTCGACGCTGTGTCACAAATTTAGTTTACGCTCTAAGCGTGGGGGGAATATTCGGCGCTGGCGGCGGCCTTTGCTCCGCCTATTGTCCAAACTCTCCTAATATACGGCTCTGCTAATAGCAAGGCGATCTAGCGGCATGTCGTCAGCGGCTGCCCGAACCATGCGCATTCCTTGCGGAAGTTTTTGGAGAAAAAAAATGAAAGCCGTTTACAACTCCCTGTAACGCCAAATTAGAGCGCAGCTCTTGCGGAGGAGGAGTTGAAGGTACGGAGAGGAGGCTAAGCACCTCCTCCTCTCCTGCTCGCCTCCCATTTAGGAGAAAATATTCCGCCAAATTTAGCCGGGAAATTTTTCCACTAAATTTAGCGGGGAAATGTTTTCGCTAAATCTAGCGGGAAAATGTTTTCCGCTAGATTTGGCGGGGAAATTTTTCCGCTAGATTTAGCGGGGGAATTTTTCTACTAAATTTAGCGGGGAAATGTTTCTCCTAAATTTAGTGGGGAAAATTTTCCGCTAAATTTAGTGGGGAAATTTACCCATAATGCACCGCGCGATTACGCCGACGCCGACGCCGACGCCGACGCCGACGCCGCTCAAGCCGGAAACTGGCGCCTAAGAGCTGCGCTCTAAAAGCTCCCGCAGGATAAGGTCTTGGGGGTCGGTGACTTGGGGGCCCAGCAACTGTTGTATTTGATGGAGAAGTTGTGAAGGGCGGCGGTCTCCCAGCTTCTGGGCGGTCAGTAGCTGTTGGATTCGGGACCGCTCGGATAGCGTTGTTAGCTTGAGCAGAACTCCCTTTAATTGGTCGTCGTCCTCACGTGGTGGCTCTGACAGCACGCCGTCGATTTCGTCAGCCACGTTTGGCGGCAAGGAGGCAACGACGTGGTAGAATCGGGACAGCTGGGTAGTGATACGCCGAAGGTGGAACTGTGCCTCGATTTGGGTGAAGCATTCTCGCGGGTTCTTTGGCCAAAAAGGCGAAAGGCGTAAGTTGATCGTTGCGAAGTTGGCGTCTGAGGAGGCCTGCCGTCACCAGCGTGATCGTTGTCCTGGTCTATGTTGGTTGAGATCGCTAGAGAGGACGGTGGGGGGTGTTCAGACGTCGGGTCACAATTTGTGGTGAAAAGAACGACCGAATACTTTGGTGCTCTGGCACGGACTGGCCGCGCGTTTTTGTTGGGACGAGTAGTTTTCGCCATATCGAATTTGTCCACCTCTCGTGAAACACCCCGTATATATATATATATATATATATATATATATATATATATATATATATATATATATATATATATATATTGTGGGGGTGTTTTGGGTCAAGAGAGAAACCAGGCAGAGGCGTAGATGGGTCCGGTGTATAGCGATCTATAGGGAGTATTCACTGGCGGCCATATCCGTGTGCGCGGCTGCTGAGCGCGTGCTGACGGCGAGCTTCCGCAGTTCTTTTGCAACGCGCATTCCGCACCATCAAGATTGCCGGTCTTAGCAGCCTATTAATGTGGGCTCGTTCAGAGCATGCGCTCTAGACATCACCCACAAATATGGCGCCCAGTGAATACTCCTTATTCTATCAGCCAGCTTCCTCGCTCTCCTGGAGCGCGCTAGTCCTCGAGCAGGTTGGTGCTTCCGCTCGCGCCGCTGGGCACGCAACTGTGCCCGCCACAGATGCCCTCCAACAACAAGGAGCCAACGTTTCCCATCAGGGTCGTAGTTGTGCTTGTAAAGCAGGCCGTTAAAAATGGCGAAGTCTCTGCTCTTTTTGATGAAGCGGCGATGACTGGATGGATTTGTACCTTCGATGTGTTCAAGAATCGGTCGAATCCAGGTGTCGGCCCGTTGTGCGGAAATGAAGCTGTCAAGTGAGAGAGTTGCGAGCACCTGGGGGGTGTCCGCACTAAGCGTTGCAGTGCTGCGCAGAGCCTGCTCAGGTAATGGACAGCGGGACAGGCCGTCGGCGTCGTTGTGTGTCCTTCCGGATTTATGACGAATAGAAAAGTCATACTCTTGTAATCGAAGAATCCATCGCCTGAGGCGACCGGACATGTTCTTCATAGACGAGAGCCAACAAAGAGAGTGGTGGTCTGTTACGATATCGAAATGACGACCGTAAAAATAGGGGCAAAATTTGGTTGTTGCCCAGACGACAGCAAGGCATTCGCGTTCTGTCGTCGAATAGTTTGCTTCCTGCTTTGTTAAGGTGCGGCTGGCATATGCAACAACGTGTTCTTGCTTGGTCCTGAAGTCTCGCTGCACAAGCACGGCCCCTAGTCCACAACCGCTGGCGTCCGTGTGGATTTCGGTAGGAGCGAGTGGGTCGTAGTGGCACAAAAGTGGTTGTGTGGCAAGGGCATGGCGAAGAGAGGTAAAGGCAATTATGCAGGGGGTGGTCCATTCGTATAATACATCGCCATGAAGTAGGTGATGAAGGGGGGCCGCGATTGTTGCAAATCCTTTGATGAATCGTCGAAAGTATGATGCAAGGCCAAGAAAACTGCGGAGTTCTTTTATCTTCTTGGGGATCGGAAAGTCTAGGACCGCACGAACTTTCTCAGGATCAGGGGCCACACCTGCTTGGGTAACGATGTGACCAAGCACCTTGATTTTCCTCGCTGCAAAGCGACACTTTTTTGTATTAAGTTGAAGACCTGCGTTGAGAAGGCAAGAAAGAACTTGAGATAGTCGGTCTAAGTGTTGTTCGAATGTGTTTGAATATACAATGATGTCGTCCAGATAACACAAACATGTTGTCCATTTCATTCCACGAAGAACTGTGTCGATCATCCTTTCAAAAGTAGCGGGCGCATTAGAGAGGCCAAATGGCATTACATTAAATTCAAAGAGGCCATCAGGGGTGGCGAAAGCAGTTTTTTCTTTGTGCTGTTCGGCCATTGGTATCTGCCAGTATCCAGAGCGGAGATCAAGGGTTGAGAAGAAGCAGGATCCTTGGAGGGAGTCGAGGGTGTCATCAATTCGGGGAAGTGGGTAGACGTCTTTACGAGTAATTTGGTTGAGTCGGCGATAATCGACACAGAATCGAATGGACCCATCTTTCTTCTTCACCAGTACGACAGGCGAGGACCATGGACTGGAAGAAGGTCGGATGACCCCTTCCGTCAGCATGTCATCCACGTGTTGCTGAATGAGTTTGCGTTCACTAAGTGAAACGCGGTACGGTCTGTGGTGGTCGGTGGGCGCGTTTCCAGTTTCAATGCAATGCTCGACCGTGGTTTGTCTATGGCTGGATGAAGAGTAATCAAACGCTGCATGGAACTTTTGAAGGAGAGCGGCGAGATGACATTTTTGGTCATGGGACAGAGAGTCGTCGATGGTGGTCCAAAGCTGGGTTAAGGGTGATGGGGAGGTCAACGTTTTCGGATATGTGATGGAGGGGTTTTCTTCAACAAGGGATGCAATATTTGCGTCGGTGAGTGATTGAGCATGGGCGAGTGAAAATCCCCTGGGGAGAAGAACGTTGTGGTTGGTGGCATTTGTGACCGGAATCGAGGTGTGACCTCCCTTAATAGATGCAAGACTGTAAGGTAAGAGAACTTCTTTCTTTAAAATAGTGTCGTGTATCGGCTGTAGAAGAACGTCGCTAGATATCTTGGGAGACGTTGATGCCGTTAGAATAGTCGTAGACCTTGGTGGGAGGACAACATCTTCAGCTACGCACAGTTTGATGTCATGGAGCATGACGGGTGGGGAGCATGTTTGGCCTTGTGGTCCACAACTCAAAGTTGGAGCAATCGATTATGGCATCGCACGTTCCTAGAAAGTCCCATCCGAGTATTATGTCGTACGTGCATTGGGGCAGCACAAGGAATTCGACAACATGGTAGCGGCCTTGGAGGACGATACGAGCAGTGCAACACGCTGTCGGATGTATCGGGTTGGTTCCGGCGCCACGAAGGACGTGCGTTTTTAAGGGGGTCTTGACTTTACGAAGGGCGGTACATACATCCTGGTGCATAACAGATACGGCTGCGCCTGTGTCCACGAGTGCAGAAAAATGACGATGGTCAATTATAATGTTTATGAGGTTTTTCGGTAAAGATGGAGGCTTGGGTCGTGATGTAAACTTAGCAGTTCCACCCCCGCAAACTGCTGACATCAGTTTCCCGAAGAGAAAGCGGTGCGAGGGGGTCCGGCGTTCATCGGAGAGATGGAGTGGCGACGTCTGTAGGGTGAAGGCGACCTGGGGCGGGCCGGACGTCGGGAAGCTTCGGGTGGAAGAGCTGCGTCGATATAGTCTCGGTTGCAGTAATATTCGTTCCGATAGCGTGGAGGACTTGAAAATGCGCTGTCGCGGTGCTGTTGCGGCCAGTTGCGGCTCTCGTCGGAACGACGGCGTCTGCAATAGCGGGAGACGTGGCCGGGAATGCCGCAATAATAACAGACAGGGCGATTGTCTGATGTTCGCCATGTGGCTTGTGGGCGTTGCGACATAGGTGTTTCGGCCGTAAGCGCTGCAATTTGTGGAGGTCCAACGGGCTGGGATGACGCGGGTGAGGGAGGTAGGCGGAGAATTTCAGCGTACGTCGGTTGCGGTTGTGCAATTAGGGGCGTGGATGGTGGGTTTGGGTTGAGCCTGATGAGCTCATCTCGGAATAAATTCCGGATTGGTGCAGAGTTTGACGCTACATCTTCTGTTTGTAGTCGTTCCGAGAATACGTGAAAGTTCTTCCCTAACAATCTTTCGGACGATGTCTTGGAAGGTTGGTCCGTATGGCACGGACGGGATGTCACTGGCGGCAGGAAGGGAAGTGGTGAGAGGAATCCGCTGCCTTTGAGCTGCCTCGAGAGATTGACAAATGGTGACGATTGCCTGAACATTGGCTGGAGGCTGCAAGACGAAGAGGTGTACGGCTTCTTCTGCTATGCCTTTTAATACATGTCGTACTCGTTCAGACTCCGACATGTTAACATCAATTTTCTTACAGAGAGTGAGGACATCCTCTATGTAGGATGTGTACCCCTCTGAACGAAGCTGGGATCTGGTAGCCAGCTTCTTTCGGGCCACTGCCTTGCGGTCTTCCGGTCGGCCGAAAATTTCTTGAATGCGGGAAAAGAATATTGCCCAGGTGGCCATTTCCGCTTCGTGGTTTAAGAACCACGTCTTCGCCACATTACTTAAGTAAAATATTACGTTGGCTAATTTCGTTGGGTCGTCCCATCGGTTATGGTGGCTCACCCGGGTGTAGAAATCAGCCCACTCCTCGATGTCTTCATCCCCAAGGCCCGAGAAAACTCGAGGGTCCCGAAGACGAGATGGTAAGCAGATGAGGGGAAGCGGCGGGTGGGTTGCCGTGGGCGGAGCCGCCGTGGTCGGTAGTGCAACTCCCGGCGGAATTCCAGAAAGGAGTGAGGCCGTGAGTGCAGTAGGAGTGACCGGTGCTGTGGTGAGGGGGGCTGTTGTCGGTAGTGATGACGGGTGTTGTGTGGATGCCACAGTAGTTGCCATGGGCTGTCCGGGGAGTTGTCTATTGCGAAGCTCCAGGTTGGTGTGGCTGGAAGACCTGAGTCGCTCAGGGATGACGTGGGCTCAACAAAGGAGGCAGGGGTTTTGGTTCCGCAACCTCCACCAGACTGTGGGGGTGTTTTGGGTCAAGAGAGAAACCAGGCAGAGGCGTAGATGGGTCCGGTGTATAGCGATCTATTCTATCAGCCAGCTTCCTCGCTCTCCTGGAGCGCGCTAGTCCTCGAGCAGGTTGGTGCTTCCGCTCGCGCCGCTGGGCACGCAACTGTGCCCGCCACAATATATATATATATATATTAGTGGCGAGAAGTTTTGGTGGCGCCCTCCTGTGGTTCCCCCTTGTGGCGTCATTACCTTGCAAACAACAAGTTCGATGGTGTTTGTTATTAGCATGGTGGAAGATTGAAATCATTGCGCTCTCAAAGGAACACTGCCAACACCGTCAAAATTAAAGTTCTTTCATTCCTCTTATTTCCGTCGATGATAAATCCCCTTTCCGACGTCATAGTCAGCGTTCGGCCAATCGTAGAAGGCCGACCACAGCGACGCTTTCGGTCGCGCACGGGGCTAATATATACACATTGGAAGTGAGGGAATATTGACAAGTGCAGCCGTAGTAATATTGGAAGCGAAGAGGGACGAGAGTGATTATTAAGTATGTTTTCTATATTTGCAAGCTGAAATAACGTGCCACGTCACTGCCGCAATTCGGGACTAGCATGGGCCATAAGTCAGCAATGGCTGTCGTCTACCCAGTTAAGCGAATTCGAAACTAACAGTAAAACAGAGAGCTGGTCAAACATTGAGTCCGCCGAAACCAGTGGCCGGGATGATCCAATCGGTTAAGGCGCCGCACCGATCGGGGCCACGGGGATTACGGGCCGCATTTCGCAATACCAGCGGCGAGGAGGTGGCGTAAGCGTTGGTCATCTGCGACCTGTTTCCGCCTTTCCTGTTGCTGTTCTAGGCATTCGCCACTCGAAAACGCAGCGCATGCGCCCTTACGACCGATCGCCGCAGGAGGTGTCCTCGGCGATTTCATTACCACATTAGTGGTTCGGGCTACTCGGGGAAGATGTACTAGCCACGAAATATTAGCGCATCATATATTATTTCGATTAGGCAAAAAGCTCTCAACGTCCCGTGGCGACACAGTGTGTTGAAAACGTGTGACCAGTAACGTTCACCGGTAACCGTTTTGTGATTAGCAATCGGCAAGAGCCGTCAGAATTTGTTTTTTAATCTTGTCTAAATAACGTGTATATCGCTCCGTAAGCTATCGTTCTTTCATGAGACCGCTTTTATTGAGCAAAAAGGTGGAAAGTAGAGAAAAATATATTTCAAATGTGCAGAAACAAGGGGGGAAAAATTGAAAGACGTTTACGAATCTCTGTAACGCGAAATCAGAGTGCAGCTCTTGAGGTATTTTGATTTTGCAATATACCATGACGGGAGGGTACGCAGAAGGAGTAGGGGAGGATAGAGAGGAGAAGGAGGGAAGGGCTTGAAGGAGGAGGGGAGATGTGGAGCAGGAGGAGGGGATGGTACGGAGAACCCTCCCCTCCTCTTCCTCCTCCTCCTCCTCTACTCTTCTTCTCCTCCTCCTTCCGTCCTCCTCCTCCTCCCCTCTTCCTTCCCTCCTCGTTGTCCTCCTCCCACAGGTTCCCCGCTATATTTAGCGGGTTAATTGACACCACGTGACCTCAACACCCATTCAGTTCGGCCGCTAAATATAGCGGGGAAGATAACGTCACATGACTTCGTGTCACTTCACCTATGAACAAATTCAATTCCCCGCTAAATTTAGCGGGGAAAGTGAATTGGTGTTGAGGTCATGTGACGTCAGTTTTACCGCTAAATTCAGCGTGAAAACCTAATGTGCAGTGTTGCATTATGGGACGTCACAGACCTACACACCAATTCAGTTTCCTCGCTAAATTTAACGGGGAATTGAATTGGTGCATAGGTCTGAGACGTCCCATAATGCAACGCGCGCGCTTACGCCAACGGCGACGGCGACGCCGCGAAACACAGGAACGATCGCCTAAGCTGCGCTCTGAAAAACCTAGAGTTCCCGAATAGGCTCCCTACGGGAGCCAGAGTTGCGCGTCTGTTTTCCACGTGCCGCCGCGCCGCTATTCGCCGAGATCCAATCACGTGAAGAGTAGACTCAGATGCCGTGCAGGAAAGTAGACGTTGCACGCTCTCCGACAGTACGTTCCCTGCTTTTGAGCGCGCTGCGCGCCTCGAACGCGCGGCGCTGCTATTCGCCAAATTCAGTCACGTGAGGAGCAGGATCAACATGCCGTGCAGCAAAGACGGCACTACGGGGATGAACGCGCAACTCTGGCTTCCGTAGGGAGCCTATACAGGAACTCTAAAAAAACCAAGACACGCCCGCCGCCCAGCGGCGGAACAAGCCAAACCAGCCGGCGCGAATGTGCACTATAGTCCGTTGCAAATCAAGAAGTTAGGGCGAGGGTAAGGCGATCCGGGGAGGAGGAAGCAGAAGGAACGCTGGAGAAGAGAGGGGGAAACTTCCTTCTCTCTTTACCATTCCGTCTGCTTCCTTCTCCCCGGCCCGTCTTACCCTCGTCCTGCCTTCTTGAGTGGCAACGAACTATAGTGATGCTACACTCTGAGAAGAAAGGTAGTCAAATTTGACTACCCCCAAAAGCAACATGGCGGCCGGTTAGCGAGGCCTCGGATTTCCCGGTAAGGCCTAGCGAACAGCACAGCTTTTCGGCCGAGTGAGAGAATAGGGCGCATACGCCTATTCGACGTCTTCCAAGCGCCATCAGACACTCTAAACATCCGTCCTTAGACACCGGTACCGTACCTATTAGCCGGAAGGACGGCAGCGTGTTTGCCGGAATCGCCACGATTGCACCCGACAGCATCTCGCTAGATTGACTGTATTTTTACCGCCGGCGGAGAACGCTGAAAAAAGAAATCGTAACGCGAGGAATGGGCTCGCTGACTTTATTGAAGACAACGTAAGCTTGTCGTATGCGGCGATGAATCGCTGGGCACTTTCGTCGACACTGACGGGAGGCGTTCAACTCGCCCCAATGCCCCGCTATCTTTCTTTTCTTTTTTTCTATCTCTTCTTGTTTGTGCCTACCTCAACCGACGTGGTTATCCATCGCTGCCTGCACTTCGCTGCTCTTCGACACAGAACGATCATTTAGGTGGCTGAGTGGCACAATTATTACGATTGTTATCAAACTGAGAGGCACGCAGGGAGCCCAGTGGACCGCCATAGTGGACCGCATGCCAGCTGTTTGTAACCAATAGCTACAGGACTGCACAACACTTAGCTTATTGAATCAGGCGGTGGGCCACCTAGGAAGTGTAGTAGTAAGCGCTAGATGGCAGTAATAAAAATGCTCATTCACACTACTGAACTACATACTGCACGCACAACTCATGAGCCAACACACACACCAACCACGATACCGAACACTGTTACAGGCACATGCATATCAACAGTAAAACAAGCAACTGCAACACAACACCTCCGCGACTCTCTACTCTAACCACCCTGCCGACACGATTTGTATATATGCCCTAGTCCTACCATGTTCTGAAAAGGGTTAGCCAAGTGACTGCCGATGTTTACTAGATGAATGCAAAGAGTGTCTGCAAGTCTTGTTAGTATACAGGTGCTCTGTGTATTTAAATTGGCAGGCTAGACACCTCTCTTAATCTAGCGCTTCGAAGGGCAACATGATATGAAAGTAATCGACTAAAGTAACACCGCACGGCATGCTCCCGATCAGTTTCGGTTTCAGATTCACGAAGTGATAAGCTTGCTAAAGCCATGTTGCCCCATGCTCGTTCCGCGCATGTAATAGCATGTTCCACCAGTGCTGTCAAGGCTAAGACGTCTTTCTAACTCTTCGTTACGCCGTCTCCGAAGAGATCTTCAAACTGGAACGGCAAGGAGTCATTGAACGTGTCAACGCTTCGGAATGGGTTTCTCCCATCGTCGTTGTCAAAAAACAAGACGGAAATATCCGGTTGTGTGTGAATCTGCGAGCGCCAAATCAATCCATCGTCATCGACGCTTTCCACTCCTGCACATTGACGAACTTTTGAATTCCCTCTGAGGAGCAACTGTCTTCTTCAAGCTAGACCTCGCGTATGCGTACCATCAAGTTCGTCTCGACCCCGCGAGTCCAGATCTAACAGCTTTCATCACGCATGAAGGTCTTTTCCGTTTGAAACGCGTAGGTTTCGGACTGGCATCTGCACCTTCAGAGTTCCAAAAGATAATGTAAAACTTTTTTAAAGAATGTCAAGGCGTCCAATTTTTTCTCGATCATGTCATCGACTACAGATCTTCGAAGGAGGAACATGATGTAAACCTCCGTTAAGTCTTGTCTTGTATCTCCCGCGCAGGAATGAAGCTAAATCGGAAGGGTGTTTTCGATGTCCGCGAACTCTCATATTTAGGGCACCGTCCTCTCCATGGAAGGGTTAGCACCCCTTGCATCGGAGGTAGATGCTGTTCTGAATTTTGAGACTCTGTCAGACCCTGCAAGGCTGAAAGCATTCTTGGGACTTGTCGAATACTATAGCAAATTTGTCCCACATTGTTCCACTGTGGTCGAACCTCTTCGTTGTTTACTCCGAAAGGGCGTTCGTTTTGTCTGGACCCTGAAGCGGACGCGAGTTTCCAAAACATCAAGAATTGCCTTCAACATGCACTCATTCTAGCCATGTTTGATCCGTCTCTACCCATCATCGTGGCCACAGACGCTTCTCATTACGGCCTGGGTGTCACCCCTCAACAGCAGCATAGGAACGATCTTGTCCCTGTCGCTTTCGCCTCTCGACCACTCACGGACGCTGAGCGGCGGTTCTCAACTGGGGAGAAGGAAGCTCTCGCTAGCCTTTGGGCGTGTGAAAACTGGCATGTCTACTTACGGGGACGTCCATTTGTTATTCGAACCGACCATCAAGCACTTGTGACGATTTTATCTAACAAAAGATGTGGTGTTCGCCCGTTGCGGATCACACGTTGGACAGCGAGAATGACGAATTATAATTTCCGCATGGAATATCAGAAAGGATCTACGAACTTAGTCGCGGATGCGTTTTCACGACTACCTCACCAAGGCACCGAGGGTCGTATCCTGTTTGAAGAGGATGTTGTTGCTCTCATCGCAACGCCCTTGTCACGTCAGGAGTTTCAAGAGGCTCCCGCCAATGACACCTTTCTGCCTAGCGTCATTCGCTACACCACTGAGACCTGGCCAGAGGGCAACACTGTGCACCCTGATCTTCGGTTGTACTTCCACGTACGAGATCAGCTGTCCCTCCTTGACGGAATACTTTTTCAAGGGGAGAAGATTGTTGTCCCTGAAAATCTGCGAGACCACATCATTCAACTGGCTCATGAAACTCACCAAGGAATTTCTGGAACAACGAGCATCAACAGGGAACAGTAATGGTGGCCGCGAATGAACCAGCAGATAAAGTTCAAGATAGAAAACTGCACAGTCTGTCATTCCACCGATAAGCCGGTCAAAGCACCACCAGCATTTCTTCAACCGATCAGGTCTTCTGGGAAACCCTGAGAGAAGCTCGGGATTGACATCGTGGGCCCAATAGAGTAGGCGCCAGTAAGTCAGCGGTTCTGGTTTGTCCTTATGGATCATAACTCCAAGTGGCCGGAAGTTCAAGCAGTAGCTTCCGTAACATCATCTACAGTTATAAACTTTTTGAAATACATCTTCGCACGTGAGGGATTACCCTGCGAAATCGTCTCGGACAATAAAGTTCAGTTTGTGTCGAAAGAATTCCAGGATTTTCTTTATCAACAAGGCATTCCTGTACCACCCCCAAATGCATTGGGCAGGTGGAAAGGTTTAATACAGTCCTCAAGTCTTGTCTACAGTTGGACGTCGTTCAAGGCCGTCCTTTACCAGATGCGGTCCGTGATCATATGGAGGCTGTTCGAGGCGGGGTTTAAGCCGCACGTCCGGAGGCTTCCTGGCTCGTGACGACGACCATTCCCCGAAGTGAAGAACCCAGGGGTCCAGTGGAGGTGGGAGAATTGGTAACGTAACGAACGGTTTAATTACATGGTTGCGATACAGTCGTCAAATCCGAGAGAACAACCGGAGCAGCCTCACGCTCCGCCGTATATAGGGTCCGTTTCTTCCTCACTCTCCGCCAGGGCAGCAGGTGCGACGTAGCAAACCGCCGCCAAGTGCGTTGCAGCAAAGACCGCCGCGTCGTAGCCAGAAGTGCGTCGTAGCCATGGTTCTCCGCAGTTAGGCCATGCCTCTCTCCCCTTCCGGAGCGCACGAACCCACACGCACACACACACACGTCCCGTTGAGACTCGTTTTGGGCAGGCTCCGACAGGTGGGCGACAGTCCCGGACAGATCGTGACTCGTTTCCGCAGCGTTGAAACTCGGAAGAAGGTCGCCGAAGGTTCCATTCTTAACAAGGCGTATCGTCGGACGCCACATGCAGCAACTGGAGTTGCACTATCGTGGCTTCTTCAAGGAAGAATTGATCGGTAGAAATCGGACCTACAAGGGATTTAAACCAGGTCACTCCCAGTGGATTTTCCTGAGACACGTGCACACTTTCCACAGCGTGTGCAGCAGTATCAAGAAAAGATCAAATCGTATTCGGACAGTCGTCGAGCTGTTCGACGACCCCAGTTCGTCCCTGGGCAAGCCGTCCGGATTTTTCAATCATCCCATCGAGGCAAGTTACAACCAAAGTATTCAACTCCACAGATCATTCAAAGACGAGTAGGACGTGCAACGTATGAATTCGCTGATGGACGCCACTGGAACGCAGCGAAATTAACGAGGACGCCACTGAAGACAGTGCGAGAATATTTCGACTCAGATTTGGAAAATGACGATATTGATGCGCACCCTTTTTTTCAACAGTTCGGTCTTTCAGTACCAAACACTTCGGATCCTTGCCCTGCCCCCGAAGTACCTGGACATCTTCCGTCCCCTGCAGTGGCGCCCCTTCTGCAGCTAGTTCCTGGGCTGGCGATGTCCCCAGCTCTTGGACATGGGTCTACGCCCGAGCCTGGTGGGTCTCCGGGTCCTGATGTATACTGGTGCAGCTGAGCTGCTGCACGTGTTCCTGGCGTCGAGCCGCATACGCCTTTCGTCCCTGACCGAATGGCTGTCCCTGTCCTTGCCGCTGAACGGCGTCCCGGCTCCTTTGTCCTTCCTGATGCTGCACCCACCCTAGAGATACGGGTTGGTAGTGTTTCTAACTGCGAGCCTGTAGGTGCTGTTCTTGCTTGAGATACCGGTCCCGGCACGCCTTCAAATGATATTGAACCTGTGGAGGCCCTCTTTTCTTCTGCGACCAGCCTCGCTGAATCACGTGAAGAGCCATTCAGGCCAAGATCCACAAGTACTCCGGTCCCGTTCCTGACCGGCTCATCGTATTCAATGCCTCCTTTGGAGGACTATGTAAGTGCTTGTGAACCTGAACCAACCGTGGCTGTTGCGACGAATCGCCCAAAACGCCAACGAAGACTGCCGGAGAGGTTGCAAGACTATGTGCTGTCGTTCTTCAACATTCAAGAGTCGACACCTCAGAAACCACGCCAGGAGGTGGGACCAGAAGTGTACCCCACAACGACACAGAGCTTTATACAATTCACAAACCTAAGGTTTGAGGAACTTTCAGAGTGAACTGTGTATACGTACGAACAGTGCTTTTCGGGAATTCTTTTAGTATATGCGAACTTGAGTACTTCGCTTAGGATTTAAGTGCCACCAGTTTGTTGTCTACTGTTTGAAGTAAGATTCGCTGAACTGTGTTTCTTTGTGTATTCACAGGAAATAGGTTGTTTTGCTTTTTTCAATCTCTTGTTTTTTTAGGATTGTCAAATGCCCACAGTCAAGTCAAAATCACTTGTGATTTTCCTTGATTTTGCGTTGAGCATGTTTTGAACTCTAAGTTATGCAAGTCCAAGGTCAAGTGTACAATTAATCTTGAAACCAATATCGAATACCATATTATACTAAACTGCTAAAATAAAATTTTAATATTTGCACAGACCTGATAAATGGCCATTCTCGGATTTTCTCGTTGTGGCCTTCATCAATCCGTATGTGCGTCGAATGTGGCAGCTGTAACCTTGAATCTAGAAAAGGCTATTGTTTGTCACACATTTTATTTATGGTGCCTAAGGTTTGAGGTAATAAATGTGCCTAGAGCCACTAAATAAGCTGGGCGTAGAGTGTCGGCACTCAGTTCCCCGACATGGTTGTGGGCGTCGTCATTTTGGGGCTTGTGCAGAGCAGACGCAAGTGCCGATCGTCATGATTCAAAAGTGCGACTTCCTCAGCATTAGATTCGGTTTTAGGAAGCTCATGTAATATTGCTTTACTCTGTCGCGAACTGTTTAAACATTTGTGGAGGACGAAAAAGCGTTTCCTGTGATTTCAGATAAAGCTTCAGATAACTGGAAACCATAATTTCAAGCCACAATATGGCCAAGTGTCGTTACTCTGAAGCGTAGCTTATTTAGTGGCACTAGTTGTGCCCTTCAATGAACACTATTACCTGCAAAGAAGGCACTCAACCAATGTTTGATATATTAGACTTTCAGAAATGGTATTGTCCGAGTTTCCTCATCCTTGTGTAAGGATGTTACTATCTCTTTTGTCTTCCTCACATAGTGGTCCTTTGAGCGAGTTATGTGATGTTATATCATACGGTGGCCTAGGGTAATTTTCTCTTCTCTTTTTACGCAGAAAGTAATGGCACACCATCATCACAAAGGAGAGTGTACAGGGAGGGAGGGCCCAGAAACTTGAATAAAGTGATAAGTACTATTTCAATTTCTGTCTTATCAATTACGTAAAAAACACTGATCATATTGTTTGTGTGCTACACATACATACTTTAAGTTGAAAAATGCAATGCACCTTTCCTTTGTGGCTTTTCTCACAAAGTTTCAGAAGACGCTGGTACATCATTTTCGCGAGAAATGTTTGGAAATAGAGCTGCCAAAGATTTCCTCGCAGTTTTCACGTACATAGCCGTATATCAAAATGTCGACTTTCCTTGTCAATTTAGAAAAACGGCAGTACATTATTTTCACGAGGGAAGATTTGGAAACGATTCATTCGTCATTTTCACGTCTATGCTCGCAACTTAAGAATTCGGTGCCTCATTTTTTTTTTTACATTTCCCACATAATTTTATGAAATGATTGTACGATATTTTTATGAGAAATGTTTGGAAATAGAGCTGCCGGGACTTTCCTCGTAAATTTCATGACTCATTTTTAAGAGTGCATCTCCCGATGGTGGCGCCTCTGCATTATTATCAATTAAGTTGTCAACGGCGTTTCTTCACATTTCACAAGAACGGAGCTCTATGTCATGAAATTTCACAAGTTGGAATCCAGCCGTTCAAAGAAACACCTTAGAAAAGTCAGCTTTTTAAATGCAAGTTTTTAAATGTTTAAATGACCTACTGTCACTGTTCCTCCCGTCGTCGCCCCTCCCCCCGCGATCACGTGGATTTTTGCGTTCGAACAACGCCGGATTTCGCCGGTCAGGGGTTCCAACAGCTACCGCCGTAAACATATATTGGGTGTTGTACTCAAATACGAGGGGCGTTCATAAAGTTCGTATTATTGTCACGAAGGAATAGAGATTCAGCAATCGAACTCGAGTAGGAGTTGAGACTTTCTCTACATATTCGCTACCAAATGTTACCCACTTTTTCTAGCGATGCACCACATGCCGGAGGCCATTGTGATAGAACTCCTCGTTTTGAGGGTTCAGGAATCGCTCCACTTCAGCAATCACTTTGTCGCCGTCCTTGAAATGCTTTCCTCCTATTTGGCCACACTGGAAGCGTCTCCGCCATTTCACCAAAGTGTCATAAACTGGGGCGTTGTCCCCGAACAACGATCCCAGATTGGAATGAATATCCTTGGCATTGCTTCCTTTCAAATGGAGAAAACGAATCACTGCATGCGCTTGGTACCGATGGGCGGTGCCATTTTTGTTTCGACTCCCTAGCGGCGTTCCGAGCTACTATAGCATACGATGTTTATACTGTACGGAAACTAGAGGGACGCGCGCTCATGTTGATGCCTGTTTTGTTTCATTTTTTTCAATTCTTTGTGCCGATAATACGAACTTTATGAACGCCCCTCGTAGGTTATAACTAGGGCTCCCTGTTTTCGGAGTTTATTTTTCGTGAAATTCGGAGGGTGTTTTTCAGAGTTTATTTGTTGAGCGAAAATTCGGTGTTTATTGGAGTTTATTTTTCGTAAATCCCCCATTCTCTGAAATTCGGAGATTAATTCCGCAGTGTTTCGTATTAAAAATATTAAATAATAACCGGATGCAAACGTATGCAAGATAAAAAATAAAACGCGCCTGTATCAATTAAGATTTCTTCAGTTGAATTTGGCGTTGGTGTCATTGGCAATACTAACTTGTCCCACGACAAAAGTCGCACTGAAGTGTGGCTTCGATAAACGTCGATACCTTAAAATAAATAAACTGCCGGAGGTATCCGCAAGGAAGCTCGTAGTCATCCCATCAATCTATCCCGCGGCCGCGCGAGGTGGAGTGGTTAAGGATGTAATAGAGAAGTTTCAACAGCCCCTCTTCCCTATTTTATACAATCTCCATGGTCCATACCTTTCACTGTTACACCCCCCCCCCCCCCGGAAACATACCCTCTCCTTTCTCCAAATCCCAATCCCCATGGCCCAAACTGGAAACCAAAAGAGTGGCTTTTGTCGTGACATGAATGGTACGATGACCCTGTTTCCCAGAAGCTAACCTTGACGAGACAAGCCGTAAGACCCCCTTTTGACAACGGTCCAAGGCTTGAAAGATAATTATGGTGTCATTTTCCCAGGACTATTGATCCTGCGCTGTTCAAATTGCAAAAAAAAAAAAAAAAAACATTACTTTTTTCTTTTCTTTTTTTTTGCTTGGGGGGGGGGTGGGGGGATGACATGGGCACATAACAATTCGGAGTTTATCGGATAAATCCGAATTGACAAGAATTTCACCGGTGGGTGTTTTTCGGAGTTTTTCGCACGGAGCCCTAGTTATAAGATATAACTGAGCATCGTCGAACGCTCAGATTCCTTCCAAATGTAGCGCTAGCGGTCCGAAACAGATGTCAAAGTTTCAGGAGGACTCGTAATCTTATTCAAAAGTCATAAGCGCGATACGCACGCTCCGCATGTGGATCAGTAGAAGACGAGAAAGAAGGAGACGAGGAACCATCTTGGCCGTTCGCACCTCGGCGCTGTCATGTCTGAAGACGATACCACGGCAGGTGAGCCCGTGTGTCTCAGCGGTCATTCGGAAAACTAAGCGCCCAGTTGTTCATGGCACATCACGATGAAATCGTTGCAGTGGAGTGCTCCTGCATTCCTCTATGTTTTCGCTCCACTGCATTTCTGTATTAGCGAAGGCGTATAGAAACCCGAGCTGGGTCAGCTACATGGGGCTTCTAGTCTTCGCTGCGGTCAGTGGCGTCGGAACATGAGGAGGGGGGAGGGCGGGATTTCATTCCTTTTTTTCGAAATTTCGAAATGCTGGTTAACACAGCACCGTTTGCTCACGTATTCTTACGTTACGTATACATACGTCACCGAAAGATGCGTGTTTCGAACGTTGCCAGGCGATCTCCCTGAACTTCTAGCCAAGCTTAATGTGGAGCACAGATGTCCCGGTGGCTTGTGGCGTAAGCAGACGTGAGCCTTTTTTACGTGACGTAAGAATGCGGGGCTGTGTGAACCAGCCTTAAAGTGTCAGATAGAGGGGGGGGGGGGATCGCGTCCCCCTCCCTCTTTTCATTGCTTCTCTGTTCTGACGCCACTGACAGCAGCGTGGGCTAGAAGCTTGATCTCATATGGCATTGTAAGATTCTCCTTCGGCGCATGAGCTTGTGCAACCGTGATACGTCCTTGCTCAGAAGGAAATATGATCGGTTTTTTTAATTTGTCATTTTAGAAATAACTGGCGCCGCCTGGCTAAAAACGGGGTTCGACGATTTTGAGGTTGAAACAATGCACGGATTAGGAAGGAGTGGGAAGAAGCGTCTAGGGGGCAAAATAATTAATAATAGGAACAAAAGATACCTTAGGGGAGCCCGATGTAAACCACTGGAGCTTCATAGAGCCAACAGGCTCTTGTTTCCTTGGTCGAGAGAGTGCCCGTGGTCGCTCGAGCACGTGTTCACTGTTTTCGTACCAGTACCTCCTGAACCCTTGATTTCCCACAGTGGTCCATCGTACTAAGTGATTCCAGCACACTACCAGTGTGAGTTCCCTTGCATCAACAAGTGCTTCTATAGTGACTAATTAGTCATTTACTTCGTAAATGTAATTCAATTACATTCCCAGGATGTGGCGCCACCTAACGGCAGACATTGGAAACTGTGTGTGACTGGGTCAAGGGTTTCTTGGGTGGAAAACGGTGGAATACAAGGGCGCCATGGCGCCATTAGGCTTGATCTCTGCACGCTGCTAGACTTGTTTTTAAGTACGTCTGGTTTCTGTCATGTTTTTACCGACCGCTACTTTTCGGGGACAGCTGAGAATGGCCGAGAACAAAACGTTCTCGTTTCAGCCGAACGGTTACGTTGAAAACCCACAGGCCCACCGGGGATGGGATTTTAAAGGGCTCATGAAACGAATTTCGGGCTGGAATAAATGAATTTAAGTTGGGATCTTACAATATTATATCGTTTATTGATCCAAAAGAGAGAAGGATGAGAGTCAAAAGCCTGTTTTTGGGTACGAAAATTTGAAAACAAAGCGGACTATTTCGTACCTCTTTTCATTCGAAAGCTCTATGCCTTTTCACTGTGATACCTCCGCGGCGTCCACAGCGCGTCATCCGGCCCAAACGCACGGCACACGCCACCGGACCTCTCTTTTTCCCTTCACCCTAAGCTGACAGTGCGGTGGAAGCTATGCGCTTGCCGGACCAACCAGCCGCCTCCCTTTCATCACCTGACCTTACTCTCTCTGCGTAAGTATGCGCGAGGGAGCGTGACCACGTGGCAAAAGTGTGGCTCGACCAACCAGCACGTAGCTTCCACAGCCCTGTCGGTTTAGGGGTGGACGGGGTGGGGAAAGCAATCTTTGTCCGAGTTTTGAGCGACGGGCTAATCTTCTAGGAGGAGTGTGGCGGTGTCCGGGTACACAAACGAGGGTCCGAGCAAGAGGGGAGTCTCTTCTTCTACAGCGGAGCTGTAGAGGGCTAGTGTCGCCAGGATCGTGTTCCCCGCTAAGAAATGTCGACACAAAACTCTTGTTGCCGCCGTCGCTCATACATGTCGGTAGCTGTCCAGAGTGTTGTGTTTGCCGGTTTTTCGCTTGCCGCCGTCGCTCATAGATGGCGCAACCTTTCGAGCCTTTCCACTCTGGCTTGCCGACTTGCGGCAGGGCGTTACTTCATTCCCCGATAGTACAGCTTCGCTGGTCTTCTTTCTTCACCAAATTGGAAAGGTTAAAATTTTTTCATTTGTCTTCTTGAACTGTTTGGTACAATACGCTATTTGCGAGTTGAGGAAAAAAGCTAAGAAGGAAAAAGTTGAAACATCGTTTTATGACCCCCTTAAGGAAGAGGGTTAAGTCCGCAACGTTAAGTGGAATGCCTCAGAAGGCTGTGGGATATGCCCCGTCGGGGCCGTCCGCCTTCCGCCGATAAGGAAGGTGCTCATGATTAAAAAGAGCACGAAAGACAAGGACACAGAGGAGAGAACTGCATACAGGACAAGGAACTAGCCCAACTGTCCATTCTTGGAAAAAGGCGCCGTATGCAAGGTATCGGCGCTGTTCTCAAGAAACACCAATAGCGTCATGGGCGGCATTGGTGGGCTGTCACTTCCTACCTTTGGCGGACGCGCAATCTTTCCATCGCTCGTAGTGATCGATTGTATTTGATTCGTGTCAGTGAATACAGTCGGCACAAAGAACGGGTTTTCGTTTGTACAGCGACGGTTTTCCCATCTAATAAAGCGACAATGTAACAAACACGCAACCTTCTATCGTGCTTTTCTAAAGTGCGACTAAAATGATTGACCCGTGACGAATTGAGCTCCGGATACTGTAAACGACTCCATTTGTGGCGGGCTCGATATTTCTCAAATTTCAGGAATAATTCACGGGCCGAAAATTTCGCGATAAGGAGTGGTTTGCTATGCGTTATTTACCATAGAGTAATATATTTGCTGTGTCCACTTTTCAGGATGACATTTAAGTCGAGAAATTCGCGAGAGTTAGCTTCTCGTGAACACTAAGTCGTTTACAGTAGTCGGCTATGTACATTTCCTGCCCAAGCCTTTGTAGGGCCTGACGGGTCAACCCGCTTCACCGCGCGAACCCACGCCGCCCTTCCATCAGGGCCGAATTTCTCTGAAGGAAACCTAGAACTCGTCCCTTCGCCTGACCGGTGCCGATTCCGACATGCAAAAGCAACACAGCGTAGTAGAGTGGTAAGCTGTGTTGCTTTTTTTGTGCGCGAATTTTAACCATGTTCAACACAGCATCGTTCAAGCACACTCGGAATCAAACGCCGCCACTCGCGTGAAGCAAAATGGACCGCCTTGTTTTTCCTCTATAGACCTTTTTCGCAAGGGCGCCACCATCTTGAATTGTCGTCACTACCAGTATGGGCGAAAACATTGTTTTGCCGTCGACAGGCCAACCGAAGGCATTTAGGACATAAACGTAACCGTCACACATTCTTGTTTGCAGGTGGAAACGTTTTGATATTTTTTCGTCGCCCATACCGGATATGCCTACTTGGCGGTCGGGGGCGAGAGTAAGCAGAAAAGGTCTATAGCCGTTACAGGTCAAGAAGGAAGTGAAAGCTCCTCCCACACCTTTCCACTTTAGCGGAGCGAACGGTGAAGAGGAGGTCGCCTCCTCTCCAGCGTTCGCTCCGCTAAAGTGGAAAGGGGTGGGAGCCGCTTCCGCTTCGTTCTTCACCTGCCCCATAGCATAGACTAATCCCGCCTGGCAACACGTGCGTTTCGTACTGTCGAAACGGAAGGCCCGGAAAGGTTGGACTTCAATTACTTTGCTTCAAGAGTAGTTTAATCACACTGAGAATGAAGAGTACATAGAGGTAATAATTACAAGTATGCATTTATTTCAGTAAGTTGCAAAATTACTCCGCAATTTTTTGACTTTGAGAGCTATACGACTTGGACAATGTTGATGAGACAGCATTCTTCTGCACTGAAATATATTCGTCCATTCATCATCTGATCGTTTAGGATACAGTGCAGCATAAAGGGAGTCCGGGGAGTTCCGTCTCGGGGAGGCACTCGTGTCTTATACTGTCGTCTTAAAGGCCGACCAACAAGCAGAAAGGAGGAAACTCTCCCTCAATTCCTTTTTTTTTCATTCGAAAAAAAGGGAGACGCTCCTCCTTCCTGCGGGGAGTAGCTCAGAGGCGCGCTGCTGTGGGAAGAGGAGGATAGAAGAGTGCGAGAGGGAACGAAGAGAAAGAAACAGAGAACCGGTTTTCTGCCCGGCAGAAGACGATTCTGTAGGGCGGCCTTTAAGTGCTTCTGAGCCACCCAGGCTGTAGAGATTGGACGACGGAGCCGGGCTTGTCTGCACTCAGTACCGCAAACCCTAGCCTACATAGAACCTGTGGCAAAATAAGAGGGAATGAAGCCCATTCCCCGTGTCCTTTACTGTCTAATATGGGTGCTTTCTTGCTCGCCACTCGCGTCCTTTGCAGCGCTCACTCCGCTAAACTGTAAAGAGTGGAGGGTCCAGCGGGAGGAGCTTATCTTGCTAATTTTTTTAAGGGACCTGTCCTCAAACCAGTTTTGTTTGTTTGCTTATGCGTTTTTTTTACTTTTGCTTTTTGTTTTCCCAGCTACGATGACAGTTTGCTATGTAGCAGCAGCAACCAGGATTCCCGCCCGTAATGTAGAGGGTCCATACTATAAAGTTTTACGATGCTTCGAGCCGAAAAGATGATTTTGAGTCTATCGGTAAACACAAAAAAAAAACGAAAATCAATTTCCAATAAGAAATGTAAAAAAAAGTACTTAAGCTGGGCAGAGTATTGCAAAACAAGCAATACATCGTACATATATTTCACGGCGGAGACAACAAATACATTTTTCACATATATATCAATACAGAGATCCAAATACTGGAAAGTATCTCTAAAATAATATCGCGATACAACAATACAGGTACTCGAAATCATCTCTGAGATACTATCGCGATAGAGCCATACAGCCCAGCCCTGCTGGAACCGAATCGATTCTTGTTGTGACATTCTCTCCGCGAGCGAAGCTCCAAGATGAGTTTCTTATACTCGTGCCCTTAGATGTTTCGGTTATTGTCGATACGGCATGTCTTGACTGCCACCTGAGAATCTCTAAAGATAGCTGCCCCGACTCTTAAATCTAGGCTCGCCATTGTTCGCATGCCAGCGCCGCACTCGTGCCTGTCGTTATGGCTCGTAAAATGCGTAGATGACACTCCGTTTCACCATAACCTCGAAAAAGGCAAAAGCTACGACCTGCATGACCCAATCAGAGTCTCCAAGTGAGGCACGTGACAACGGACCGCCGCGCCGCTATTCGCCGAGATCGATCACGTGAGGAGCAAAGCATCCATCCAGGGCCGTACAGGAAAGCCACCGATACGGCCGCTTCGCCGTAGTTGCATGCGCCCCGGTGTATGTTCCCCCACTTTTTCCTCCTTCTCCTCCTTTCTTGTTTTCCATGCGTGGCGGAACGAGCGGCGCCGCGCTATTCACCGAATTCAGTCACGTGACTAGCAAAGAATTACCCAGGGCCGTGCCGGCAAGCCGGCGCTACGGCCACCCACCGAGGATGCACGCGCAACTCTGCTACCGTAGGTATCTACCTTCACAGGAAGTCTGAAATACCTCAGAACGAAACCTTCGCGTGTGGTTATTGCTCCGTCATTTTGAATGGCTCAAGCGGTTCATAGTTTTTATTCTTTGCCAAGTTATGCCGAAACGAAGTGCGTATCAACACGCTGAAGCGCTAGCCCTTGTTTGCCAGCACTAAATGTTGGCATTGCGCGTGCGCAGAAACCAAGTTCGGGTGAGATCAAACATCCTCGAAAGTGCAGTGCCGATAGCAGCACCACCGCAGGAGCGTGACGTCGGAAAGCTAATTTGACGCACAGAGGGCTCCTCAATCTTTTTCTGGGTTGGACGTTTAGATTCGAATCCTATAGGCGGAGCGCAAGTTCGTCCGCTTCTTTTGCAGGGGTTGGGGTGAGGTCAGAACGTCGAGCTCTGATTGTTTCTGAGTGAAGGATAGGGGGTAGACCTCAGGGCCGCTTGCTTTGATTTCTACCCACCATCCTTCAATTAGAGCCAATGGGAGCACGGCGTTCTGACGTCACCCCAACCCCTGCAAAAGAAGCAGACGAACTTGCATTCCACGTGGCTGTATCTCGGTGAATCACGTGTACCTCTCGTTCTTTGTCCAGACTCTTCGTCCCCATACGATACATCACCCGGCACTTGGTCTTCGAATCTCTCGGATACCGCCAAATCAGGGCCGAAAAGTACAATGTAAGTATACTCGTCCTTGCCCCGAGGATGTTTCCATCGCATGCATCGCGTGTCTGTGCCGATTGAGGCACGCATTCGTGCCGGTTGCTTTGAAAAATATAATCCATTGAAGACGAACTTCGGTGTTTTTCTTCGAGACGCCTAAACTAAACGTATTTTTGGAATGTTCAGGCTTTGCTCTTCCCGGCATGCAATTAATTATCTCTACATACAACATAGCTATTGTCAGCATTATACCAAACCCAGCGCTCAAATTTTGCCCCGCTTTGCAGTGGGGTGACGCAAGGCTACCTAGAAAACAAGGTAGCCTCGCGTTCCGTCTGCTTCCTCCTCCCCGGCCCGTCTTACCCTCGCCCTTCGTTCTTAGGTTGCAACAGACTATAGAAAATCCACGCAGCGCAGCCTAAGTTGCGTCATCGCCGCCAACGCGTTCTGCAACACTTCACAACGACCCCTCGAAACTATAAAATATCGCGCAGCAACCCGTTCTCCCCCCCCCCCCCCCCCTTCCTTTCGCAACGCCACAAGCTGTTTGATTTCAACGCGTAAACGGTAATGCGCAAAATTGACTCTAAATTTGTATAGAACCGTTAATATAGTCAGAGTAAACTGCAAGGCCCAGAAAACATGTAAAAACGCATACCAGCCAACAGGAATGACTGTTCCAAACGACTAAAGTAAAAAAAGGAAAAAACGTTTACAAATCTCTGTAGCGCGAAATTAGAGCGCAGCTCTTGAGGAGGAGGATGGGGGAATACGGAGGGGAGGGTATGCCCTTCTTCCTCCTCCGTACACTCTCCTCTTCCCGCCCTCCTCTGCTCCTAGTCCTCCCCTCATTCCCTCATTCCTCCTCCTCCTCCTCCTTTCCTCTCTCCACCTCCTCCTCCTCCTCTCCTACTCTTTCTTCTCCTCTCCTCTATCCCTCCTCCTCCACTCCCCTCCTCCTCCTCCGTACCCTCCCCTCCTCCCCCTGCGTATCCTTCCATCCTCCTCCTCCATACGTCCTCCTCTCCTCCTCTATATTGTCCCCTCCTCCTACAGTTTCCCAGTTAAATTTTGCTAGAAACTTGACGCCACGTGACCTCAACAGCAATTCCTTTCCCCGCTAAATTTAGCGGGGAATTGAATTGCTGTTGAGGTCACGTGGCGTCAATTTTCCCGATAAATCTAGCGAAGAAACTGAATTAGTTCATAAGTGTAGTGACTGACAACAAGGTGCTGAGGAACAAGACAAGCTGGAGCGAGACATTCGGCTCGCGGATCCAGCTACTGGTTTGACTAACTCCAGCACCAGGCTGCGCAGCTACAAACGCCTAAGAGTTTTAATTTGTAAATATTGTAAATAAAGTAGTTGAGTGATCGTAACCCCTTCAAGTGGTGGCACCGACTTCAGCAACAACGGTGTCTGGGCCTGATACCGAATCCACATCCATTGGCAACCAGTCCCCTTCTCCGGTCATTGCCGCGGTCAAACTACCTGACTTCTAGACCACTGACGCGGAACTATAATTCATCACCAATAAATCCATTAAAAAAGTGAAAGCCGTTTAAAACTTCTTGTAACGCCGAATTAGAGCGAGCTCTTGAGGAGGAGGATGGAAGGGTACTGAGGGGAGGGTATACACTCATCCCTTCTCCCCACCTCGTCATCCTGCCTGCTACTCCGCCACGGGGCCACGCGGCCCCCGTGAGGTCACGTGACCCCGTGACGTCACGGGGGTCACATAACCTCGGGGGGTCACGTGACCTCAGGGAGAGGGGTCGGGGGTAGGGTCCACCGCTAGCATCTTCCGGGTCGTACTCCGAGCGCAATCAGCTGACAATACTTATGACAAATTGAAAACCGAGTTACTTCGGAGGACTACAGAGTCTGAGCAACGGCTCGTTCAGCAGCTCCTGACCACAGAGGAGTTGGGCGACAGGAAACCTTCCGAGCTCCCCTGCAGAATGCATCAGCTTTTGGGAGACCAAGCCGAAACACTCGATGCGTCCATCTTCAGGAAATTATTCGTTCAGTGACTTCCTTAACACGTCCGTATGATCCTGTCAACATTAGCGGAGCCTTTCGAAACCCTCGCCCAGAGGGCAGATAAAATCATGGACGTTTGTACTCTCGGAATTTCTGCGTTTTACAGAAAAGCACCAGCAGCTGCCCAGTCGAAAGCATCTCCCTACCTGGAGGCGTTTTCTGAGCTCCTTCAATCGAACAAGAAACTTTCAAAGTAAGTTGACCAATTAGCGAGGAATTTTCGAGACCTGCATTCTCGGCCTTCAAGATCATCCTCCCCACAAACTTCTCGAGTACGTGGGCGCAGCACATCCCGCGATGAAACCAAGTACTGGTGCAGGTACCAGCAATCATTTGGACACGACGCCAGAAAATGCACCTCACCATGTGCGTTTCCGGAGAACATTTCGCCTACGTAATGAAGACGCCCAGTGCAGCGGGAACTTCAATCAGCCGTTTGTTCCACGTCACTGATTGCGAGACATAAATTCAATACCTAGTTGACACCGGCGCCGAAGTCAGTACCATCCCTCCTAGGCTGGACGATCGTCTGCACCGACAACAAACTCGGCCACTACAGGCGGTGAATGGATCGGAAGTTTAAACGTATGAAGAAAGAACACTAACCCTCGATCTCGGCCTCAGGTGCGTGTTCCGCTAGGTACTTCTGGTTTTCCGACGTACGGTTTGCAATCATAGGCGCAGACTTTCTTTGTAACTTCGGCCTTGTGGTGGATGTGAAGCGTCGACTTCTACTCGACTCGACAACGCACTTCAGCATCCAAGGAGTGCTCTCAAAGGCACCATCACTCACCGCACCTTGCAACCTCTGCAAACCGCTGCTCCATGACGAAACCTTCTAAAGAATTTCCAACGTTAACGCAGCCATGCAACACCAAGGCACCAGCCAAGCACACCATTACTCACTGCATTGACACCCATGGATCTCCAGTTTTTGCCAAGCCGCGACGCCTCGCTTCGGACCAGCTAAAGATTGCCAAAGGCAAATTCGAGCGCATGCTGGAACTCGAATTCATTCGTCCGTCATTCAGCGTGTGGTCCAGTGCCCTGCATATGGCACCAAAGAAGTCTGGCGACACCATGTGGGGATTACAGAGCCCCAATAAGGTCACTGCACCCGATCTGTACCCAATGTCCCACATTCAAGACTTCGCTGGAAGGCTGCACGCATCGACAATCTTCACAAAAGATAGACCTTGTGAAGTCGTTTCGTTAGATCCCAGTCGATCCATCTGAAATTTATGAAACTAACAACCATACCTTTCGGCATGTTTAGGTACGTGCGCATGCCATTTGGACTGCGAAGCGCAGCGCAAACGTTCCAACATTTCATGGACCAAGTCATTGGTGGGTTGTCCTTCTGTTTCACCTATACAGTTGACATATTAGTTTTTATTAAAAGCCACGAGGAACATGAACTCCATCTTTGCCAGCTGTTCTTCTGCCTCCAGAAATACGGCGTCATCCTGAACGCCGCTAAGTGCAAATTTGGCGTTTCGGATTTCCTGGGCCATCGCGTGGACAAACATGGCATCCGCCCTCTACAGGACAAACTGAACGTCATCTGAGAATTTCCGCAGCCACAAACAACGAAAAACTCTTCGTGAATTTCAAGGGCTAGTCAACTTCTACTGTAGATTCATTCCTAAACTGCGCAGCCATCCTCCAGCCACTCAACCAATTCTTCCCTGGAAATTCCAAAAAAATCCATACCAGTGGAGTGGAACGTAGCTGCAGTTGAAGCGTTTCAAACAATCAAGGCCCGTTCACACACTTGCGACTTCTTAAAACCGAGTGCCTTGAAACCTCTTAAAATCACTTACGACGAGAGGACACACCGGCATCACCTACCGGGTAGCAGTGGAACACTGGGCGGTCACGTATATTTTCAACTTCTTTCGCGCATAATTATTTCTTTCTTGGCTTAAAAACCTTCTGTGAATGTTAGAAACGAACATTTCTCACAAGCAGTGCGTACATTTGACCTCGAAAATACCGCCAAACCTTCGCTCTAGTGAAATGCAGATCCTGGGTAACCGCATAGATGGCGCCAGCGTGTCATGTGTGTTCTCCTGTCGTAGGAGATTTCAAGAGGTTTAAAGCGCTCGGTTCTAAGGAATCGCAAGTGTGTGAACCGACCTTTAAGCACAAGCTTGCTGATGTTACGACGTTGACCCTTCCGAAATCTGACGCACCTCTCTCCCTTGTAACTGGTGCCTCCGATGGAGCAGTGGGAGCAGTACTCCAGCGGTATACTGAATCCGGTTGACAACCCCTTCCATTCTTCTCAAAACAAATGACGCCAACGGAATCAAGTTACAGTACCTTCGGGCGCGAGCTTCCAGCCGTTTACCTTGGCGTGAAACACTTCCGCCATTTTCTAGGACGACGTCAATTTCACATCATGACTGATTAAAAGGCCCTAACGCATGCCCTTACATCAAACAGCTCCTCATACATATCAATTGAAATGCAACAGAGGGCCTCCGCTGCGGAATACACCAGCGATATTCGTTTCATCAAACGCAAAGAAAATACTGTAGCAGGACGCTCTATCTCACATCGGTCCCAACAACGTCAACAGCTCTCAGCCGATCATCAACTTTGAGGAACTGGCTCCTCCGCAACAACTTGACCAGGAACTCCTAGATCTTTGCTCCTCTACAGCGCTGGTCCTGCAAGACATAAAAATACCTGAATGCGACAAAACCCTTGTTTGCGAAACGTCTATGGGCCGTCCTCGACCATAGCTGCCGGCAAAGTACCGACGAGCCGTTTTTGATGCCCTCTACTCGCTCTCTCACCCTTGTACACGAGCGTCACAACGTCAAGTCTCTGCTCGCTACGTCTGGCCGAAGATGAAAACCGGTATTGCGTACTTCATACTAACGTGTCAACACTGCCAACGAGCCAAGATCCACCACCACACTGTCACACCCATAGCCACATAAAACAACGACCTACTACCCTTCATCCAAAGGTCTCGTGGAGCGATTCCACCGACATATTAAAGCTGCCATTCGAGCGCACGGCTCATAGAGCTCCTGGTCCGAAGTCCTACCACCAGTAATGTTGGGCATCCGCACCTCTCTGCGTGACGAACTGAAATGCAGCGCCGTCAAATTGGTGTACGGCTCTACCCTTCGATTACGCGGCGAATTCTTTCACAGTACCGATAACGCAAGTGATACAGACTGCGAGAGCTACACAAACCGATCACGGTCTCTTCTACAAAATCTGCAACCAACCGCACTCAGAATACAATCACGCAAGGTCTTTTTGAGCCGTGACCTCGAACGTTGTAGTCTTTTGTTCGTGCTAAACGACACCATCAGACATCCACTGCAGTGCCCCTACGATGAACCTTATGCGATGCTTGAACGTCATGAAAAGACATTCACCCTGGCCATCAAAGGTCGCGAGGAAGTCGTATCGCTAGACCGTATTAAAGGGATGCTGAACAAAGTATTTCAGTGTCTATTGGCGACGTGAGCGATCGAAAGCGTCGCTGTGGTTGGCCTGCCACGACTGGCCGAATGCTGACAATGACGTCAGCAAAGGATTTCGCATCTACGGAACTAAGAGTAATGTAAAAACCTAAATTATGACGGTGTTGGCAGTGTTGCTTTCAGAGCGCAATGATTACAAGCTTCCACTAGGCTAATTACAACACCATCGAACTTGTTGTTCGCAAAGTAGTGACGTTAGGAGAGGGAACCACAGGAGGGCTCCACTGGCTTTAGCTCCACTGAAACATCTCGCAGCTAATAATAAGTGGTGCACGATCTTTCCACGAGCCAGCAGCCGCCGGTGTGCGGGAGCTTACGCAACAAAATTGACGTCATAGTCCCCTATTCGCGCTTAAGATGACAGTGAATTGTATGCGCTCCGGGGAAAAAGAACACAAAGACAAGATTTTCATCTTTACAGTGGGGTGTGGCGTAAAAGGTAAGTGATTAATTGGTCTAACAAGCGCGTAGCTTTCACTTGTAAAGATGAAAAGCCTGTCTTTATTCTTCTTTGGCCCGAAGCCCATACATTTCGCTGTCATCTTAAAGGAGCTGTGCAACGATTTTAACGTTGAATGAATTGGCATCTTCTACTTTTGATATTGTTCACCTTCTCACAAGGGACAGAAAACACTCCTCCTTCCTTCGAAATGTTGCGAATCTGCCGCGTAATCGCGAGGCAAAAATTAGAATATTCCCTGACCTGCAGCCGAGAGCGGCGGCCATGTGAAACACGTGGCGTGACGTCAATGAGGGTGTTGTAGAAAGATAGCAAGTTGTGCGATTACCTGCTCAATAAAAGGTAACTTTTCTATAAATCTTGTCGTTCCAACATAAATATAAATGCGTCAAAAACCTGGTATCATCGACAAAACATGTATTATACGCAGTTCTAGTGGCGCCATCTATCCTAGCTCCACAAAACCGTCAGCTCTATCTGCTACCGCGAACAGCCGCCAGAAGCCGTAGGGGGAGGGCGACAGAGCCGGACGGGTATGGCCGGACCCGGATGAGACTTTGCTCCTTTCACCATATTGTTTGCGCTGCGCCGCTGCGCCCGCCAGCACGTGGTCACGCGGTCGCGAGCGGATGAGTTCTCGCGGCTTACTGATGGCTCTAAAGAGAGAGCTTCACCGGAACCCTGCGCAACCTCTATTGACGTCACAGCGCACGTGACTCGGAAGATGGTGATGGAGTTGAGAGGTGCCGAAAACCTCTAACTTTTTTTAAAATAGAAACTAGGACATGCAGGCAAAAGTGGTTGTTTGTTCGTTATTTCAAAAATGTGGAGACACCAACTCCCAAATTATTTAAGCAAAGCACTGAAACTGTTGCACAGCTCCTTTAAGCGTGAGCGGGGGACTATGGCGTTAATTTCGTTCCGTGTGCTCGCGCACACCGGTGGCTGCTGGCTTGTGGAAACCACTTATTATGGACACTAAATTGCTTGGTTCAGTATCCCCTTAAAGGGATGGTGAACCGAAATTTGGATTTCAGAAAAAACAATGCAGAAGATGTAGGCGGGACGCTACAATCTCTACAACACTACTCGTATGGCGATATCTTGAATCGACTGGTCGTATTTTGGGAAAAAGAGGTCGAGGTTGAACAGGCCGACGAGGCGCGTGACGTGAAGATATCTCGTTTCCTCCTCTCTTCGCTTCGCTCCCTCAAGGCGGCAAGGCGGAGAAGACGCGAGGCCGTTCCCTCTTCTTCTCGGAGAAACATGACGTGAACATTTCTGTCAAAGGCGCCTCCTTTTCTTGAAAAATACGGTCATCCGTTCGAGATATCGCTGTATGAGTGATGTTTTGGTGTTTGTAGCATCCCATTTGCACGCTTTTGCCGGGTGTTTTGTGGAATCCAGATTTCGGTTCAGCATCCCTTTAAGCCAGCATATCTATACACCACCATCTCAGAAGAAATATCTGAAAATGCCTTTGTTACAACACCGTCAACACCACTCGTCTCACCGAGCTCTTCACTAAAAAGGAAGGGGGGGGGGGGGGTACCTTGTAGCGACTGGCAACAAGGCGACGAGGAAAAAGACAAGCTGGCGCATGATATTCGACTCGCGGTCCCAGCTACTGGTTGGACGAACTCCAGCACCCGCCGGCGCAGCTACCAGCGCCTAAGATTTTTAATTATATAAATATTGTAAATAAAATAGTTAAAGGATTGTAACCCCTTCATATCTGACGTGACACCAAGTCATTAAACGTAATTTTCCCCACTAAAGTTAGCGGGGAAAATGAATTGGTGTTGAGGTCACGTCACGTCACTTTTTCCGCTAAATATAGCGCGGTTACTCCCACAGCGACGCCGACGCCCACGGCGACGCTGACGCCGCCGAACCCGGAAACGGGCGCCTAAAATTGCGCTCTAAGAAAAACAAAAACAAACAAACAAACAAACAAAAAAAGCAACAAAAAGCGGTTACAGTACCGGCGAGCTGGTGGATGTTCACCATATTGCAGCTTAAGCCGAGACTGGGGTATGAAATAGAAACTTAAACGTAGAATGGACAGAAAACAGGGAAGAAATTGAGCTTGTTTATTAGAGCACAGTTTTTTTAAAACGAGGGCGAAGTTTGGATCCTACAACATTCAGTTCCTGTTGGATTTTAAGCTGCGACTTCTACTTTGTTTTATTTAGACTACCGAAGTGGAGCCAAGTGTGCATATTAATTTCCCAAACCTCTCAAGCTGCTGATCTGCAGTTTGAGGGACATTGACTGAAGGTGTCGTTTTTAAAAATAATTTATGCGTTTTGTTTGCCAGCTTGGAATAAAAATTTGGTATTCGTATTTGATTCGACACTCGACTCGTTAGCCACTAATTGATAAGAATTCGATCAGAGTTAAAATTTCCCTATTCGCACACCTCTACATTCTATTTTTCGATTTCCTGTCGGAGAATATCTTTGAGCCAGCGGTCCTGTTCCCCGCGGCCAAAGCGCGTAACTTAACGTTTGCCGCCATGCAGCCTTCGTATGTCAGAGGTTAACACAAATATTAAGGGTGTTTTTTTTTTTTTCTTTGCAATGCCATCCGAACAGCACATCGGTTCATTTCGTCGGTCCGCGCCACACTTCTTTCCCTCCAAAGAGTCTGTGTGTGTGTGTGTGGGGGGGGGGGGGGCAGTGGTTGCGCGTACTGATAAGAAACCTAAGCTTAAAAATGCGTGCAAATTGGGAGTTTTTTTTTTTTTCAATACGCCACAAGATGCTGCGCTTGTCTCATAATTATTTAAAGTTAGCTCATTTTGTGGTTTGAATGATGCCCAGACAGTGCCTAAATAAAACCATAACCTATAAATTTAGTAATAAAAAAGTAAATTACTCAAAAGTAAGTATGAAACGAATTCTGCCCAACAATATTAATTTTTGCAAATGGGCGCTTCGGCTCATTTGGGAAAATTAACATGTTTTCAGCCTGCAATGAATTTTTAGGTTTGAAATATGCGCTGAAACGGACCTCACCGAATCTAGCAACACGGGAGAAAAATGCTTTTACGGAAATTCGAATTATTTTGGAGGTTATAAGCAAATTAACATTACAATAAGAAGCAAGACATTTTTGCTCTGTTACACAATCGGCAAAATTCAATGATTGGAAGGCTGAGCGAAGCGGCTGGCCAATTGGCTGCGGGTTTGGCTCATGGCTGCCGCGCCGAGGACGAGTGCACGCATCGCCGGCCTGTCGCTAAAGTTCCTTGCATCGTCGTAAGTTCAGGCTCCGAACGCGATCGGCGTTATCCATGAACATGGGATGTTTATACTTCGGCGTAGAGTGATGTTCGTCGTCCACTTTGCCGCGCCCCTCCAGAGTCATGCGTGGTGGTGTGATCGAAGCAACGACACGGGGCAGTAAGTTGCACCATAATAAGTTCGAAAGAAATTAAGGCTCCAAGCCATGCTGTGAAGGTGTTTGGCAGCGAAGCTGTGGTATTACCTGCAGCGATAGCCCACTGTACTATATACCCTTTTTATGGCAAACGCCACCAGGTGGTGCTCCAGCCTTTGACGCCCCAGAAAACTTCCGAATTATTCTCGACTCCAGCGACCTATAGGGGACGCCACTATCGGGCAAATATGGCGGTCGAATCCAGGTCGTGCCTTGCCATGTGCCAGCTCAACGCACAACGCTTGGGCACCAGCAAGTATGCATTGGACTCAAAATTGGTTCCCCCGCGTTTTATCTTCCACGTTTCGAACCTGCGGCGATGTGTTGGGGTAAGCGAACTTCCAGAGGCTTGACGTTCTTCTAGGAAACGAGGAAAGGACTGCCCGCTGTCTTTCCACGGTGCTGATGAACGTTGATAAACGCAGAATGTCTGGCTCACGCGGTTCCATAGGTCGCGTGCAGAGCAACCTGGGTCACAAGGCGATACTACGGTTACGACACAGTCACCGGGACAACTGTTCTATCGCGCAAACCAGCGACAACGTGTAAGCACGGAAGCCAGAAGAGACGAGCAGAAATCGCGAAGGGACCTGTTCCGGCCAGTTAAGTGTTTTCCCGCTAGGTGCCGTTCGTTTTGTTGGAGTCGCGAATAAAAAAAATGAAGAAGGCCACCTTAATACCGCTGTTTGAAATTAAGATGAAACGTTCAATCTCCAATTCTTCAGGTGAACGCCAAAAGAACGAAGAAGTGCGAGATCTTTTAATATGTTTCAAATATTCTTGGAAACCAACTTGCCTCCTCCAAAACCTTAAATCATACAGCCGAAGGCCCTCGTTAAATGTGCAACTTTGTTGTCCATGTAGAATTTAAGCTTTCTAGCACTGGTGACATAAGGAAGCTCAACAGGCTTCCAAAGACAGTGCGACCGGAAGTCACTTGGATTGAAAGCGGCGGTTCGTATTTGTAAGCAGCAAAAGGGTGTATACCAAGTGATTGACGAAAGAAAAGAAAATGCATTGTTGAAGAAACTTTTTATTTTTATATATGAAAGACGTCGTAAGCTGCCGTTGCCGCGGCAGCTCATGCAGCCGCAATATTTACCGAGAAATGCATCCGAGAGCGCTACGAGCTTATCATCATTCGCGCGCGCCTTATCATCTACCACCTGGTTTGGACACTTGTTTTGTGGCTTTCTTATATTGAAACAAGTGTCAAAACCGCATGATAAATGATAATGTGCGCGCGAACAGTGATAAGGCGCGCGCGATAGTTTTCTGTCGACGGACATGAAAAAAAACTTGACCTACGAGTAATATATAGCTTTGCTGTAAAAAAAAGAAAAAAAGCAAATGCTGGGGATAAGGAGTGGAAAATAAACATTTGCCCTCTATCGAATGTCACACCGAATTTCGGCCACAAAATAAAGAGAAATCTTAATGTCGCGTCCGTCAAAGCATCCACATACTCGCGTTTCGCAGCAGGCTTCCACGTTGATTACGTATAGCATCAAGGGGAGCGGGCAATCCCTTTATTACGCCGTTTACGCGTTCGAAATCGTAGCGCACTCCGAATAAACATTCGGGCTTCAACATTGTTTTCATCGCACACCGCTTCTACATTTGGAATTTGTTGTTCCGAGCGGGAACGTCTGCCGACGAGATACGACGTGCATAGCTCGTACACGAGATCGGACTGAATAGACCATATGCGAAATTGTTCGAACTTCTGGCAGCACTCTCTGCGCTGCCATCTTTGTTTCGGCGGGATTCCTCTGCTGTTTGTCCATGTGCGTTGTCGGTAACTATCGAGGCCTACTGCTCACCGTCATCGATCCTCACCCGCACCTGCGAGCTGAGGGTTAGTATTGTTTTACTCTCTGCTTGAGCGTGTATACGTGCTCGTCGCCCCTCCGGTCGCTGGTTTCTCGCCGCAACCAACATGGCGGACGCACACTTCAGCTGGAAGTTTGGCTTTGAGTGCCGGCAAAGGCACTTGCGCGGATGCCTGGTTTTTGAAAGCGCTTTCTCTGCACCAGTGCTTGTTCGAGCGAAGGATTCTTCAGAACTATACGCTTTCGCGCTCTGCCCTTTGCCTGCGTATAGAAACCAACTGACGAGACGGAGTATGGTCTTCGGCGCCCCACTAGATGGCGCTGTGCATTTCACATATGGCATGAGAGGCATCAAGCAAGCTAGCCTACCGGGGACGACTTCTACATATGGACTGGCATCGGTGGGCAAGGCGAGTGTCCGACAACATCAGTGTCAACTGCGTGCAGACGCAGTGGATGAAGCGAATCAACCAGCTCCGTAAGAAGTATAGATTATTCACACAGCCAGTCATGGAGGCGACTGCGAGTAAGTGGGCAAGTGAGGTGAGGCGACGGGTCAAAGAGGCAGAGACGACCCACTGGGTTGAGGAGGCAAACAAGAAACCCTCACTCCAAATCTATAGCACTCACAAGGACACAATTGGACCGGAGGCCTACTATGATAACAGTCTATACTTGGTTTCAGCTTAGGTCCGAGCGTGGCCGTGGTTATGAGGCGAAGGTCCAATCAAACAGCGCAAAAAGCGCAACGTCATGGCGTTCTCCGCTCTCGATAGAACGAGCCAGCGGTGGAGCACGCGCAGAAAGACGGCGCACACCGCTGGTCGTATCAACTGCGGGGAGCACGCCATTACGGTGCGCCTTTTTTGCCGTTTAATTGGCCCTTGGGCTCGTAACATCGGCCACGCTCGTACCTAAGGTGAAACAAACTATAGGCAGCCGTCTCCTGTTTGAGGCACGAGCAGGAGCGCTGCGCACAAGACTATATTGGCAGCGGTTCGATCCGGCAATAGACTCAGTGCAGTGCGGGGCCTGCGGTCAGGAGGACGAAACCATCACGCACCTAGTTCTACACTGCACCGGCCAGACGCCAGAATGGGAAGAGGCGCGGGGCCTGCACAACCAGGGGCCTTGCCAAAACAACATAACCCGGGCCAGACAGACAGCTAGCGGCAGTCGCACAGGCAGCAATCGGTCTACCAGCGGCAGCGGCCCCAGTGGTACCCTTACTACCACAGGCACTGGGCTTCCATCCATGGAGAGGTCATGGGAACACCACAGACAGATGGATTGTCGACGTCACAAAGCGACGACTAGAAAATTGGTGGAAACGTAAAGAAAAGCGTGGAAAGTGAAAGCCACATGGCTTGGACGCGACATACATGACCACCCGTTTCAAAGAGGATAGCCACAAGTATCATCACCATCATCATAATGGTCTATTTTGATTAACGCAACCGTTGGTTCGACATCGGGCTTGAAGTTTGACTGGCACCCCGTGAAAGCGCGTCCAGCTCGTTAGGCCTATACGAAGCTTCTTGGTGTAGTGCGTAGAGCCGTGCACGAACAGGCTCGCCCAATCAAACGCAAGGGCGTGGAGCACACCAACAAAAAAACACGGGGACACCAAACTGAACGGCGAGACCAGCACACTATACAAGGCAGATGGAAATCGTAAAGATAAGCGTCCCCCCCCCCCCTTCGTTTGTGCACTTTTGAAACATATTTTTCTCTATTTTCCTTCTTTCTTGCTCAATAAAAGCGCTCTCTTGAAAGGATACGATGGTTCACACGGAGTTATACACGTTATTTAGCCTCCCTCATAAAATTCTGACGGCTCTTGCCAAAAATGCCAGTCACAAAATGGTTACCGGTGTCGTCACCAGCCGCACGTTTTCCACACACTGTGGCCACCGGACGTTGAGTTGTATTTGCCTGATCGAATTAAAATATGATGCGCTAGTATTTCCTGGATAATACGTGTTCGCCGAGGATCCCGAACAACTAATGAGATAATAACATACATAGGGCAGAAGCTCAAATGCTAATATAGGGCCCCTTCAACTTTTTTCTTTATCGTTCATTAACTTTCTTTCTGTGCGATGCAAACTTTGCAGAAAGGCAGAAACGCAAGAACGCCCTGTACATAGGCGTTTGTAAATACGGCCTCTGAAAGCCATCATCGTCTTCCTCGCGCGTGTTGATCATTTAATAGTCGAGGCTGGGGTGATGGATATTAACGACTGTACCCTTTATACGGGCGGTAGCTTGCGCCACCTAGCCTAGGATCCCCCTCAAGAGAACATGATTCCTCTCCTCCTAAGTCAATGCGTTCCTGTAAATATCCCCAGACCTTGCTGGACGTGTCCACGGTTACCAGACTGGTATCGAAACAAAGAATTTTTTCCTCCACGGTGGCCAGACTAGCTCTTGAAACGTGTCCGACTGCGAATGTTTATATCGGCTCGATTTGTTTAATCTGCAGCTCGAGCGCCACAGCAAAACAGTTTGTACGCCGCAAACTATTGCTGTTGGTGATTCCGGGAATTCTGCTGGGCTGCCTCCTCGTCCTTCTCGTGTACATCGCCATCGTGTCCGCTGGTAAGTGCGCCTGGTGCAACCACCGTCTACAGACGTATCCAGATTTGCCGGTCTAAATGCAGGCATCTCTCCGAACCCATTGAAATTTTCAAAAGAAACACTTTTAATTTTTGAGATTGAGATAACGGTTCGTTATGAAACCTTGGCATCTGGTTCGGATCGCCACCGCTACATTGGGGTGGAGAATAAGCGTTCGGCGGTCCGTGTTTATTTTTGCGGTGAAGAAAACACTGTACATTTTTCGGGGAACACGGTCAATTAAAACTTTGGATTGGGCTAGTTGGTTCATTGTGATCTACAGAAATTAAAAGAACAAAAAAAAAAAAAAGACGGACGAAGAAGAGACACATACAGCAAGGACTGGCGCTAACTTTCAACCGATTTAATCGAGGGAAACCACCCAGCCTCCTGTGATAAACGCAGCCCATAAATAAAAATTCGGTGTTCATGGGTTTATGGGAAAATTGTTTCGGTCACGCACCGGTCACCTAGCTGTGTTTGGAGATTTGTGCTTGTCCTTTGTCTCTCTCGTTCCCCTTCTCCAGGGATTATTTTCGTAATTACTGTCCAGCTCGGTTGAACCTTTTCATTTAATTGCATCACCATCATAAACTTAAAAATGCAAGCCTTTCACCCTTGCTGGTGTTGGACTGGTGGCACTTGACAAGACCCATTTGCTCGACTGACGTCTAACTCCTGGTTAGCTCAGTTGGTAGAGCGGTCCACTGGAAATAGAGAGGTCTCTGGTTCGATACCAGGACCAGTCAATTTTTTTTTTTCGGTCGCGCACCAGTCAATTAGCTGGCTTTGGAGATTTTTGTTCATCCTTTGTTCCCCTTGTTCCCCCTTCCCTAGGGGGAACATGTGATATTTACACGAAGGCGGTACTTAGGAAGCGACCAATGAATGCGCAATCGACTTCAATGCACCGCCGAAAACCCAACGGCGCGGGTGCGCAGGCAGTGCTGTTTGTGCAAAAGTTGTTTATTTATATTCATAAAAAAATACAAGTAAAGCAGATAACCTAGTCTTGACGCTGCTTCTTTAGCTATCAAGAATCTATCACATATGGCTGGGAACACGTAAGGAAAACCGCTTGAGTTTAATGTTTCCGACCCCGGAGTAGGAAGTTTACGGTTGCCTAGCGTTTCACAAAAAAATCAAGCAAGAGTTTTTTTAGTTGAAAACTGTACACTCAGGAGAATATTTTGCGCTGACATAATCGACGCAGTGGTTGAGGGTTGTACTGCCGGTGAACGCCATTGCTATCGAAGTAACCGAACGAAGCTGATTATTTACTGAAAGAAAACAACAGAGCCCAATATACTGATTGTAGAAAAAACGTTAGGCGACTCCGATGTCTCGGATGAAATATCTTTAATCACGCGCGCTCATGACCACATCAGCGTTTGTGCATGGCGAATGGCGATGGTGCTGCGAGCTAAAAGAGGAAATAAAAAACAACGAAGTGGGCCCCCACGGGGCCCCCACAGGGCTCCCCCTCTAGAGACGTCGCCTGCGGTCGGGAAGTGGCTGCAGGTGATGGACCGAGAGGCCGGCGAAGTTGAACTGATCGTGGGAATAGGGCTGAGGCAGCGTCCGATAACCGCTGAGGTGAAAGTGGGCTGGCGTCTGGCAGACTGCAGGCAAAGGGGATCGACTGCGTGCTATGCTCCCGTAGTTGCCTCCAGCGGAAACAGCGGGCACTCGCCAGTGGCTCAAAGTAAACCTCAGACTCGCAGAATGATGCGACCAGCTGTGGGGTCGCTGCAGGTACGTTCCTCAGAGTCGCGGTGTTGAGCTGATGAGCGACGCTGATGTTCTACGACTCAACAGCCGCACTGCCCTTGACGGTCAACGACGCACCGTAGCCAGTGGTAGAGCAGTGACGGCAGCGGCGAAGATAGAGCCGCAGGCCAGCGTGCCGAGCCGGCAGGGACGAGCAAAGCGGATGCGCCCCGACGTGCCGGCGGCAGACGCGATGGAAGATGAGATGATGCAGGCCGCAGGTGCGAAGGCCGAGCCTGAGGAAGACGCTACTGACCTCCGCCCCCTCGTCCGAAGCCGCATCGTTGTACTGTCCCAGGTAGCGGAGAACATTCACCTGGATGACAGATGCTCGGAGCAAATCACGTTCAGGTCACCATTTTTGTGGAGAAAGCTTCAGGCGACTCCGATGTCTCGGAGGGAATATCTTTAATCACGCGCGCTCGTGACCACATCAGCGTTTGTGCATGGCGAATGGCGATGGTGCTGCGAGCTAAAAGAGGAAATAAAAAACAACGAAGTGGGCCCCCACGGGGCCCCCACACTGATCTTGAAGTAGTCATTGGCTGCGTTTACATGGATGCGACCGTTGCGCATCGAATCGAGATTTGACTATTTTGATTGGTACCAGATAGGTAGAAGAGGAAGAAGTAGGAAGACAGGCTGCGTGCGATTGGTTCCTGCTCGATTCGATGCGCAACGATCGCATCCATGTAAACGTAGCCATAAATGTTCTAGACGCGTACCATTTCAGCGCGGCAGCAGCAAGCGAGCGTTAGATCAAAGCCTTCTTATACAGACAATGCCTGCCCAATCTCTGGCTCCCCACGCTTTGGAGCCGTTGCACCTGCTTCGCGTAACCACTCCAGGGGCGCCACCTTCCCATACAATGAAGACTATGCTTGTCCACTGCGCACTGGCTATTACCGCAACATATGTGATTCCAATACTTCTGGAACCCATATTTCGTAGCGGGGGAGCGACAATGTACGTGGTTTCCAAACGTGACTAAATGTAGTGAACTGTAGGTATGATTCAACACGAATTTACAGGCCAGACGGACGAGCTGGTAAACTCTCACAATGTCGAAACAGCGAGCACGGGAAAGCTTTTATTGCTGAAGCCAGGGAGCAGGCAAAGAACAGAAGGTGAAGAGAAATTGCAATATCCCGGGTCCTATATGGTTATGGCCGCTACGAAGTCACCTAAGAAGTGTGGAAGGTGTTAGCTGTGACGGGTCTCACATTTCGTAATGACGCACTGAGGCTGTCGTCAGGCACCCGTGACTACCTCGAAGCGTGCGAAAAAAAAAAATGTTACAGGTACACAAGAGCCAGTCAAGCAGCACTGAAAGAGGACCTTGTATGGTTCATGGTCCGATCCAGCTTTAACGCCAGGGAGGCCTGAGCCAAGCTGGGTTTTGAGTGAAGCCTCAGCAGGATGCACAAAGGGGGACCAAATAGGCGTTCCTTAAACGCCGGCGCATAGCCTCGGTTTTCTGCAGGCAACATAATCCCCCTTTCGCTCCCTATTCTAAGCTGCGAGGGAAGCCGAGTTGGGGCAACGTTAAACGTGGATAGGACATAGGAAAGGGGGAGGCGGGCAAAAGTGGAAAGCACGAAGTGTACGTCGGCCTTTAATGTCCGTCGCAAAAGTGAGCCTACCGCATACTGTGGAGTAGTAGGACGTAAAATTTGGGACGCAGTCTTTCCTCAAAATGAGCTTCAGTAACTTTTCATGGGCCAAGGTGTTGCTTGGGGTCTCGTGAAATGACAGACCCGGTGCCTTCTTGCCCACAGCGACCACGGCGAATACCGAATAAAGCACCAAGAATGCAAAAATGCATGACAGAAGTTATTTTCTTTTTTTTCTTCTCTTTTATTGCATATAATTTATGGAAATACGTACATTAACCAGGATTCATAGCCAGTGACTAGTGGCGGATGTTTCCAAAGAAATACAATACGAATGGGAGGCAAGTAAACTTACAAACACTGTTTTAGCATGTATTTTTAATAAGAGCTGTCGAATGAATGAGGATACTCCTATTGGGGATCCTACATTTATGACGGTCTTCTGTGGGGTCGTGTAAGTTTTGAGGATGAACATTCTCGTGAAGCTAACGCTTTCTTCTCGATTTTCAGCTAACTCAGGGGGTAAGTTGATTCCTCTTTATGTCCTGTGTACACTGCTAAAACCCCTTGATGTGTTTTGTAATGTGAAGCGATCTGATGTGAAGCGACAAATGAGCCAATGCCGTGCGAGGCGCTCCTTCCCAACGTTATGCGGGCAAATTTAGTATTTGGAGAGCGATCGTTCACTAAACGTTGCCGTCCGACGTCTTGTGGCCTAACGTCGCACCTGCTGTTCACGTGACGTCCCCGGCTTAACGTCCCGGTGCCACACGACGTCATGCCACAGGACAGTGTCACGTGTGTCGCTTTGACGTCGCGTGCCTCGATGTTGCCCAACGAGGTCACGCGACGTCGCTGGGTCTAACCGCGGCGTCACATGACGCTTGAGGTTACATGACCCGGTTACCGCGTTACACTACGACCGGTTGATGATCGGTTGTTTTGTCACGTCCTGCCACGGGGTATACGCGGACGCACGGGTGAACACATTTCTGAGAGTCTGGTCTCTAGAATTTTTACAGCCTCCCTTGCTTTATTATCTCGACACAAATAGCCAGGATTACCCAATCGGAGTCGCTGTTCTAGGGAGAAGATAAATGAGAGATCGTTCTCCTTATGTCTCGATGACGGCCGATTATCATATAGGGATAGATCTGGAGACATAAAGGAAGGACAGCCGCGTTGAACGAACTGTGTCCCAGCCCAAGATGCTAGAGTGCACCCTGGAGGGTGTCTATCGTCCCGCAAGTAGGGGGCGCTGCCAGACAGCTACATAACAGTTCTGAGCATGCGCTGCAAATGACCAGCCATATGGCGCCCCGTCAACACCCTGTGTAATGCAGCCGTAGCAGACTTTCAGGTTACAGCAGAAAAACAGTGCGATAATGTTCCGCTGGCGATAACAATACCAAATCGGTTAAGACCGAAAAACACCAATAAACATCCGTCGTTGTTCGAAATACAAAGTCGGTTCAAACTGAAAAACACCGACTACGTAAAAGGCTTGCTCAAACTGTTTTTGTCGAAATTCTCCTCCCTTACTCTATAATTTTCCCGCTGATAATGGCTGCTTTTAGCGTCCGTCCGAAGCATATCACCGAAATACACCGATATATCTTAAAACAAATAAGCACATAAAGATATCCATTTATCACCCTAAGTAATAAACACCGAAAAACGTCCGGCAATTTTTGTTGTTTTAAACAGCGGAATGAACTACAGCCTACCTATAATCGGTATCGTTCTAAAACTCGACCGGACTGATCAGTGGATGGTCGATGGTGTGTTCACCACAGTCCACAGAAATGATTCACCTTCGCGTGCATCTATTTCAGATTCCGCGAAAGAGAAATATACGACGCACCAAAGTTGGCCGGTCTACATTGTCAGCCCTGACGGTAAGCGCGAGAAGTGCGGCTGCTTAAAGGGATGCTGAACCGAAATCTGAATTTCACAAAACACGGCGGCAAAAGCGTGCAACGGTAGGCTACAAACACCAGAACAGAACTCATAGAGCGATATCTCAAACGGATGACCGTATTTGTTTTAAAAAAAGGAGGCGCATTAGACAGATACGTTTACGGCTTGTTTGTCCGAGAAGGGGAGGGAACGGTCTCGCGTCTTCTCCGCCTCGCCGCCTTGGGGAGGCGAAGCGTAGAGAGGAGGAAACGAGATTTCTTGACGTCAGACGCCTCGTCGGCCTCGTTCAATCTCGACCTCTTTTTCCGAAAATACGGCCGTCCATTCGAGATATCGCCTTAAGACTAGTGTTGTAGGCATTGTAGCGTCCCGCCTACTGCTTCTGCACTTTTTTTCTGAAATCAAAATGTAAGCTCTGTTCAGATAAGATCATGCACGCGTGTCCAGATTTATTTTTTGTTTTTGCTAATTTTTTATATGTGACTCCTAACATGTGAGGGTATTGGGCTCTAGTTCAAGTATTCTACTAATAATTAAAATACCCTCGTTGCTCGTTCATTTTATTAATTACCTGTTTTGCCCTTACAAAGGACAAGTTCTACGAACTTTAGTTGAACTATTTCCAGGAAAAGCAGGTCGTAAACTTGGAATCGCTACTACTACATTTCTTTACAGAAAGTAGCAACAAATAAGTACAGTGCTGAACATTATATGCGAATCTTTATACCTATACAAGCTTGTTACACTGCTATTCATGACGGTTAATTGTACGTCGGCTGCCCAAGGTGAGTCTGCGATTTCACTGGCACTTTCAGCAAGACGTCTGTTCAGATTAAAGATGTTTGGGATTATTTATTTTAGTAAAACAAAACAATAAAATCGAAAAAGTAAAAAAAAAAATCAGCATGATATTGAGCGCACTAGTTGCCCGCGGTGGAAGGAGGGTGTATTGAGAAGTCCTCTTTTTTGGTTTTTTTTTCACCCTGTTTTAGTTGAGATGCCTCTTCAGAGTGTGTCCAATAGCGGCCAGGCTTATAAATCGGCCGCACAAATTGGTTTCTTAACCTATCAAGCTACGATTTTGTGCGGTGTTGCCCACAGGTTCTGCATTTTTTCTATAACGTTTGCAAAGAGCGAACTTACCCGAGGAAAAAGTAAAAAAAAATAAAAATGCTTAACTCAAATGGAAACGCAGCGAAGCCACCGGTCTTCAAACAATAGGGCGACGTTTGGCATGGGAGACAAGAGATGGCGGAAGCGGTCGCGACGCCAACTGCCGCCAACAAACGAGCATACGGCACCGAGAGCCGGCGTCAAATAGCAGACGATATTTATGACTCAAAAGCGGCGCGCGTTCCGCAGGCGGCTAGAACTTCTGCAAAGCAGACGACTTAAGTACCCCGAGAAAAACAGTCAAATTAACCCGACAACTCATTTTTAAATTGATTATGTGTTCATTCAATGTGTTTCTTTTAGTATGGGTGATAAAATCATGCATTGGCAACTGCCATCGAAAAAGCTCGCTCCGCTTTTGAGTCGAAAATAACGCCAGCCATTTGGCTCCGGCTTTCTGCGCGGTATGCTCGTTCGTTGGCATCGCGACCGCTTGCGACATCTCTAGACTCCCGTGCCAAACGGCGCCCTATTGTTTGAAGACCGGTGGCTTCGTGCGTTTCTATAGCAGTTAATACTTTTTCTTTTTTTACTCTTTCCTCAGGTACGTTCGTTATTTGCAAATTTTACGGATACAATGCACCACATGTGGGCAACGCTGCACAAAATTGTAGCGCGATAGGTTAGGAAACCGATTTTTGCGGTCGATTTGAAGAGCCTAGCCGCTATTTGAAACACCCTGTAGAAAGCAGTCCCTGAGCCCATAGAGCGCGTGGTAGGCGAGAGCTTTCTTTCGTACGATGATGAAGATTGAGATAAAAAGAATAAGTGAACGACAGGCATATTATGATTGACGTCTTCATCGTTTCTACGCAGTCTTCGTTCTTTGGATTGGTGGCTGTACATATGCACCGACAACAAATCATCAATTTCAAGCACTTGCGTGCTGCACGCACTTGACGTTGGATGGCGTTGGTGGTTGCTAATTTTCCGTCAAATGGAACTATAAATGTATTTCCGATACGTATCGCGATATATTTTTACAGATATATTTCTGTATCAGTATTTTAGCTACTATTTTGATTTATTTCAGTATTTGTATTTCCAAATACATTTTTGAGTATTTCTGCCCAACCCTGGTTTCTACGCAGTCTTCTTCATCATATGGAACCGAACGTGCTTCGACCAATCACGTCGTACTCTGGATTGGTGACTGTAGATAGGCACCGACAACAATCACCAATTTCAAGCACTTGCGTTCTGCACGCGCTTGACGTTGGATGGCGTTGGTTGTTGCCATTTTTCCGTCAAATGGAACTACACTCCTTTTTATACTGTATATGCAACGCCGCCAGCGTTACTAAAACACTCAGTTGGTAAACTCACTCTTGAAACCTGGGTCGCTGGCGTCCACCGAGACCGAGCTAAATACGATAACAGCGCCTCCCTTTAGCGAGTGACTGATGACTGAATGTTCCCAGAGTACCGAAACTCCCAGACTGTGGTCACCATAAACTTTTAGAAAGCATGTTTTTGTGTAAAAACAAATGAAAAAAGCTCGTTTTGTATGAAGTTTTATTGGGGATTAGTACGAAATGGCAGGAGCGTGATATTTTCATAACATTTTAGTGTACAGGGTTTTGCGGCACAATCACTATTGTTCTTATACAGCCATGCATGTCTCACCGGTGATTTCAGGTAGCGCGTCCCTACCTGGGCGCGTCCTAACTTCGGTTGTAATTTGCGGCGCGTCGGCTTGTGGGACGGGGGTTAGCACCCCTGAAACCCTTTCCATCGATTCGGCTCAAAAATGGCGAACTAAAGTCAAAGTAGAACCGTCACAGCAGACGCTATCGAATGCCTTTCTAACCGATACAGCCGTGCAGTTCCTCGAGTGGCCGCTGCGGGAGAAAAGGCGGCGTTGCGATCGCCGTTCGCTCGGTTCTGGTGTACGGATCGGTGCCACTTGTTCTGAGCAGGCTCTATGCCAGTTTTCCAACTGAGATGTTCTAGTGACGTTGAACACTCTCAATGTGCTGGCGCGAGCATGTAAAATGTCTCATACCCCTGTCAGACGGGAAAGTAATGCCATTTTGATAGAATGTGATTCACCGCTTGGCGAATCAGCTCGTGATCCTGGTTCTGCACGTGGCGCGTGCAAGCGCCGCGTGGCGTATTAAACACGCGGATCGGCCGAGCTCTAATGTCATTTTGCTTAAATGTCATTTAACGTGCCCATCTGACAGGGGCTTCATTCTCTGTAGAGCACGTGGTAATGAACGGCAAGATGAAGCAACGCGCTCGAGCCAGCTGTTTTGACAGTGTTGTACTGGTTGCGCACTAAATGTAAAACCAAGTATAAAGACTTGCATTAACGTCACATGAGAGCTCATTATGATGGCCTTGCTGCTGAGCGCGAACCCATGTGCAACATACATTTTGCACCATTTCTTTTATTTTTCTCGTCAAAAACAAGTGGGAATAACCACCATCATGGTGCGATGACGTCAGGTACAGGGCTTAGGGTCCGTACATGGCTAAATTCTGGACCATGCTTTAAAATAAAGTTTTCGAGGAAGTTTCAAGATTGTAATTGATGGGTGTTTTATGATACCCAGGTGATTAGAGTCATCGGGGATTTACAAACTTCTTTCAAGAAAATCAGAAACTGTTAATTTTGTAAATGTAACCTATGCGATTCAAGTCTGTCTGCTTCTAGCGCAGGAATTACGGTGACCTCAGAATGACGCCGAGCTCTGATTGGCTTTAATTAAAATGATAAGGATATACCTAATGATACATGCCTTGAGGTTTATCCTTTATTTTTGTCAATCAGCCAATAAGAGCTCGTTGTTCTGACATCATCGCAACCCCTGTGCGAAAAGCAAATGAACTTGCGCACCGTATAAGACTCAGTGAAAAAGAAACGTGGCGCCGTGTAATAAGAACTATACGCATCGTAAAGTTTAATTACATTATTGATTATTGATATTTTATGACTGGCATCTAAAATATTAACGGAGAACAGTGCGATGCTTGTAGTTCAGCTAAAAAGGCCATTTTAGTGCATGCGTTGAGGCGTTGATGTCTCAGAAAGTTGTAAATGAACAAGAGAGAATGCATGGACACGTGGCGGGGCGAACAGCAAGATAATCTCTGGAACACAAAGAGCACGACATGATAACAAATATCCTACCGCGTTCCACGCGGCTTCATGTGCCTCTAAAACAGCAATTCTCGAACTGTGATCCGCGGACCCCCAAGGGTCCTCCAGAGCGTTCAGTGTGGTCCGCGCATATTCGAGGACTCTGACATGGCCAACTGAGCCTGTCCTTTCAAGGGCAAAACAGACACAATCTTCAATGTGCACGACAAGATCGATGCAATTATCGAGAACCTCAGTGTTTCAAGCAGCCGCAGGGAAGACAAGCTTTTAGACTCCGTTCCCCAGCTGAATATCTTCGACAAGTCGTTCGAAGTGGAGCTGCCAAGAAAGTTGAGGACCGCGATTCAAGAGCACTTGCAGTCCCTGAGAGAAAGAACGAGAGAATACTTTCGCCATCTCCGTGCCGCCACAGGCTGGATAATTAATTATTTTGAAGAAAACACCGTTGAAAGATGACGCTCTGCTTGAGCTTTTCTGCAGCGCATTTTTGCAACAAGTGTTGTCGCAACGCCCCCTTACAATTTGTGATTGGGAGGGCTTTCGTAATACCCTCACATTCTCTGAGTAGGCACTAAGACTCTTGCTGCCATTTTCGATTACCTTCCTGTGTGAAGCAACGTTTTCTGCATTGGTTCACATCAAATCAAAGTCACAAAACAGTATGAGATTGAGTCAGACTTACGACTTCGATTTTCTTCCCGTGAGTTTGACGTCAGCAGCCTTGTTTGCAGCATGCCAAACTACTTTCCAAACTGGTCGTGTACTGCGAGTGCTAGCTCGTACTAATAACCTATAGGGCTGCGACGTAATCCGGGCAACTGCAAATATCGTCCCCTTTTCTGGCCCTTACTTTGTGTGCCTTTTTATCTGTGCTTTCTCGTTATCAATATTGTACTGAGCGGAGGTCTATGAATGTCGTTTGAGTTTGTTAAGGGGCCAGAAACGGCCAAAACATTGAGAACCGCTGCTCCAGAACACCTCTGATTGGATACATTTGGTATTTGGAGCATTTGTGAGACAGGTAGAAAATTCCGAATGACAAAGTGGATGTGGTGTGCGGTGAAATAAATACTGGAGAGGTTCAGGGGTCAGCAAACCTTCCCGGTTATGACAAAACACGGAACTCAAAACTAGGCTACCAGCAATATTGCTCTTCGATTACTTTGTGGTCTTTATTTCCATTTGACCAGTGCAGTTCGTCCATACGCCCGCACAGAAGAACCCTGGTGTGTCAGTGGCTCCTTTCTGGTATGCTGCTGCAAAGTAGGAGTTGCTAAACGCCCTCGATTATACAATTTCTAAATTTTAGAATAACAATTTCTAAGCGACTGTAGATTGCCATGGAAGCACAGGTCCGGGGGTGCCCTATTCTGGGGATGCAGGAAAAGGTTTTCCACTTCCATAATTTTGTTCGTGACAATGCCGGCGGAGTTCCTTGTAGTACATCATACAACAATGTGCTATAAGCAATTCCGCTGTCAGATCGCAAGAATATCAGAAAATGGAGCTCTTGGCATCACTATAATTAGAATATTCCTAGAAATATCAAGAACTTAAGAGTTATGTACTACAGCGTGCGTGGCACGAGCACGATGACATGGGTTAGAATATACCTTCCTAACGTTTCTGAATATATAACAGGTCTATGATTATCGATTAACCATCGCGTAGTAAATATGCGGCATTTGGGCGCTCAGATATTGTTCTTAAACTTTCTGATTGAAAAGTAAAATCAGACTTTCACTCATGTAGACATCACCAGCCTTGGCAGATTCCGAAGTGTAGGACCAATTATGGTAAACAAAGAATAAGTTACACTTTGCCTGTTTTATCGAATAGCTACTTTGATAGAAATATTGATGTTGTACATCTGTCCAAAAGCATTATCCTCAAACTGTTCATTTAGCATTGCACGTTGTCCATTATATCTCATACTCACGCACTTTGTAAATAGATTTTCCTGCGCTCTTTCGTAGCTGCTGAATAGGGGGACCGGAGCTTAGTCAAGTTGCATTTCTGCAGCTTTTTTCTCCGGCCTCCCATTCACCACATGTATCTGTGGTGAAAAATAAACTCGTATCGTACGTGAGTTCTTGCGCGCAACACAAGACTAAAAAAAAACATAAAATATGGTTCAATAAAATATCTAAAATCTACTATGGTTACAAACCCGACGCAAGATTTCTCTATTATGCCTAATCCATAGAATGTATTACTCCAATCAAGGAACTTCACTTCTTGAACCTACTAACAAAGATTCACGTACTTTTAACTCTAAAAGCTTCAAACGCATTTTTGGGTCTACACAGTCATTTAACAGCTCATGCTTGCCTCGCGCCGTTAGACTTTGGAACGATCTTCCCGAAGATGTTGTCAGCATTTCAGACCTAACAAGATTTCGCTCGCAATTAACAACCATTTTCATAGAGTAAGTTTCATAGTTCAACTCATAGTCGTAACCTATTGGGTGTTTGATGCCATTTGCAAAGTATAGGTGCCAGATACCTTTTGCAAGCTGATGTGCTGGATGTTCTGTCGTGATGATTGAAGTTATGTATCAGCTAATTGTGCAGTCGGTTTTCGTCGTATAAAATGCAATTTTTGCTTTCTGTTGTACAGTCGATATTTTACCTTTATTCATCTTATAAAGTGTGACTTTTGTTTTGGGGGTTTTATACTCGTACTTACGAATGCGTGCATTTTTTTGTACTCTGTGTATCTAACCTGCCTCCACCCAACCCCTCCCCCCCCCCCCCCCCCCCCTCATGTAATGCCGAAAGGCCTTTGAGGTATTGTGAATAAATAAATAAATAAATAAATAAATAAGATTCGGGAAGAAGAAAAACAATTGAAATTTCTAAATAAAAGATATAGGTACGCATTGAAATTTGTTAACAGTTCAGAGCGAATTATAAATTACATTCTCTATACAAAACTTGTGTATTACATGCTCGCATCATTATGCCAATAAAGGTTCTACATGACAACAAATACATGTGCTATCACTTTTGGTTTTGGTCGCATTTCTGCACGCATCTCGGTCTTTTTATTTGTGTATACAAAGAAGGAAAGACGACAACATTCGATCGGCCAAAAAAGAAAAATTGTGGTTCTGTTCCCAGTAAGAATTCACATAAGAAAAAAAAATCGAGTCCTTCATGCTCAACAAAGGCTGTTTATCTAAGATAACGCGAAAGGCACGGCCGTGGTGACCCTGAGCAGAATGACAGCGCGAAACTCGGAGAAGCTGGGGCAGGTTACGCGGCCGCCGACAAGTACAGGCGTGAAGAAGGAACGCCGGTGTCGTACGCAAACATTTGTGCTCGTGAACGGACGCGCGTCGCTGCCCTGGGGCTCTAAACTTTTTAAACACAAAGTTGGGGCTGAAGTTGACGGAGGACACCGATTGGACTATCCCGACGATGACTTCGCACTTTTGTCGCCGACGCCCAATTGGTGCGCACCGCGAACTTTCGGCTCCAGCTTTGTATTTGACGAGTTTAGGGCCCGTGGTGGTTGAACTACTGCCTTGTCGAAGATGGCGTCCGTGGGGCCGCAGGATAGAGCGGTATTAACATCACAATACGAAAAAACAAACACTATGAAAGCCACTCATTTGATGTGTCATATAAAATAAGTTTCATTTCAATACACACTGTAGTAAGCAAATATACCAAACATAAAACAAACTTTGTCACTCTTACAGCAAAATTTGAATTTTACGAACATTAATTGAAAGTGTATCAACATCCTGAGAAAATACGTTGTTTAAGAGTGACGTTATTTTTTAACTCAGCCTTTGGAAGCCAAAATTAGTTCTAGATGATGGGAAGCGCCATGGATGCAAATGACGTGACGGGTATGATGATACATCATTTTCAAGTTTGGCAAGGTCTGAAATATTTGTATCATGTTCTCTTTAGTCACGTTGACACTTGGCAGCTAATCTATTAGCGTACATTCTAGATATGTCAAGTATTCTACGCTTTATAATTAAGGGAAGTGAGCTATGACCACGTAGAATATTTTCTATTATCCTTATTGTTTTTTTCTCATTAACCGTCAAGCTGTCCAAGTTACTTTTTGTTACGGTCCCCTAGACCAGATGGCAGTAACATAGAATTAAATAAAAAAGGCAATTATATATATTTTTTAATAGTTACAGGAAATATTTGCCTATGCTTGTTCATTATTTATACTAGTTCACAAAGTTTTTTTTTTATGTATGTATGAAACCTGAAGATTACACGGCATGTGTTCGGAGCACACAACTCGGAGGGTCTTGACGCTTTCTAAACATTCTACTTTATTTGTCCCAAAATACAAATCACTGGACAATGCGATCCGTGATCCTGGACATTTAAATATGCAAATATGCTTTCAATCTGAACGTTTTCATAAAGAATTAATAACAACCCAGTCTTTTAACTTGCTTAAAAATGGTTTCCTTTGGAAGTGAGTGTACCGTCTCTGGAGTCAAAAAGTAATATGGTAGTATATTCTGCGCACATATTCAATTAGACGGAAGTTTCAATGTCTGTAAAATGATTGACATATACAGTACAAAACAGGTTACTTAAAATGCTTCCCTGTAGAACCCCAGAGTAAATGCGCTGCAAGGTGGAAGTTGGGTTTCCAATCTGGACATATTGGTGGCGATGTTGTATTTAAGACGCAATAAGTGATAATGGAGCGCCACGTATCTCATAGCATATTAACTTGACAAGAAGAGTCTGGTGGTTTATTCGATCGAACACTTTAGTGAAACCAATGAATATCGCCAAGGATAAAAGTTTATTCTCATACTTTTTTTAATATTGTCGTTTTCTGTACTAGTAAAGCTGTCTCTGTGAATCTATGTATTCTAAAACCGAAGTGCGATTCCTTCAACAAGGAGCATTTTCCCAGAAAATTGAAAAGTCGAGAAAACATTATTTTTTCAATGGGCTTTGAAGACATAGGAAGGATAGATTTCGTATGATAGTTACTTAGATCATTCCTATCCCCGCCTTTATAAAGATAGAAAAACTTAGAAACTCGCATTTTTTTTTAGAAAATACACTGGACGATTATACAAGGTTATGCAAATGAGTTATGAATGGAAGTATCAAACTGAACGCAAATTTTACAGTTCCGATTTGGAGATCCTCACAGTCATGAGTACGGTTATTTTCTGTGTTCATAAGTATAGATAATACTTCGCGTACATCAGTAGAATAAAAAAAAAATAGTTTCATTACATGTGGTAAAATTATCTACGCCTGTACTGTAATAAGCACCGTTCCCCAAACTTACAAAATAGTCATTTAATATACACTCTAAGAAATGCCTGCGCGTCTACTTACCCGCAAAACACTCGAAGAACCAATCTCTGCGACCTAGGAAATCAGCTCAGCGAATGATGAGGCGGAACATCCGTTTAGACCTAAAAATGAAGTTTGCGCTGTGGCATTACGGAATGCAAAGCGTCATACTGGCATTGCGTAATGCCACAGCGCAGACTTAATTTTCAGTTCTAAACAGATGTTCCGCCTCATCATTCGCTGAGCTGATTTCGTAGGTCGCAGAGATTGGTTCTTCGAGTGTTTTGCGGGTAAGTATACGCTCAGGCATTTCTTCGAGTGTATTGCTGGTTCGGTAACAAATACTCCGCTTTTAATAATAATTATGCTTTCGATAGCGTCCTAAAATGAGTTCCGCACTAAATAGTTCAAGCGCTTCCACATAATTTCGGGCTACCTAAACCGAGAGACATCAAATTTTGCAGCAAAATAACGCTGTATTGCTCGTCGTAACTGCGCTATTACAAAATTTCGAACTTTTTGAATTTATGCAACTTTTGTTTTGTCTCAAGATTTAAAAAAAGAATATTAAAAAACTATTTTTAATCTGTTTCAAAATTTGTCTGCTGATCCATGGCTTTCGAGACTCTTTATTGACATGAATGGTTTTGTACGGAAACGCTGAGCAGTGGGCTCCTTTCAGCTCGTTTAAGGAAAGGTCACATCACTCGTTAACATCTGTAGACCTTACCACGTGACTCTAATCAAAAACGGTAGTATTTTTTCTGAATGTGTTCAGTGTTTCAGAACTCATGTCTTGTAATATTAAGGGAGGGTTTATGGTTTCTTTAAGTGGAATATCTTGATTAAAAAACACGAATTTGGGAAGGTGATCACTTAGTCCACAACTAAAAACATCCGGAGTGATATTGCTCTCGTTCTTCTTGGTCACGAAAATATCAATCAATGTTGATGTTGTGCTTGTTACTCGTGTCGGGGGTATAATCTCAGGACAAAAAATCTTTGACATCAGCAAAACAATCGATTTATCTTTGAGTCGAGAAGCTTCTAACTTGTTTATATTGAAATCACCACCGAGAAAGAACTGACATCTTTTTTGATTGACAAAATAAAACAAAGTTTAAAACAAGTTCATTAAGGTCGCAACGTTTCCAGTAGGTTGGCGATACTAAGCTGAGTAGATATCATGATCTCTTTATACACAAAGTGCCTCGTAGTTCGGCGTTGCAATAGAATAGTTGCTAAGCAACTCAAAGCCAGAAACACTAGTCTGTAGTTTCACACCGCCAATATGGGCCTAACCTTGATTTAAGACAAAATAACTGTAATCCGGTAGGACAAAGAGAGCATCATCATCTCTGCACGACGTTTCGGTCAACATGACCACATCGAAAATAATACCTATTGACTCAAAAAGCAACATAAGGTCTTCGCCTTTTAATCTGGCAGATTGCACATTTAAGGGAAATAAGCTCAGTAACTTCCTTTGCTAGTGTGCTTTTTTAGACATCTGTTTAAGACTTCTGTCACCATTCCCAAATTTTCGGCCAAAGCGGGGAAAAACATCGAACAGTGAAGTTTTAATGAAAAGAGGTTTCAACTAGTAGATCTTATCAAGATCTCGTTCATCGGATTTTGTAGCGAGGGAGGCATCGTCCGCCGTAAGGCCCGTTCACACTCTTGCAATGGAGGACGACCGAGAGAGACGAGATCTGTTAAAACTTCTGAAAATTTCTTAGGACGAGGGAACACACTGGCCTTCTGGCGCCATCTATGCAGTGACCCTGGAACTGCATTTCACAGGAGCGAAGGTTTTGCGGGATTAACGAGGTCAAATGTGCGTACTACCTATAGGAAAGGCTCGTTTTCAACGTTGACAAAAGTTTTTCGAGCCAAGAAAGAAAGGATAATGTGCGAGAGAAATAGAAAATATGCCGGACCGCCAAGTTTACACTGATATCCAATAGATGGCGCCAGTGTGTCCTCTCGTTGTAAGAGGTTTTAAGGAACTCAGTTTTAAGAGGTCGCAAAAGTGTGAAGTGGCCTTTACGCGCTAGTATCTTAAAATTTCGCACCCAAACGTGTCGCCATTGCTTCTCTCGCGTCCTCGAAGATGTCATTCCAAGGAGTCAAATACACACACCATATTTTGGAAATAGCCATTTCTAGCGCTGTCACAGTTAATTTACTTTTAAGCCGGGGTCACATTGCTCATACATCGTACAAAATACAGTCTGCAAACACCAGTCACCGCAATGTCTGTGGTTCGGATGCCACGAGCCAATGTTTTCTCCTTGAACTCATTGCCATGCGGCATGCGGAAACACGAATTTCCCGGTGACCCGCCTTTGAATCTGCATGCGAGCTGTATTTTGAGATGTATAAGCAGTGTGACACCATCTTCATGATAAAATAATGATAAGTAAAAAAATTTGGAAATATACGTGAACAAGAAATGTGCCCGGGCTACCCAGTAGATGGCGACACTGAGTTTGTTTAGCCAAATATTCGCGGCGAAGAGCCAATATGAAGTGACTGGAGGCGCGGTAGAGTCACGTTCATTTTCAAGAAAGGTGGCAACAAACATCTGCGTGACTACCGCCCACTTACTGTCACGGCTGTGGCATACAGGGTGTTTGCGACAATTATCATTTGGCTAATCTTACCTTGGGCCGAAGGTGTTGGTGTTCTTACGGAACTGCAAAACGGGGTTCGTAGGAATCGTCGACTAGATGACAACTTGTTCATTCTAACTCAATGCATGGAGATCGCTCGGGCGGAAAAGCGGGATCTTATATGTTGCTTTTTGGGCATAGCCAAAGCCTACGACTGTGTACCACATTCTTTGCTAATCAAGAGGCTACAACAACTCGATATGCTGGAACTCTGGGTGAGACTTATCCTGCGTATTTATGATGGAAACCACGTTATGGCAACATTCAACGGGGCTACATCTGGGGATGTTTCGGTGCACAGGGGACTACGTCAGGGCCGCCCGTTATCCCCCGTTTTGTATATCCTGCATAGGTGCGGCATCGAGAAGGCACTGGAAAAAACAGGAATCGGTTTCACTCTACAACATATGTAGCACGCGAATATGGTTAAATGGCGGCTCTCCGGACTTGCTTTTGCCGATGATCATGTGCAGATGGCCGACATTATGGCACACATGAAGGTACTGTTGACCGCCTGCGAGGCAGAAGCTACTCAGCTTCGACTGTATTTCAATGCCAGTAGGTCTGCCGTTGTGCTGTTTTCCAGGCAGAGCGAGGGCCTTGAATCCCTTACCATCTAGGATAAAGCACTTCCCCTTAGTACCCGATACGGATACCTTGGTGTTACAATAACTTGTTCGAAAGATTATCTAACGGAACACCACGAAAATCTCAAGGCATCGGCTCTAAGAAAGCGGAACATGCCGCGTCGAAAAAGCCTTTGGAGCTGCGACCGGTATCTAATTACCCGAGAACTTTGGAAAGCGGTCGCTGTACCAGGATTTACTTTTGCCAATAGTGTTACGTGTACACCCAGCGAGATCCGGGAATACATTGAGAGACGACAAAGAGAGATTGAACGCCAGGCACAAGGATGCCACAACCGGGTTGCCAATCAACTTGTTCAAGGAGATCGATGGTCCTCTTTCGAGGCACGTGAAGCCAGCAGCAAACTTGATTATGCCCGACTTCGTCATATAAATGGAGACTGCTGGGCGAGGAGGATTTTCATGTACCTTCATCTCAAAAACGTACACCTAACGTGGAGGCGTCGAATCATTTGACTTGGGACGAAGTACGGTGCCTTCTCAATGACCGACAAGCCATCTACAAAGAAAGACTGGGTTGCCAAGGTTAGAGGGCAGATAAAGACTGCCAAGGCGGACCGCTGGAAGGCAGACATGCAAGAGCATTCAAGTATGAACCTCTACGCGTCTTACAAGACCGACATCGCTCCTATTCACTGGTGTGGAAATACGTTTGTAAGTCGACTCCTCGCCGAGGCCCGCGGTGGTGTCTTGCATTTTGTCTTTACCGAAGAAGATATGATACTAACGTAACGGACACGCTGTGCAGTGCATGTGGTAATTCGGACGAAACTTTACAACATTTGCTTCTCGAGTGTCTAGCATTGTAACCTGCAGGAGGCGTCGGTACTCGCATGAAGCAAGCTCTTGGATTTACAGAAGAAACCAAATTTGTGACGTGCACGAAGCGGAGGCTCGAGGCTTGGTGGGCGATCCACCTGTGAAACTCAAAAAATAACAATACTCCGTTTTAAATATTTTTTTTAGAGGGGGGGGGGGAGGAAGCGTGTCTATTTTATAGACGCTCGGTGCAAAAAGCAAGCGCCGCATGAATACATACAAATACATATCAAGCGAAAAAAGCCCAATAAAACAAAAATGTTTTTAAAACAATCTTGTTTTAGTTTAACCACCAATATATATGTAACAGCATGACATCCGACTTTTGATGTTTAAATTTACTTGCCAACATAACATGTTCAAATGTAAATATAAATGTATTTTCTTTCTTCCTAGAAAATGCGTGCCGCCAGGGAGCCTTGTCTCGTACATCTTGTCGTGCCTAGAGCCGCTGTGCGCAAATGCTATTTTATTGAACAGTGTGCTAGTTAATATTACATTAACACTTAGCATATAGTTTTGGTATTATACTTTTTGCCTGCACTATTGTCCACGCAGACAATACGAGCACGCGGAGACCAAGTAGTGGGCAGACGGAAGTGACGGAGCAAGAATCTCTGAGGACCACAACCAGAGGAATGACAACTACGACCACAAGGGAGGAAGGCGAGACGACAACAAAGAAAACAAGGCGAACGAAAACAACCCTCTTTGTCACAGGTATGTTTCCGTGTTATTAAGTTTCGTTAAGATTTATCTGAAAACTTCGCCATCTACAGCTAGGGCCAAAACGGATCACATCTCCTTCAAATTAAAAAAAAAAGTCAATGAAAAACAATTTGTTTTGTACCCGCTGGCATTGATATTTAGCACGAAGGAGCGGCTGGGTGGTGAATTTGTCTCTCTCTTTTGTTGAAAATATGAGAAGGAAACATGGCTCGCTTAAAAGTTGTAACTAAAAACATAAATTGTTTGTCTTTGTATGCAATTAAAACTTTTTCGCATAACAAACAACAACGTTGTGGGCGTTTGGGACGTTTGTTTTAATAGAAACCAGAAAGAAGAAGAAAACAATTCGTTCTGGTTGCCTGTTTCGGACAATAAAACGCTCCAATCTCCCACTGGCGCGCTTTTTTACTTGTAGTCTAAAAGGCTTAACTGCATAATGAGCATTAACAATGTTTGTTTTTGTGGTGTACCTTTCGATTGAAACAAGTTTATTGCTTAAAAGCTTAAAAAAAAAACAGTTGCACCGGTCAATTGTATTTTTCCGCTAAATTTAGTGTCCGAGCACGCCGGAACTAATTTCTGAGATTGATTTAAAATTGGTTCATTCCATTCGGCCCACGCTGTAGAATACATAAAAAAAGAGGCGTTTTATTGGGGTCGAAGTAGTGTGTGTGTGTGTGTGTGTGTGTGTGTGTGTGTGTGTGTGTGTGTGTGTGTGTGTGTGTGTGTGTGTGGGTGTACGTGTATGTGTTTTAAGTCGTTTTACATGTCGCGTTTTTAGCGTTAAACGATTGAGGGCTTGTAAGGTATCGATCTTTGGCGGTTACAGCTGGTGTGGTGTATGCTGTTGGGGCCACTCCAAGAGTAACTTTCAGCACCGTTCTTCGGATGTTTCAAATTTTGTAGAATGTTTATTACTAATTCACTACAATAAGTCATGCATTTCACGTTCTCGACATAATTATTTTTAATATCGTCGTATTGCGTTAATGTGTACACCCGCCGGCATTATGAAGGTGAACACCTTACCTGGTTTCTTCCCTGTTTTACGGCTCCCTAAAGCTATATTAGCTCTCAACGTCTCAAATGGTACGTGGCCAAGGGTCTAAACTTTGCGTTCTAGCCCTCTTCTGGAACAGAGCTTGTTCCGAAACTTGCAGGAGCGTCAAAAACAAGAAGAGGGCTGTTCACCTTCATATCGCTCACGAGTGTACCCTCGGTTATTTGTAGAACTTTTAAGGCTATTATGTTCACCTTGAATTATGAAATAAAATGTTTTTTTTTTTTTTTTTTGCGCCACGCATCTTTAGGACGTTAGAAGACAACCATGTCCAGTATACAAAATTTTTACACATATGCGGCTCAACATGTTTCGCCTATAATAGTTTTTAGAATAAATTTATTGTTATCGTTATCCTCATTCTGACAAGCATTAGCAACTTGAGAACGACGTGACGCCATTACTTATATTAGGCTCGTTAATATTTTGAACAAAATGAAAGATAATATATAATGGCATCAAATATTGGTGCAGTTGAAGGTTAACCTTCCTACTCATCGCTAGAGATTGCTTAAGGATAGACAACCCATTGCTTGGAAGAATAATTGACAAGAGGCAGATCAATAATAAACGACATGTCTGCCTCACGTCAATCATGATGATGCGGTTGCAGTCCCCTCGTTGTTAAGCCGGGGGGGGGGGGGGGGGCGGGGGGGGGGGGGGCGAAGGTCAGACTTTATTTGACTTTATGAAGTAAGCAGTGTGTTGTTGTCCAAAAAATACAAAAAAAACAGAAAAAAAAACTGGGAAAAGCGCGAGATGTGCAGATGTTTGAAAGCGAGAAGCGTCTGGTTCCTTCACCTGATTTGGTTTGTGTTTCCTCGTTCCACTTGTTTGACTATCACGTCTTAAATATATGGTCTATTTTAAATTATTTTGGGGTTTTTCTAAAGTTTGTAATCAATAAGAAAAAACGATTTCATACCTGCAAGTGGTCCTAGTCACGAGCATTCTAGAGCCTCTAGATGCAACAGGACAATAGAGACGCCATTATTGCGTTACCGTGAATGCGACTATCACTTTTGGCAACATAAAAACGGAAAGACAAATTTCTTCCACACACACACACACAAAAGAAAGAAAAAAAAACACCCAAATGAATGCTTCGCTTAAAGGCGCGATGCAAACATTTTCGTACTCTCAGAAAATACCCCTTAGAAATACTCAACAATCTTAACCTATGAGGCACGCGTTAGTTTTCTTTATGCATGCAGTGGCCGTCGCAGAAAAAACAAATTCGAGAAGAACGAGCAGTGTTCATCCCATCAACTCAGAGCCAATGCAAGCGGCCACGTGATCTGAAGTCGATTAAATGCCGCCAAGGATCAACATAGCCGCGCGCCGGGGTCGACAAAGCACAGGGCGTGCGCTGAGTTCCATGGATTGTTAATGTTCGGCTATTCCCGTCATCGCAGCGATTGGGCGGAGGCTATACTGCCCGAATGCATGTCGAGGAATTGAGTGCAACGAGCCAAAATCAAATGCTCACGGAGTGCTCGGGTCCATTGCGTAAGCCGCGTTTAAATATCGTCACCGCGGGGATTTCAAAGATTTGATGACGAAATCCTGGGGATCGCGTTTGTTAACAATGCTAACAACGCGATCCGCGCAGCTCCGTCATCAAGTTTTGCGAAGGAGAGACTGAAAGGAAACGTTCGCTTTTATCCTTGATATGGACCAACACACTGTTTACGAACAAGCCCGCGTTTGCCCGCACCAGGTGTGGGCATTGCGCGTGCGCAGATACCAAATTCGCGTCAGGCAAAGCATCTGCGCATGCGCAGTGCCGACAGCAGCGCCTCCGCAGTGGCGTGACGTCAGAGAGTTGAGTTGGTCTATAGACCTGTCTCAAAAGTCAGCGGCATCTGGTAGCCGCGGCCCCAATAATCTTAGTTCACCATTGTTTGCGCATGTTCTCTGAGCGTGTATTAGCCACGAGGTGCGCGTCAGCTTTCGAGCCGAGTTCACGCCGAAGTTCGGCGTATAGACGGCTGAGGTCGTATTGAAAACTAGCGCAGCGTCAGTTTTCGGCAAGGATTTGGATCTTAAAACACGCTTTGTGTACACTGGATGGATGATGGTAACAAACCTGATAACTGCATTGGAGTAACTCTCGATGACTGAAAATATGGTACACGTGATGTTTCAATCACGCTCATCCAAAATGATGGTGGAAGAGTGCGACTAGCGGAACGATCGACATAATCCGTACGCCAAGCGCCGAGGACCGGGAATCTGCCGTCCGAGTGGTCACACTCTGTCCGAGCAAAACAAAGTTGAGCGGCGCATTCGTTTCTTACATCTTTCTGCATCATCTTGATGAAAACAACACGTGTACCCTATTTTCAACCATAAAGAGTTACTACGCATCACTCTTACGCGCTTATTAAAACCCTTTACGAACATAGACCTTTGATCAGAACTGTTTCTCGCTACCACCGCTAGGGGATTCTTTTCGGCTTCTGGTTGCTAAAGAGAGTATGCCAAGCCCTCTTTCCGATTCTGCCGCACGCCCTGGCTCTGCCCGCGCCTCCCATTGACCAAACTCTCTACATATACGGCTCTGATGTTGATGGCTATACCCTTTGTAACGGGCGGTAGCTTGCGCCACCTAGCCTAAGGCTAAAAGGCGAGACATGGCAAACGCCAATGTTGCTCGATGAATTGTTGAAAAAGGTCTAATACGCGGCGTCAAAGAAGTTTCTTGGTCAGTGGCGTCTAGCATGCGAGCATACTTGGGTCCCACTAGTGCCTGTAAAAAATGGAAGATGTTTACAATTCTTTGTAATGCCAAATTACAGCGCAGCTCTTGAGGAGGAGGAGGAGAAAAGGTGAGGGTATGCCCGTGTTATTTCACGAGGTGACTTCACTCGTGACCCTCGTGACGTCACTTGTGATGTAACACGCGATTCTCGTTACGTCACACGTGACCTTCGTGACGTCACTGGTGACCCTCGTGACGTCACTGGGGACCATTGTGACGTCACTCGTCACCCTCAGGAGGTCACTCGTGGTCCTCGTTACGTCACACGTGACGTCACGTGTGACGCTGCTGGTGACCCTCGTGACGTCACTCGTGGCCCTCGTGACGTCACACGTGACGTCACGTGTGACGTCACGCGGTTACGCGGACGCCGACGGCGACGCCGCTCGACCCGGAAAGGGGGGCCTAAGAGCTGCGCTCTAAGAACATTCCTACCAAATATTGTCGCACGGCCCCTTTATGCCTAACCTGCCCTGGTCCGCCGGGCATTAGGTGGAACATTGTGTTCGGCAAGAGCGCTAACCAAGAAAAAGGAGAGCCGACACATGCTCCTACCTTTTTGGTGATGTCGTCAAAATGGCGTCAGTAAAATGGCGCAACTTCTTCCACTGTCCTCATGTTGCAACAAACCATAGATACAGTGAAGCAAAAAACCTTGCCGCCTCGTCTGGTGTCCTCTGTGCAGGCACGGGAACTTTGCAGGCTTGTGACTGCAAGGGTCCCTTACGCAAGAAGGAATTGACTTCCACCTGAAATTAGGCGTACCTCGCGCGACCCCTGGTGGCAGCTGAAATAATCCGCCTGGCCCAAGAACCGATCCCAATACCTCTCCAAAACTAGCAGAGTACTAGTCGGGAGACATGCGTTCCGCTCGTCTCAGCTAGCGCCCTCGAAGACTAGAGGGCGTCAGTGGTTCTCCATATCTTGTGGAAGTTAGTTTATACTTCCCTAATTATCCTCCACCCTGTTCACTTCCCCCAAATTATTATATCAAATTATTCTTGGATTCATGAGTTTTGCTTCGTTCTCCGCTTTGCAGAAACCGTCAATGACGAATTTTCTACAATACCGGATCCAGAATGGCCCGAAGTCTACTGTGAGTTTGTGGGTTGAGCTGCCCCCGCTTTCGAAAGACTCCGAGTTGCTTGCTTGGCGATCTACTTACACCTACTGTTGTAGGTGCCACCGAAAAAAAGTAACGAAATGCGTTACTCGTTACTTGCAAATAAAAGGAACGCGTTACCGTCCTACGTTACCACAAAATAAAAGGAACGCGTTATCGTTACCGTTACCAACGAAAAGTAACGCAGGTTACTTTTGCGTTACTTTAATTATGAACTAACTCGTTTTACTGTTTTAACGTTACAGGTGTGCATAAGTGTCATATTTCAAGAAGCATTACGTTCATGCAGAAGCTGAACATAATTACTTTATTTTTTTACGGTTCCAAATTAAGACTCGCAAAAAAAAAAGAAAAACGAAAAAAAAAACTAAAACAATGACATAATTGGCTCCTGAAACACGAAACAGATTGACGTGTAATTTGTTTAAGTCTTGGGCAGAAAAAGTAACGAAGAACGTAACTCCGTTACCCGTTACTGTTTTAAAAATGTAAGGAGTACGTTACACGTTACCGAAAAAAAAGTAACGCGTTACCAGCGTTGCGTTACCGCCAACACTGCTTCCACCGGGCACAAGGTGGTACATGTTGTGTGCAATCCGGACTGAGTTTATACAGACGTGGTGTCATAGGTCATCACTATCTAGATAGGAAGTCGTGGTACTGAATATTTTACGTCTCCCACTGAAGGCGACTGCGGGTCACACACACTGGACACGAGGAATGTGTCCCCGTCAGGTAGGGACTTCTGTTCTGACTGATGAAACAAAAGGTCCAGTCTGCTGACGTAATACTGGTGTGGAATATGTGCCCCCCTCTTGCCCTCAGTGGTGACGTATTCAACTTAGCACATTGGGCACTCTATCTAAGTGAGGTTGATTAGGTTCGCCTTAAGACCTGCATACAGGGTATTCTACGAAAAGCGGTTGAAATCGTTCCTGCAAAAAGTACGTATCACACACACACACACACACACACACACACACACACACACACACACACACACACACGCGCACGCGCGCGCACGCGCACGCGCACGCGGACGCACGCACGCACGCACGCACGCACGCACGCACGCACACACGCACACACACACAAACAAACAAACAAAGGCTTGATGTTGCATTAGTCTGCCGAAGGACCTGGTGAGGAAAAATACAAGTAATATCTTCGATTTAATGTTTTTAATTGCTTTTGAAAAGTTTCTTTTTTAACCACTTAATTAAAAGTCATGGTTTCAATTAGAAGCTTGCTGGGCATCATAAGAAACTCCTAAACCCATCCCCATTAAAAAGGTATAAGGCATGCAGAGAAGTTTACTGCGCAAAGAACAGCAACCACGCATTTTTTTAATGTGCTTTGAGGTTTAGGTTTTCTGTTAAAACCCACCTCTGCGCCAACAATACTCTACCACCGCCAAAGCGCGCCACTAACGTGCCAGGCCATGAATTCTTCGCATGATGGAGGCGAGCCCAAGAATAGAGCCTATTCCCGCAATGCCATTCAAGCCGCACATCGTTTAATTTTGCTGGCTTGCACCTCACTTTTTCCTCTCTTACAATGGAGCCAAGGTGGTGGTTGAGCGCTTTATCCACTGGGGACAGGACCACTGGCGCGGAGATGGTCTCATAACTCCCGTAAGAAACCTAAACCTAAAAACGCGCCCAAATCAAGTTTTTTTTTTTTTTTTCTCGGAACGCTTAAAAAAATGTTGCGCATGGCATACTTATTTTGTAAAGTGCATTTATTTGTAGATTATCGATTTGTCTCACAATGTTTCATATTGGCATTGAACCTTTGAACTTCGTAATTAAAAAGGTAGATACCGAAAAGTAATTACTAACATAACTATAAGGAGCGCTATAAAGTTTCCTAGATAGGCTCCTTGGAAAAGGTCAATACGACATTAAAACCTTTTGAGGTGTTAGCATTAGTGACCTGGTACATGCTGTTCGAGGCGGGGCTTAGGCCGCACGTCCGGGAGCTTCCTTGCTCGTGACGACGACCATTCCCCGAAGTGAAGAACCCAGGGGTCCAGTGGAGGTGGGAGAATTGGTAACGTAACGAACGGTTTAATTACATGGTAGCGATACAGTCGTCAAATCCAAGAGAACAAATGGAGCTCTCACGCCCCGCCTTATATAGGGGTCCGTTTTCTCCCTCTCTCTCCGCCAGGGCAGCAGGTGCGACAGCCACGTGCTTGGCAGCTGGGTCCGTCGCGACGCAGCTAGAAATGAGTCATAGCCAAGGTTCTCCGCAGTTAGGCCAGGCCTCTCTCCCCTTCCGGAGCGCACGAACCCACACGCACACACACACACGTCCCGTTGACGTCACGGACGCGTTGAGACACGTTTTGGGCAGCCTTCGACAGGTGGGCGTCAGTCCTGAACACGTCGGGACTCGTTTTGGGACTCGTTTCCGCAGCGTTGAAACTCGGAAGAAGGTTGCCGAAGGTTCCATTCTTAACAGCCCCTCCGGGGCCAGGGAAACCTCGAATGGCCGGTGGTACAATCGCTGGCCTGAAGAGGTGGGCTTGGAGTAGGCCTTGAGAAGACGCTGCAAGCACCAAACAAACTCCCAAACCTCTCACAACGGAGGCATCAGCGGAAACGTCCCCCACAACACCACGCCACACCGCAGTCAAACGCTCGGAATTCGCCAAAGACCCGCCAGACTGGATTACGGATTACCAAAATTTGGTACAATTCCGGGTATCGAGACCCCCTGTCGCCAAAAAAAACTCATTTTTCCAACGAGGTCACTAAGAACAAAAGACAAAAGACAAAAACTCTTCGCAATTTGTGAGGTCAATTTGGGGTTTCAACGAAGTGCCCCCACTTAGATCCTCATTCCCGTGGATGACGAAGACCTCTGAGATCATCCCTACTATTTTTCGTGATGTCAGAAAAATCTGCTCAACCCATCGGCATTGCCGTTAAATTTGCCTTTCCTTTTTCTTACGCTAAAGTCGTAGTGATCGATTTTCACGTGATTTCTAGACGTGAAAATGCGGTCTTTATAGCGCCGATAAAACAATCCGCCTTTTTCATGCCCCGTCACATTGGTCCTAGCAATCTCCTGAGCTGTACCGCGAAACCCTGACACACTAGGGTCGCTCTTCTGCTCGACTCTGTCTACTCGTAGCAGAGGACCAACGTTACGCGACGCCGGAGCTACGAGAGATCTTTCACTGATCCCGTCTTCCTCCGCCTTTTCCGCCGGCGCGTTGGGACGGCGTACGCTTTCTAGTGCTACGAGGTCAGGCTGTTCTACAACCTGGTCCCTCTCATCCCGGTTTTCTGCCTCCAACTCTGGGAGTGCTTGCTCCCCGTCAGCTGCCTCTGGCTCTGGATCCCTCGTCAACACAGGGGCGACCTGACGCGATTTGGACCTCGTACATGACTGAACTAGCCCTTCTCCCAGTTGTTGACCCCTTTCGCGCAGCAGGAAATCTGACCGGTTAGAAAACAAATAAGGATATTCCAACGGGACTGTCTGCGAGACAGCCGCCTCTGTCACTAGCTCTCCGAACGGGCCAGTTATCCTTACTCTCGCCATAGGCAGACAGACACTGTGCTTTTCGAGCAGCTGCTTGATCCAAACTACCTTTCCAGTAAAATCGGATGGCGTTACATACGACGGATGAACAACGTCCATCGTCGCTGCACTGTCACGAAGCACCCTGCACGGCTTTCCGTTTACCTGGAGCTCGTGAAGATAGGGACGAAGGAGCTTCAGGTCCTCGTCACTACCGTTCACGTACGAGAACACCACCCGCGGTTTCTTACATCTGGCCGCTGTGTGTCCCGGCTCCTGACAGTTGTAGCACAGGAACGGCTTCCTTGCCTCGAACTGCCCTGTTGGGCTTTTCCGCGCCTCGTCTTCGTTCGAGTGTTCTGCGCTCTTTTCTGGGACCTTTTGTCCTGCTTCGGGCTTCTCGGGCCCGTTTTCTCGCGAGCCGTTACCCTGTCGGAAGGTCTTGCGCTGATCGCTTCGGCCGGATTCGCTTTCCTCACCGCTCAGCTTTCTACGCGTTGCGTACTCTTCGGCTAGCTCAGCGGCCCTTTCGACAGAGTCGACTCCCACCCTATCCTGCACCCAGAGCTTGACTGACTGCGGAATGCTACGAAAGAACTGTTCGAGGCACACACACTCGACTACCTTGTCTCGGCTTTCGTACACTTCCTCGCTCTTCAACCATTCTATCAGGTTGGTTTTAAGCCCGTACGCGAATTCCGAGTAGCCCTCGCTGCTCTTTTTGGATGCGTTTCTAAACCTTTGACGGAACGCCTCGGCAGAAAGGCGGTACCGCTTCAAAAGGCTGGACTTCACCTTGTCGTAGTCGTCCGCGTCTCCAGCACTAAGGCGCGCGACAACCTCTGCAGCCTCACAGGGCAACAGAGTCAAAAGCCGTTGCGGCCACGTTTCTGGGGCGAAGCTCAACTTCTCACATGTCCTCTCAAAGTTAACTAAGAATAGGCCCACGTCTTCCCCAACTTTAAACGGCTGCATGAGCTTCTTCATTTGATACGACTCGGTCTCACTTGCTCGTACCGGAGCCCCAACTCTACTGTTCTGCGAGTTTAATCGCTGTTGTTCAATTTCGAGCTCTAGCCTTTTCAGCGCTCGCTCCTGGTCTCGTTCCTCTCTAGCTGCAGCCTGTTCCTCTTTCGCTGCAGCCTGTTCTCGTTCCTCTCTAGCTGCAGCCTGTTCCTCTTTCGCTGCAGCCTGTTCTCGCTCTCGTTCCTCTTTTGCTGCAGCTTCACTCTTAGCGTTCTGAAGCAGTTCCCACGTATTTTTAATTTCCTCTGCTTCCGCGCTCTCTGAAATCGCTTTACTGATCTCAGATTTCTTCATCTTTTGCTCCACCTCCACACCCAATTCTTCACATAAACAGAGTAAATCTGTTCTCAGTAACCTCATCAGATCCATGATCGCTGCTCTTTAGCTTTGGCTTTGCTATAAAACTTGTCGCGAGGTTGTACACAAACCTAGCGCACGAGTCAAACACTAAGGATTCCCAGCAGTTCAAAATTAATTACCCATAATCTGAAGCCTGGCGAATCTCAAAGCAAAGTCCAAACGCTCACCCGCAGATGTAGCACGATGTCGCATGGTCCGATCCCAACCGCTGCCAACCAGTTGTTCGAGGCGGGGCTTAGGCCGCACGTCCGGGAGCTTCCTTGCTCGTGACGACGACCATTCCCCGAAGTGAAGAACCCAGGGGTCCAGTGGAGGTGGGAGAATTGGTAACGTAACGAACGGTTTAATTACATGGTAGCGATACAGTCGTCAAATCCAAGAGAACAAATGGAGCTCTCACGCCCCGCCTTATATAGGGGTCCGTTTTCTCCCTCTCTCTCCGCCAGGGCAGCAGGTGCGACAGCCACGTGCTTGGCAGCTGGGTCCGTCGCGACGCAGCTAGAAATGAGTCATAGCCAAGGTTCTCCGCAGTTAGGCCAGGCCTCTCTCCCCTTCCGGAGCGCACGAACCCACACGCACACACACACACGTCCCGTTGACGTCACGGACGCGTTGAGACACGTTTTGGGCAGCCTTCGACAGGTGGGCGTCAGTCCTGAACACGTCGGGACTCGTTTTGGGACTCGTTTCCGCAGCGTTGAAACTCGGAAGAAGGTTGCCGAAGGTTCCATTCTTAACAATGCGCTTGCCTTGGATGGTTTGGGGCGTTTGGAGTATTTAAAGTTCGCAACGTCGCCACGGTATGCCTCCACAGCCCAACTGGCTGTGGAAGCTGGCTAGGAAACATCTTCTGCAAGCGCCGACAGGTGATGGCGGAGTGCATATTTCGAGAGGCTAGGCAATAGGACGCATAGCTATGGAGGCCGCACTGGATCAGATGGTTATAGGGGAGCGACGCCCTGACGTAACACCCCAGCAACCGAAGAGCGCCGGCGACGTCCCCCTTCGCCAGTTTCGGCGCCACGCAGTGGGGGACGGCGAGTGTGTCACTATAACGTGTCTTAACCCCCCTCCCCTCCCCATTCACGACGCTTCGTAGCGACAGTCTGTTGATGGCTCATTACAAAATATTAATCTACCTTGGCCCACCCGTACACGTCGCTTCGCGGTGCCCCGCCGGCGGCTCAAGTACGCCCCAGCCCCGCTGTCCCCCCTGCACCGCGGTTACTAGGTGTTACGTCACGCCGTCGCTCTCTATAATGAGCCAATCCTATGCGGCCGCCGCTGGTATGCGTACCATCGCCTAGCCTCTTAAAATAAGCGGCCGGTGTGCGGGCGCTCGCTTTGGACGCCCTCGGAAGCTCCTGTCGCCGGCATTGGAGACCTGTCGTTGCACACGGGCTGCGGTTCCGTTTTTCGGCCTACCACGCCGTTCTTGACGCGCATTTACTATGTCACGGGGCAGTAAGCGCATGGTGTCGTCGCCCCTGTATGTAGAACAAGGAAATGTCTTTGACCTTTTCTGTGCGTCACGCGCACGTCCTTTATGCACACGCTAAGTTACCCGGTTATACTTGTACCATAGAGAGGAGTGGTCTCGGGAATGCTCACCTCACAGAAAAGTGCCGAGAGGCTGCATTCACCACGCTATGTTATGTATCACTGCTGCACGAAACGCTAAAGCATTTCTTCGAGAATGAGCGTAGCTGGCAGCAGCGATTTCGTTTCATTTTTTCTGCAGGTCCTCTTCGCTGGGGCCGTCGCTAAAAAATGGCGCCGTGCAGACAGGGAGAAATGGAGGCTATAGGAGAGGGGGAATCGTGTTCCTTTTTCGTTTACAGGGGCTCTAGGTTCGCGATCTTTTGACGCTTATCGGCAGCATAGGCGCCATCGGTGGACCCGGAAGGCCCATATGACTGGTTAGAATATTAAAAATAGAATAACTTTTAGGAGATTTTAATGCCCACCATCGCTTGTGGGGTGGCACTCGCCGCACTCGCGTGGTGGAGTCCTTGAACGGTTTTTACTGTCATTTGGTCTGTGTCTTCTGAACATCAGAGAGCCTACATTCTTTAGCGCAGCTCACAACTCATTTACATCCATTGATCTTTCCATTTTATCTCCATCCTTCGTGTCTGGTTTCGCATGGAGCGTTTTAAATAATCCTTTTGGAAGCGACCACTTTCCGGTTGCGCTGGAGAGCGTAGCATCTATTCCCACTCTCATGAAACGGACTCCGCGTTGGAAACTAAAAAAAACAGACTGCTCTATTTAGCCAGAAATTCGACCGTGTTCCCTCTTTGCTCTGTTCATTAACTAATGACGAAGCCACAGCCTATATCACAGAGCAAATAATTGGTACTGATCTTTTGCTCCATCCTTCAAACCTCTTCGAACATTCCCAAGAAATGTAAGTCATGGTAGAATGAGAATCGTTCTACCACAAAAAAGAACGGTAAGACTTGGGGTGTCTTTCGTAGATACCCGACGTCTGTGAACTTGATTGAATTCAGAACACGCAGAGCTTGTGCCCACTGGACTCGGAAGCAGGCTAAAGGAAAGTCTTGGAGAGGTTACTTGTCCTCCATGAGCAGCTATGTTCCAGCAAAGGAAGTGTGGGACCAACTTCACAAGGATCGAGGGGAAATACCGCTGTTTTACAATCCCCCTTTTTCTGCTTCTGGAGCCTCAGTGCTAGACCAAGATAACGTGTTGGGCACTCACTTCGCTGCTGTTTCAAACTCCGCAAATTACTCCAGTGTTCCTGAAGCGTAAGGCAAGCATGGAAAGGACGACGCTCAGCTTCACAGGAAGAGCGCCTGCACCTTGCAATCAGCCCTTTTCAATGGTCGAGCTCGAAGTGGCTCTGAACTCCTGCAAGACTTCAGCCCCCGGCCCTGATTGAATTCACTACGACATGACCCGACACTGATCTAGAGAGTCACTCAGTGCCCTTCTCGCTTACTTCAATGGCCTGTGGAGTGATGCATACTTCCCTGTTGAATGGAAGCGGGCTGAGGTTATACCGCTGTTAAAACCTGGCAAGGACCCTTCCCTCCCTGCAAGTTACAGGCCAATCGCATTCTCAAATTGTTTGCGAAAAACCGTTGAAAGAACTATTAACAGGCGACTTATTTATTTTCTTGAGTAACATATTATCTTGGATATCATTCAGAGTGGCTGTCGGCATGAACGCTTTGCAACAGACCAGTTACTGCGGCTGGAGACCTTCGTGCGTGGTGCTTTCGTCAATAGGCAGCATTGTGTATCTCTTTTCTTTGATTTGGACAAGGTCTATAATACCACTTGGAGGTATGGCACCTTGCGCAACCTTTCCATGTACGGAGTACGCGGTAAAATGCTTCAGTTCAGAAAGAGCTTTTTGTGTCAGCGGATTTTTGGAGTTCGGTTGGGAACAACCTTATCAGACTGTTTTGTTCAAGAGAATGGTGTTCCTCATAGTGGAGTCCTAAGCATCACACTCTTTGCCATAAAAATTAACTCTCTTAGTAAAGTCATACCTCCCTCAGTACCCTACTCGCTATGCGTCGATGACATTCAGATATCTGTAGCGTCATGTAATATGTCTAGCTGTGAGCCGCAACTACAACTGACTATGACTAAAATGACTACATGGGCTGACGAGATTGGTTTAAGTTCTCTCCGGAGAAAACTGTTTGTGTTCCTTCTTCCTTAAGGCGTGGCCTCTGTTTGCATCCTACTCTTCTTTTAAATAGAAACAACATTGCTGTGAAAACGGAGCAACAACATCTAGGAGTTACTTTGGACCGTAAACTTACTTTTGTTTCGCTTCTCAAACAGCTCAAGCAAAAAACGCTACAGGCATCGAACATACTGAAAGTCTTTTCGCACAATTCGTGGGGCTTGGATAAAAAATGTCTCCTTCGTCTATATTCTTCTCTCATTCTATCCCGCCTTAATTATGGTTCAATCGTCTATGCCTCCGCGAGACCGTCTGTCTTAAGAATGCTCGATCCAGTACATTACCTTAAGATACGTTTGCCATATGGTGTTTTTTGAACCTCCCTTGTGCTTATCTCGTATGTTGACTGTCATAAAGTGTCCCTTGAAAAAAGACAACATCTGCTTAGCCTCGCCTATACTTACAAAATTTTGTCAGACCTCAGCTCCCCCAAATATAGTTATATTCGGAACTCTAGGTTTTCTCACGTCTTTAACCAAAGGCCAATTGTTGGGCGGCCTTTGAGTCTTCGTGTCGAGAGTCTTCGCTCCTCTCTCAATCTGACTCATAATTTTAACCTCTTCGACAGTCCATACAATACTGCCCCTTGGAAGGTAAAACCCATTTTCTATGACCAGTGCTTCACAAAATTCAGGATGCCAAGAGTCTCACGTTTAATTCTACGGCAGGAATTCTTTGCATTGGAGGAAATATACAAATATTATAATCATTTTTACACTGATGGCGCAAAGTCGTCAATGTTTGTTGGTGCGGTTGTATACCCTTCTTGTTTTTCCAATGTCACTCGTCTAAACACTCTTTCCAGTATTTTTACTGCCGAGCTATATGGGGTCGTGATGGCCCTTGACTATTTAATTCAGAGTAAAACAAAAAAAAAAGCCATTATCTTTGTATATTCCCAGAGTGTTGTTCGGGCTATGTGTTTTTTATCAACAAAGGTTCGGCAGACCCTAACCGCGCGTGTTAAGGTGCAGCACGGCCTACAGGATGGGCACGACATTAGGTTTGGCTGGATTCCTAGCCATGTGGGCATTGCTGGCAACGAGGCTGCAGATAAACTGGCCGTCTCTCCGTAAAATCTTCCGGTGTCACATGTCCGCATTCACCACCAAGTTTTAAATATGCCTACAAGACTTGCAGTCTTGCGATCGTGGCAGTCCGAGTTGGATTCAGAGGTTAAGAATACACTTCACACCATCAAGCCAGACCTGGGTACCTGAGAAACATTTTACAATAAAAATCAATTCCACGAGGTCCTCCTATGCAGCCTATGAATTGGTTACACCTACCTTACACATAACTACCTGCTTACTGGTGGAAAACCTCCATCATGTGAGTGCTGCGGTGAACATTTGACTGTTTTTCAAATTTTATTCTTTTTTCTGGTCTTCGGCAGCAGCACAAATTCTATTTTTCTAGGTCGTTTCAAGTATCAGCGTTCCATTTCACTCTGCCTTGCTACTTGGTGAGCAAACCCTTATCTCAATCAAACGTCTTTTTCATTTTCTTGAAAATATCGGATTTTTAACTAAACTATAGAACTATTCCCCCATAGTTTAATTCTACTCACCCTTTTTATTGACCTACCTTGTTTGGCGCAGTATGGCCATTGATGGCTCTTGCAGCCATTAAAACCGTAAACAACTAAATTAAAAATAGAATTATAGTATCACTTGGCAAATTATTACCAGTTTCTCCCTTTGCCATGAAAAAGTACGTCGTAATACACATGCCGAAAGTTTATTTATTTTTCCGACTATAAAACACGAAGCGTGGATAAAATATACGATTAGAGATTTTCGCAAGTACCGTCAACCATTACTTTGCGAACGCGCAATAGACACCACGAACAAGTGCTCCACCGCCATCGCTGCGCCTGGCTCGGCAATTGTTTCTAAATGCTGTTCACTGCACATGCATCGTGCATTCACGCATTGGACGCTACTTGTAAGACTGTCACAAACAATTCAAAGGGCTTTAGTCATTGCCCAGCTGTAGCACCACCCCTTCGACGCCAGAACCTTGAGCTGGTGTATCGGCGGCTTATGATGGCGCCACATGCGTACGACTAATGGTTTACTTAACCACCTTTTCTTGCCTTCTGTAGAAAGTGAATTTAATTCTTAACGTCCATAAGCTAAATCTAGAGAGTATTCACTGGCGGCCATTAGATGTGTGCGCGACTCCCGAGCGCGTGCTGGTGGTGAGCTTCCACATTTCTTTTGCAACGTGCATTCCACACCATCGAGATTGTCGGTTTTAGCAGCCTATTATTGTAATGCTCGTCCTGAGCATGCGCTCTGAACAGCGCCCTCAAATATGGAGTCCAGTGAATACCCCCTGAATGTCTAATGGTCGTGCAATTTGATACCATCTCAAAAGAGACTGTTGCCGTGTTTCTTTTTCCTGGACCTTATACGCAGACTACGACGAAGACGAGACTGGAAAAGATCACCCTGGATCTAGAAGGAACAATTCGACACGAACTGCCCGACGACATCTTGAACTCCGCTCCAGAAACAAAGCTCAAAAATCGGCTCGTCTAATGGTGCAATAAATCTGTGTTATGTTGGAACATGCAAGCTTCATCCCTCGGTTATGAATTTTATTCCGAATGCCGGTTCTTTTATTAGCAAGATCGGCGCAGGACCATGAACATAACCTCTGCTAGAATCTACGCTTGTACTATCTGCCACACGGCCGAATTTGTTGTAATCTCTATCGAATGACCTAGAGTGGTGAGAGAATCAGCTCGCGATCCTGACCAAGCACGATGCGACGTCTGGCGATTGGACTATCAGATACTAACATTGGATGAAAAGAATAATAAATCTTGCCGTCTGGCAGGAGTCTAAGAGTATCGGCACTCCATTTGTCGACGTTTTCAGAGAGCCGCCCATTTGGTGCTTAGTGCAGAATTGGCACAATTGGCAGTTGTTGTGATTCGAAGATGTGACACCCTGAGCTTTGGGTCTACTGTGTCGGGAATTAGGCGATATCGGTTTGTTCTGTCGAGGACTGTTTTAATAGCTAAAGCTTCGGATAACCTGGGAGCAAAACGTTTGAGGCGGCAAAATGGCTGAAATGTCGTCACTTTAAATTTTAGCTTCATTAGTGGCCCTATTCCCTCCCGTCTGGGTTTTGACCGTCAAGTATATCTGCTATGGCCATGGCTGTTATGCGCTATAAGAAACGTTATCGACATTTTTATTGTTTACAGTGGCCGCGGGAAATATTTAATGCAAAACGTGTGGTAACTTCCGCGGCGACGAGAGGATATCTGGGAACATGCGCTATACAACCGCGGCTGTAGCTAGAAAGCTTCAAGTAAGGGTGTGTTCAACTGCTCGCCCGGGTACGTGTTTATGGGCGCTACTAAATTGCAAAATTTTACTTTCGGTCCATGGGACTAGGGGTGGTTTTTGAACGTAACTCCGGTTATAAACAGCCCTGGAGATGCTTTAAAGGGATTGTCCGGTCGAAACCGGAAGTACTTAAGTTCTTGCGCTCGTTACGTCGAAGGAGCCTTCATGTAGACAAACGTCATTTTTATTTTGATATATGATCTCCCGTTATTAATTAAACCTTTCATGAGCCTATGTACGAAACTGCACCCCGAATTTCGCCAGTGTCAATGGCTGACATCCGTAGGTGCTGCGTGACGTCACAAAACGCAAAGGCCTGTCGGATGGTCGGGATAACAAGCGTTGGTCGATGGATGTCTTGTATTTTGTTTCGAATTATATAGTCTCCTAGGCTGTACCCTACTTAAATACGGTTCTTTTAATGCAGTTCCCAAGCATTTGCAAAAAAAGCCACGCCTTTTAGCAGGAAATTACTCGCAGACAGCCATAAGCTTCGAGCAAGCGTATGCCGTTTCGCGCAAACACAACTGCGACGGCCACCGATCGAACTAGAGGCGCTTGCAAAGCAAAGGATGCAGATTTAGCCTCTGAAGCGGCACCTAAGTACACGAAGCGGCATCTGGGTACACATGTCAGCGGATCCCGTGGATCAGTGATGAGGCTGCGGGTCGTTCCCTCAGAGGCGATGTCCGCGGGTCGAAGACAAACGGCGAATCGTTCAAATGCATGTCGTCACTTGACTTGGACGAGCTTGGTGAATCGTATTCACGTTCCATTTTCACACGCGGGTCAAACAGAATCGGGCTGCACGCGTGCTAAAAACAACTTCTGGCATCGTTTCCAGATGGCCTAGCAGTTGGTTTCGGTTTCGCTGCATAATCAAATTGATTGATCTGATTTAGGCGAGGAGTGGATGGACGAAGTTTAATATCGTTAGGACAGCGTCACACCTCAGCTTACGAGCCTTCTGTTCGCTTAGAGCTCAGCTCGTAGCTCTCTTCTGTGAGATGATTGCTGCATAAGCGGGATCTCGATCTTGACGGGAACCTATTCCCTACGCACGGCAACGATCCACTTCGCTCGGCACTGCACGTCTCGTGGAAAAGTGTGGAAGTCATGTCTTGGCTCGCATGTGCTGCCCGGTGGTTGTGGCACTCAACCGCGCAACAAAAAACTCACCCAACTACCAAACAAGTTGAGCACAACAACAAAAACGAAGCACGCTGAGGCAGACAAAAATTCTCGCTTTGTGTTTTGTGACATCAGAGCTTCAATGTTGCCAACGAAAGCAGCGTTTACGCTAGAATGCGATTGGAGCAGCATAAATTCAATTAATCACGCAGAGAGGCGTATAAAATTCAGATATTGCACGTACGATCCTTCTCGAGGCAATAACAATGATATTCAATTGTTTTCTCGAATACAAAATTTGACCGGACAATCCCTTTAATATTTTACGCGAAGATTAAAATAACAGTTTTCTTTAGACCATTTTCGTTCCGATAGGATACGTAAATTTTTAAATGCCAGAAAAGCATAGAATCAGCGATCTATAACGCCACAATTAAATTGGAAACGCTCCTCATGGTTTGAGTTGAACACACTCTTACTTGAGGCTTTCTAGCTCTACCAAACGATGAAAGCGCCCCTGGAGGTGACGGAGGAAGCAAATTCTTTACTACGAAGAATACATTTCCGTCCGCTCATTTGCCCTAAGAAAGGGCGCATAGAGCCACAAATCCTTCCAGCTGTCTGGACATCTCACTTCCAATAGATCGCTTGCACATCGCGCTGTTGCGCAGTTGCGCGTTGTCGAGGGAGAGGGCTGCCGACCGGCGCACTACGGTACCGGGTTATGCAAGACAGCGGAAACGACCGACTTGAATTGCGCTCGAGTGTCCACGACGATAGATGGCGTGACCGTGGCAACGAACGCCGAATGATCTTTTCGGATGGCGCGTGTATCACTAAAAAGCGTGTTAAGCCCTCCCCGCTCCGGTCTGCGCTAACCCCGCTTCGCGGCATCAGTCTGCGGCTGCTCATTACAAAACTATTAAACTTTGGCTAGCAGACGGCGTCAGGAAAATCGGCGTTCGTTGCCATGGTGATGGCAATGAAAGCAGACGGCCTTTATGCTGCAGAAGAACACTGCGGCACAGCGATACGAGCTGCGTGCTGAGGCACTTCCCGCATGCTTGTCAATGGGCGGAACGCGAACGAAAATAGTTTGAAATGACTTAACGCAAAAGGCTGAGTTTCTCGACCGTCCCATAACTTGACAAGCCTCAACGAAAAGCATGTTTTTAGACCGGACTTGTAAATATATTATCTTGAACTTTAGAATAATACTTGAACACAAAGAAAGAAAGGGCAGGAGAGGATAAACAGCCGACTACCATGTATGTTTCTGTAAACTTCTTCCTTGCGCGCTTCAAGTATGTATCAACATGCTCACCCCTTAACCGTTATTTAAAACGGAGTTTGGAGATAATTTTTTTTTTTTGACAACAACATGGGCCTAAAGTATCAATGTGCCGAAAGCTCCTTTGTTGCGGTGTAATTTCAAGGTTAAAAGCGAGCGTTTTCATTCAACCTCTTTCGCAAGACTTGATGTTGAAGTTGGGTGGTCGCAGTACCGCCCAGTGACGATATTTAAATGCCGCTCATAGGTTGGACCCGAGCATTGCGTGGACACTCGATTTGGGCTCGCGATAATCAATAGCTCAAGAGGCATTCGGGTAGTGGCCCGTGTCCAATCGCAGCAATGACGACAATAGCCGAACCATAACAATATATGGAACTCAGCGCGTCTCCTGTGCCTTGCCAACCCCAGCGCGTGGCTAGGAGCGAAGCCAAAGCTAGAAGCGCGAGACCAGCGCTTTTTGCATTTCTCCCCAGCTCGCGCGCTCGAGCAAAGCCTGAACGCACGGAGCTTCCGCGCTCGCGCTTCCAGTTTTGCCTTCGCTCGCACATAAGGTGAAACGAAGTATAGCATATAATCGGCTCCAAGTCACGTGTCCGCTTGTTCTGGCTACGAGTTAAGGGGTGAACGCTGCTCGTTTTTCTTTAATTTTTTCTGCGACTTCTATTGCGTGGGTTGAAAAACGAAGGGGCGTCTCACAGCTCATTAACGTCAGGTATCCGTTCTAAGCGGTATTTGCGCAAAGTACGAAAATCGTTGCATCGCCCCTCTAACCGCTCATACACACTGGAAGCGGATCCGCGTTCGCAAAGCGGTTGCGAACGCGGTTGTATAAAGATCCAGTCCAATTGCACGCGCACTTGATGTCATCGAGTGCGGGTGCAATTGCACTGGATCTTTATACAACCGCGTTCGCAACCGCTTTGCGAACGCGCATCCGCTTCCAGTGTGAATGAGCGGTAAGAGCGATTCACACAACAGGGTTGAGTCAGACAGCGTGCGAGAGTTGGTATGGCAACTGCTGCGTCGGCTCTAACAAAACGGGGTAAAAACCGGTTTTGTTAGAGCCGACGCAGCTGTCGCCACAGGAACCCTCGCAATCCGTCGGGCTCAACTCAAGTGTGTGAATCGCCCTTTATACGTAACGTAAGAACACGCAAGAAAACGGTGCAATGTGTACTATAGTCCGTGGCAGCTTAAGAAAGCAGGGCGAGGGAAAGGAAGGCCGGGGAGGAGGGAGCAGACGAAACGCTAGAAAGAGGAGTAAGATTCCCCCTCTCCTATCCAGCGTTTCATTTGCTTCTTCCTCCCCAGCATTCCTTTCCCTCGACCTACCCTCTTGAGCTCACTATAGACTTAATATAGACTTTACGTGACCGGCGCTTACGAGCTTACGCCTTGCTTACGCTTCACTACAGCCACGATCATTGATAACGCGATATTGAGCGTGGTTGGGCTCTCTCTCTTCCTTCCTCTCCCTCCCCCCTCTCTCTCCCTCCCTCTAACTCTCTCTCGCTCTCTCGCTGTCTCGTGCGCGCGAGCGAGCGGAGTTTACGCAACCGGCGCTTACCTTCTAGCCACCACCGCTTCAGCCACGGGCATCACGTGACCTTGAAAACATGGCCTCGAAGACACGATCTCGAGGGCACGATCTCGAGGGCACGACCTTGAGGACATGACTTTGAGGACGACACCATGACCTTGATCGTAATTAAGCCTATAAAGCTACCACTTCAAAAAAATTGCGGTGGCTTAGTTCGGCTATGCCAGGATATACGTAGCGTGAGCTTATGCGCACAAAATGAGAGGCGCTATCAAGCGGCTCCGGTGCAGCGTCAGACTTGGCTACTGCGCAACGGAGGCGCACAGCTGGGCACGCGGCGGCGCCAATGCGTCTGCCGCAGCTATGACGTCACTCCTCTGGAACGCGCAGACCGGCGAGCCGGGCGAGGTAGGCGCGGCGGCGGCGTATCGCGCGGCGGCTGCTTCGCGTGGCTCTCATAATGAGCCGTGCTCATTATGTGGATCGCGCTGCGCCGTGCGCCGTGCTCATTATGCGGAGCTCCGCCGCCGCCGCCGCGCGCTCCGCATAATGAGCACGGCTCGCATAATGAGCACGGCTCATTATGAGGGCCACGCGAAACTGCTCAACCTCGGCCAGTGTAGCTAACGCTACAAAAATGTTTGGTGAACACAGTAAAAAAAATGCTATAATTAACTTGGCGAGACGAGCAACGAGCGTGTATACTTTTACGAGAAACGCTTTCAATATTAATTCCTAGTGACAAAATAAATAAGTCAAGAAAAAATTCGTAACTTTCAGGGATGGTGGTGCCGAGGCGTGAGAATCGCGCTCTCTAGCTCCTGGATGATCGGCTTCAGATAGAAAGGGCTTGCTTACACCTTCATGACGTGGATGTACAAGCTGATATAATGCTATATCACAAAATAATAATTAATCACGCTTCGTAGACCCAACCTCGTACTGCTGTTCTCCGAAGTTCATCCGGATGACAACCATTTTGATAGGCATTGGTGCGCCCCCTATATGCCGTGAAAATTGCGAACTCCTTCGCGTAGGGTTATCATTCGGTGATGGCGTGGTGCTTGGTTGGAGAGTCTGTTTCTGTGTTTATAATTTAATTATACCAGAAGTAACTTTGCTCTCTTTATCGTGTCATTTTCGTCTATAAATCTTTAGCTATGGTTGTTATTGTTTCCAAACGTTTTTTTTTTACACTTACCCAAAGAGGGTACTGTCCAAGGATCCTGGGAAAGTAGCGCCATCGCCTTCCTTGCCTGCTAGGCGGACACAAAGATATACTAACATGCAGACTACCGGAACCTCGCAAGGTGATTGGCTGATTGGTTGCTGTTGCCAGAACAATCGCCATTTTGGTCCTTTCCCATCTTCGGCATTTCCTAAGGGTCTTTCTGAACAAGTCGCCACAAGATAGCTCTGAAGCTTCATCGTACTGAAGGCATTCCTCGCCGATAAAGGCGACCTAGGCACTGTGTATCCCATAAACGTATCAATTATGCTTATAGCCGCAGATATCATATAATAATATTGTTCTTCTTGCGCATTCCAAGACGGAAAAATTATTTTTCAACGCCTCCAAGCACCGACGCCGCATGGTGTAGCGATACGAAGGTGTGCGCTTGTTTCGTGGGTGTGTAGATAGACAAATCTCGGTATACAAGAAATGCCTTTACAAAAGCGACCTGTCACCGGGAATTTGAATAGGCTCACCGCAAATGAAGAGGTCAAAGAGAAAGAGCTCATTCCATGAACCGAAATGGCGTCCGTACGGGGAGCTTGACGCTAGTTTCCAAGGATCTAATGATTTTAGTTAGATACAAGGATGTTTAAGACAATTAGCTGGATCGGGCATCTGTCTGGTCGCTGCAGCGCCAGTGCGGCCACTGGAAGTTTCAAATCGGCCATTTTGGGCCTGCGTAAAAGTCAGCCGGGTGAAGCGTTGCAGAGGCTGGGCGGCTGCGTACTGAAAGACACGCTTCCTGCTCGTTCGTCGTCTTTCGCCGATCAAGATTTGAAAAAACAAAACAAAAAAAAACAAAACTTGTGTGCATTTGAGAACCCGTTGAAATTTTTATGAAAGCGTAGCACCGCAAGAACGAGGCACAAGTCGTCGAACGAAAGTGTCGCGGTCAGGCGGCGAGATCAAAGCACATGCTTTGGCACGACTAATACCCCTGTCAGACGGGCCAGTTTAGTGTCACTACAAGCGAGTGCACTTCAACCCGTCGAAACACACTCCAAGTACAGTGAACTAGAATAGGAGTAGTGGAAAAATAGCCGGCCTCCAGGTGAGGCGCTTCGTGTAGAACCCACCAGGTAGCGCTGGTGTTCGATTCCGGAGCACGCCTGCCAGGGAAGTTCGCGCCAATCGTAGCTGTTTTTCATCTTAGCGGTTCATTAGTGTGGCCTATGTATGCTTTATGAGTGTTCCAACGTCTGTGAAATAATGTTTAAAGCTTACTTGGGCAATGTAGTGAAGAGCGGGGTAACCAGTCTTGCATGCTGGCGCGTAGCGATGCGCATCCGTCTTCTTTCTCTTCGTTTTCATTGCTTAGTGACAAGGCTCGAACCTATGTAATCACAATGCCAAGCACTTGACATTCACAAAACTAAATTGCGAAAACGACCATAGATACCACAGAAACCATCTGAGAACGTACGCGACGACATATCCCATGTTACAGTAGCCATCTCCTCCGGATTTCGACAACAGCGCCACTTGCGGCAGTCTACACTTCTGGCTTCACACGGCCGATGGGGCGCCGTCGACGCTTTTTCCACTACCCCTATATTCTAGTTCACTGTACTCCAAGTGTGTTGATGCTACACGGGAACTCCAAAATGATGGCAATAACGATGGGTAAGCAATGGACACGCAAATTATTACAGTGCATACGCATTTTTTCATGAATAACTTCGTCGTCTTATTAGAAACACGTTACCACACATTGTTGCGCTAAGTCACGAGCTTTAATTTAAATTTAAATTCAATTTGATCATTACGATCAGCCATAAGAAGCCAGTGATACACGTCCGCACGCCGGTACGACGGTCATCTATACTCTGTTTCAACTTATGATGTACCGCAGGAAAGGCTACAAGCGCGAGCTTTTTGCTCTAGGGCACATCTCGGCGGCACAAGCTCTCGTGCGTTAAGAGTAGCTCCCAACGCTATGAGCTCGCGCTTCTAGCCTTGTCTGCTGTACAACATAAGGTGAAACGGAGTATAAATCGAAACGAGCAGAAGTAGGGATTGAACCCAGGATTCTGGGTTCTGCAGCGCGAGCTTTCGCTCCGCGTGCTCCGAGCTAGTGTGCGTGAGCCCACTCGGCCACTCGGCACAAGGAAACATCATGGAGTGTGTGGAGGACGAGCTGGAGGGCGATATCCGCTATGTTGAACAGTGGAAGCGCGTGGTTGGGGCACTTTTCTCCGTGAGAGCCCAACGCCTTTCAGATGAGAAACAGCTGGACCTGGATACCGACGCACAGGCAAGAATTTCAAGTGACATCGATCAGCAGCTGCAGGCCAATGCCTTCACCATAGCCGCTCTCATGACCGACAACCTACCCTTGATCAGTCGAGAACGGTGGACTTTCCAGAGGAACGAACGGTGGTTCGAAGACACCTTGCCCCATTTGAGCGAGTTCCATTTCAAGCAAGCCTTTCGCGTCTCTCCTGCCACCTTCAGATTCCTGGTGGAATCTTGCAGGTGCCTCCCGTCGCTGGCCGTCGCGCAGGGGCCAAGGCTAGAAACTAGATTAGCCGCTTGTTTTTCTACAATGCACTACTTTCCTGCCAACAAAAAACAAGTGCGCATCTAATATTACTCCTATCAAAATAATACTAATTGTACGCAGCGTTAATATCTTCTCTTATTTTTACTCCTTGAACGCTGCTATCGAGACTACACACTCGGTCTACCGGAGCGAGCGTAGTGTGCTCCCCGAACACACTTCATTGGAAGTGTGTTCTTCGGGCAGGGCTGGGGATTGAGCTCAGGATCACTGGGTTCTGCAGCGCGAGCTTTCTCTCCACGTACTCCGATCTAGTGGGCGCTAGACCCCTCGGCCACCGATACCCCTTATAAAGACACGTTAAAAAAAGTAGACGTTTACGATTCTCTGTAATGCCGAATTGGAGCGCAGCTTTTGAGGAGGAGGGGGGAAGGGTACGAAGGGGAGGGTATGCCAGCTGCTCCCCCTCCGTACCCTCCCATCCTCCTCTCCTGTTTTCATCCAACTAAGCGTGAAAATTTTGCTAAATTTCCCGCTAAATTTAGCCGGGAAATGTTCCCGCTGAATTGACGTGTGACGTCACATGACACGTCATCTGAATTTTTAAGTGTGACGTCACGTGACGTCACACGGGTAAAATTATTTCTCTAAATTTAGCGGAAAAATTTTCCGCCAAACTTAGCAAAAACTTTTACCGCAAAATTTAGCAGGAAACCTTTACCCTCGTGACGTCACGTGTGACGTAATTTTAGGAAACAGCCCTTAATTAATGCAACGCGCGGTTACGCCGACGCCGCTCAACTCAGAAACGGGTGCCTGGGAGCTGTGCTCTAAAACAACGTTACATTAATGAACGATTTTTACGCCAATTGGATGATTCTGATCGATCATCGCAAGCCAAGATAAAGAACGAAGCATATCCAACTTTGGTGTTCCGCTTCCTTCTACGGAAGTCTACGAGGAGGCCCTGACACTGCCTAATCAGATCATAATTATCGTGTTGTCTCGAATAGTTACATGCTGAAACAAATGTAGGCTCTGTCATTCTCTGCTAACCAAGATAGCCATGAATGACGGACTTTGTCGTCGTCTTTTATCAATTCACCGCTGCGCTAATCTTGATTCAGATCAGCCTAAACTCCAAGTCCACCCCACTATATTTTTGCAATGCCACTCTTCTACATGTCGTCTCTTTCACGAATATCTTTTTCTTTATAAAATAAAACTTACGCCACGATTTTGGTTTCAGTGTTGTTATATTTTACTGTTGAAACACTTCTATTGATGCCACGCACTCGATCGAGCGAAGTGAGTTTGTCAAACTCACTCCAAGCCAAGTGTGTTCCTCAGGAAGGAGCCGTGTGGCACACTACAGAAATGACACTAAGGGCGAAGTGCACTCGCTTGTAGTGACACTAAACTAGCCCGTCTGACAGGGGTATAAGTGCTGCGTCCTTGTGCGTTCGCACGCTCGGATACGGACCAAGAACCTATGCTGTGTGGATATGTTAACCCTTCCGAAAAAACATTGAAGCCGTGTCGCGCGCAAGTGTCTTGCTGCATGCATATCGGTCGCGAAGTTCTGGATCGTCCAGCTGTTCTAGGGAGCTGCTGTCACCGATAAATTATTGCTAGCAATAATAATAATAAAAAAATCAGTGCTTGCTATTATGCATTACCAGCAATGGCTATACTCGAAATATGCTCGAATGTCACAGGGTAACATACTCCTGTCACATGGTAACACAGATAGAGCAAAGGAGTGGAGCAGCCCTGGACGGGACGTAGGTTTTCGAACACAAGTTAGAAATGCAGTTGTCGAAGTAAGGAAAAACGCTGCTCCAGAGGCAGATATATGCACCTTCACGCCCGTTGCACTCGCGAAACCTCCTCGAAATGTTAACACATCAACGCAGCGTCGATTGTTGTCGCGAGCAGATGGCAACGTGAGGATCCCGGGGTGCGCTCGTTCGCACATCATGAGCGAAGAAGGCAGCTTTTTTTTTTTTTTTTTTTCTGGCTAGCTGGAGGTCGTAGTGTTACCTGGAATATGGGGCTCAAATATCAAATTGCCCGGCAAGTCTTGCTTTTTTGTTTTGACAATCAGGATATGACAATTTTTATCAAACTTTTTTGACTGGAAAACTGCCCGATTTCTAAGAGTCCGGTCCTAAACTGTGCCAAAAGAACGCAGGTCCTCACCTGAAACGCGCCACCCGACTGGGATACACACGCCATCTTTTAAACGCGAAAATCTTTGCCAAAAAACGCAACATACTTTGCCAAACAAATACTACCTGCATAATTTGTGACGTGAAAAGTAAAAAAAAAAAAAAAAGTGAAACAGAAGAGATGTCCTACGACCGAGGAGGTACACTGCAGGTAAAACTGGTGTAGTGGTGTGCCCGACCGACAAGCGCCACGTCCCTCGTGAATCATAGCGTCCGTCATCCCAATGGTCTGCTACGGGCCACGCATCTGAATATATATATTTATATATATGCACATTGACAAATAGTTTAATTATGTACAGATATAATATGGAATAATTAAACAAATTCAATATGATATTACTAGATCAATCGCTGAGCGTGGCGTCTATTCTATTACACACGTTGCGGCGGTGGATGCGTTTTTTTTTTTTTTGTGTAAATCTCGAAGATTCCGGAGCTGTCCAGCAGTCGCGAACAGCACCGACCACAAAGAACCCGTGTTGTCCGAGTCGCCGCTTAGAACCAGCAGTTGACGAAGGGAAAATCCGGGCTCCTTCCCTTGACGTCGTCGATGAGTCTGCGCACCGCGCGCACTCTGCTGAAGTTTCCTTGCCTGGTCCACGACGCCTGGCAATGGCCGACGGTGGACACCTCGTCCTCTAGCATGAACAAGGCTATGCCGCCGAGCACCGTCTGCATCTGAAGGCTCCAACAGATCTGCAAAAACAGGATGGCACCGAGGCGACGTCGCTTTAACACAAATCTTAGATTCACCGACAGCCTAAAAAACGGAGGAGACTGCTTCTTACGCTCAGGGTACGCTCCTCTTGCCTCGTACTTCTTTATTAGGGATATCAGCTAACGCCGCAATCCCGATGGTCGCGGAGCGAGGTTAAGGTTTCTAAGACTCGGCACCGTTACTTAACCAAGAAAGGGTAACAACACAGGCGAGCTGGTGAAGAACTTCCATAATTACCGGAAAAACGCAACGATAAAAAAAAAAAAACGAACAAAACAACGACAAGTTTCAAACATAGCTTCTAGTTTATTTGGACAACGAACGCTCTTATATATAGGGTTTCCGAAGTCACCAGGCTCGACTAAAATGGACCGGAGAAATTTATGCCTGCGCACGGCAATCTAAACTTTTCTTCCAAGTTGTATTTCGTAGGTCGGTTTTATCTTGTAAAATAACAAAGCGTAGCTCTCTTTCTGTAAAAAATAGGGTAAGCAATTAGATAATCACGCTTCAGCGATTTGCGTGCTGGCCTTTAGATGACTCTCATATTTTTGTACGCTTATCGGGTAAGCAAATCTGCGAGCCGGCTAAAAGCTAGCGCGCGAATCACTGCGGCGTGTTTACCGAAGCCTCGCCCGCCCCTTTCATCCCTCCCCCTCTTTCATCCCTCGAAAACCAGTTGATGTGACGTCCATGAAAACGCGCAATCAGAGTGCCGATATCGGCCTGTTAACGTACTTCACAATTATTTTTTTTTCCAAACGATTCAGCACACATGTACACTCAAGATGCCGCTTGCAACGCGCAAACGAGAGACAAAACGTGACCCAAGGTGACATGACCACCTGACAGACCTTTTGTAGAATCGTGTCCTCGCTGTCGTACGCGACAACCTCCTTCCAGTCTGTATGGTAGGCGCGCCAGGCCTGTCTCTTGAAGTCAAGGCTGGCACTGGCTTGGATGGCGTCGTCGTTGCATATCTGCGAATGACACGACCACGCTCTTTCTTATCCGTCACGTTGACAGTCCATCACTCTTCGTAATTTGGCTGCGCTCCAGCTGCGTCACTTCCCCAACTTCGCATGTTGTGTAGCAAGGGCAACATGAGGAACACTTATAAATCATGAGATTTTTTTTTTTACTACTTGGGAAGCATAGAGCAAATTGTGTAATTTATGTAATCATTCCCTGAAGTCCCTACCTCTTAAAGGGACAGTACTATAGACCCCTTTCTGCGATAGTCAATTTATGGTAATAACTCAATCTACTGGCTCTAATAATCCTAAAAATTGCATTTTAATGCTTTTTTTAAAGATGCTTAGAGACCATTGGTGAGGTATGACCGTAAATGAACTACTCCTGAAACTGATTTATTTATTTATTTATTTATTTTCAAAATACTGCCAATCCCCATTAGGGTTTTTTAGCAGGTATGGTACAAATAAAAACCACACCCAACATTTTTGAGGCGCAAGAAAAACAGTACTTTTTAAAAATCATCAGTTTCTTTCATATTGAAACAACAAAACAGAACATCACAGAAAGAACTGCCTCATGAATTTACTGTGAAGTTCTTGTTCAAGAGATTGAATGAACGCATCCACATTTGTGTAGTTAAAAAATTGCGGATCAAGGCTGTTCCAATCTCTTACAGCTGAAGGAAAGGAAGAGTACCTAAAAGTATTATTATTGAAAGAGTATTTGGTCAGTGTATTGCAGTGTTTATGTCTTGTTGTTCTTGCCTGGGAAAAATTCACGTACGTATCCTTGTCTATTTCACAGGCGTTGTTTAAAAGGAGATAAAAAAAGTGAGTCTTCCTAATTTTGCGCAATCAGCACTGGTCAGTAGGCTGGATATTTTCAGCTATATTGTAGGGGAATCAAAGCGGCCATGCTTGTGGTGAACAAATCTTTTCGCTTTCCTCTGAACACTTTCGAGAATGTTGGCATTGGTTTGTATATGAGGAAACCAGGTAAGTAGTGCATATTCCAATACCAGGCGAACGTGTGTGGTGAATGCGAGTAACTTGGTTTCACTATTGTTTTAACGTTCTTTTTAGAAAAAAAAATATTTTAACGAGCGCTTTACTAGATGCGTATTTAACATGCGCATTCGAGTTTAAATCATACGTCTTTAGTGCTCATTTAATATTTCGAGATTGTTTCGTTAATAAGTTACCTTCACAGAGTACTGAAACTAATGTGAGAATATTACGCAAAGGTTAATAGCTCCTTGCGGAAGAAACTCAAGGCCAAACACTGGAACGATAGTATCACGATGCTGATTAATGCTTTCTGGAGTGTCAGAAAACATCCTTCGTAATTGGGATGACTGCGTTGCGATTTTGCCTAAGAGAATATGTTGAGTCCAGAAGGGTTCATATTAACGAAGAAATTAGAAAATATATGCACTCCACTTACCAGAAATAATATCGCCGTTAAGGGCTAGAAGGCACACACACACAGACGCACAGGACAAAAGCGCTAGCTCACGATACATTACCAGAGCTTGACAGTTTTAGCCAATGACGCACGTCTAGCAAGGTGACAATGCCCGTCGTTGCACTTTCGACGCTCCTTTATTGACTCTACCTGAGCGCAGCACCGGCTGCGGTCTGACTTCGTATGAAACGAGGTACGGTTGGACCCTGACGTCACACTTTAATACGCGGGACGTAAACTTTTCGGACAACCTCGCACTTACGGTGATGTAGGGATACAGCCACGATCTCTTGGCGTTGCACGGGCTTCCGAATCGAACGTCGTTGGGGCCACCCTTGTTCCCTAAAGGGCCGTACGCTTGGACGAACAGTCCGAATGAGATCATCAAGGTGCTTCGCGAAAGCTGGGACTGTCGCTCTTGCATAAAATCTAAGACATCCGCCTGAAAACAGAAAGAAAAACAAAAATAACTCCATGGTGGCGGTTTGTGTCGGTTGCTTGAAAAATACCTCCGAATTTTGTTAACAGGCAAGTCTGTAACGCCCTTGGCGACGAGACTCTCTGGTGAGTTTTTAGGGATACTGAATAGGGATTATCTTTTCGAACGGCGAGTTCAGTGGTGAGTGCAAAACTTGCAGTGAAAGTTTGGGGTCGTCGCGCTCTTCTTTACCAGCACCGTCACAGCTGACAGTCTGACATGGCTCTCATTTCTATCGTTTAAAGCAAAATTGTAATCCTACTCAAGACGTCCTAGTGAGTGTTCGGCCCATCTTAGAAGGCCGACCAGAGCAACGCTTTTTGTCGCGCACGTCTCTAGTACTGGGACTAGGCCGCGAAAACAAGAGCGGTGTGACTGAATTTAAACAAAATGTTTCCTCGCATGACACAAAAGTCAGATGCTGTGGTAGTAAAGAAGGTGTCTGTCTATAATCCGTCTTATACCCCTGTCAGACGGGCACGTTAAATGACATTTAAGCAAAATGACATTATAACTCGGCCAATCCACGTGCTTAATACGCCACGCGGCGCGTGCACGCGCCACGTGCATAACTAGTATCACGAGCTGATTCGCCGAGCGGTGAATGACATTCGATCAAAATGACATTTACTTTCCCGTCTGACAGGGGTATAACGCTGTCAAACAAGCCGGAAAACCGGAGCTTAACCATAGAAAGCTCGAACTTCCCTTAATTTTTTTTTTTATTTAGGTGGTGCATTTCTTTTTGGCAAAATTGTAAGGCGTAAACCTCTTCGTGTGAACAGAGATATTGCCAAAGCTAATGGCGGATGTGCTCGCAGACGACCGAAATAACGATGGTTGTAACATGTGACGCTGCGTCTTCCGAATAGACGGAGCAAGCAAACGACTGACCCTGTGGTATGCTTGCTGCGCCTTGCAATAGATGGCGCCACATGTTGCGATGATTGTTATATCTGCCGTCTGCGAGCACGACCGTCGTTGACCCTGAAAATATTATTTGTCTCATTTTTCACATGAAAAGGACAACGCCTCGAAATTTCGGCAGATCAAATTCAACACATGAATGCACATTCGGTGAAAATTCCAACTTTTTAAGTGCAGGTGCCAGCTTTCCCGGCATGCTTTACAGCGCTAGATGAACTTGCGGACACCGTGTAGATTCAAATGTTAGCGCTATTCGTTAGTATCCGGGACATTTTGTTTTTCGCACTTATATAAGTGAATGTGCCGGAAAAAAGATACTCACGATGCCCGATTGGTACTTGGGGGCTCCAGTCCACACTGTCGGGGCTGAAATGATGCACTGATTGACACCCCTTTCCCGATCCAGGTAAGAATGGTGAGTCCGCAGAACCACGATATTCGTTGCTGTCTCACTGAGGCAAAAGGGCAGGGACGAAGCACGGTGTTTAAAGGAGCGGTGCAACGATATTCAATTTGAATGTTTTTTCACTTTACACGAGCTTACTGGCACTAGTGGGACTCAAGGATACTCGCACGCAACGCCACTGGCTAAGAAACTCCTTTGTTGCGGTGTAATTTCAAGGACAAAAGAGATCATTTTAATTCAATCTCTCCTTTGCAAAATTTGATGACGTAACGTGGGGATCGCAGTACACCCATATGACGATATTTGAATGCGGTTCATAGATTGGACCCGAGCATTGCGTGGGCACTCGATTTGGGCTCGTGATAATTACTAGCTGTGGCCGCTTCTTCTGGCTGCGAGTTGAGGGGGAACGCTGCTCGTTTTTCTTTATTTTTTTTTCTGGGACTTCTATTGCGTGGGGTGAAAAACGAACGCGTGTTTCACAGGTCATTAATGTCAGGGATCCGTTCTAAGCGGTATTTGCGCAAAGTACAAAACTTGTTGCATCGCCCCTTTAAGTACTTGATTTGACATAGGAAAGTCGTTTTTGTCGAGTCCGCTTGCAGACATCACGCGAGACTGGTTCAAAGCAGTCTTTGAAATGCTTACAGTGTTTAACAAGATGCTAATTTATAAAGAAAAGCTGGTTAAGTATACACACAGAGATGAGTCAGTTTTTTTCGAAGATGTTCGTATGTTTATGTCGTTATGATTCTTTTGAAGTCATACTGACATTCATTAATTTTAATAAATAATAAAATAAGCTAATTACAGGATCCTCGAGAATCTTGAGATATCATGGTCATGAACGCAGACGCAAAAAATCCATTATATATTAAATATTTGTATTGAAAATGAACTACATAAACGTTTATCTTCACGTATTCCAATTTTTTTTCTCAATTTTTTACATAAAGTCATCAAAGCATATTTGATTGCGTGGTATGCTAACCGAGCGAAATCTGTCCTTGTGAACCATCGGAGTCCTATTACGAGTAAAATTAGTCCCACAAATGGTGCAGTGCGCTTTTTTAAGACTGACTTTTTTCTTAAAAATTTGGAAATATTTTTGTTTTATTATAGCACCGGAGCAAGCGCAACACATAACAAATTAAACCGCGTCCCATGGTTGAATATTTGTTAACATAGCCGACTCCAACTTGACCAAAAGTGCCATTGCTAATAATTTTTACAGTGCTTCATTTATTGTTTAATTGATACTTTTTATAAAGTCGATTCGTTAAAAAAAATATAAATATTTTTTTTCTTTCTAATGCGTACGATTCCTGAGGATGTATGATCACTCAATCAATAGTATTTGTTCCAACCACTCACCGAACCACACTTGCGATACTAGGAAATATTTCCGACTGCCTTTCGCCAACAAACGCTATGCCCAAGGCTAACACCGGTTCTCCAGTTGCTTCCTGGGATATTTGTCCGGGTAGCATTTGAATCTTCCTGAAAGCCTACGCAAAGGGAAGGATCGAAATACAAAGACACGCATTGTGGATTCCGATGACTTTTTTTTTGGTATGAGATATAGCTATAACGTTGCCACATGGTAAGATTTGCCACCAGAGTTTGCAAACGTGGTGAAATTCTTGAGCCTCTAAGTCTTGGCATGGAAGACACTACACCAGACAAAAGTTTGTGAAATCTGGTGGGAAATGTCTCGTGACCACGAGCACTGAAAGTGCTGCTTGATTGAAACATAGCCGTAGAGACCAAGAGCAATGAATAAAAGTTAGATAAAAATGTAGTTTATCGAAAGCAGTCCCCCTGGGAGTGAGCATAACCATAGCACGCCAGCCGGTGGATGGCTGTCCGATGGAGGCAATATTGTTGTGTGTGCTTTTAAGATCACTTCTTTGTTATTTTATCAAAACATACACGTTTTTTTTTTTTGTTTGACAACGAATTAATGTAAAAGCTGTTGCGATTTCGCACAATGCACGAGCTATGCACGAAACATGTTTTCCTTGTTTCTAGTGGTGATGCTGTACCGAGCATGACATTCACGTTCCGCTCGTCCGTTGCGTTTCACCGAGATTCGTGTCATTGAGCAGTGTGCACATGTGACTGAAAGGTATTGGGTTAATTTAGGTTCTTCCTAATACATTTTTTATAATACGAATGTTTTAATTCTTTGTTCTAATTTCGTGCATAAAATAGTGTCCGGTGAAATCTAGCGAATTTTCCATCTGCTGTCGCAATCGTTTTCCGATATGAAAGCACTAGTATGATTTACCTTAAACCGTCTTTGAGAAATCAAAAATATTTTCGTCGAACATGTTTTGAGATCTGATGGCTAGAGCTATTTCCTATACTAAAAGTGCTCGAACAAATGATGGCGGCAATTTTCAAACTCAGGTAAGGAGGTCTGGCAGCTGTCGAATGCTGAGGGGTATGATGCCCGTCATATTTGGTCATATATAGCACGGTGACCAGAACTGGTCTCCGACTGGTGTGTTTAGCGTCCTAACCCGCCTCTACACCGGGAGGAAACCTCGGAGTGGCAACAAATGAAGCCAAAAAAGAGTGTCATGTAGCGATCCTGGCGGTTGGTTGTAGATGTTCTGGAAATAAAAACACGAGCGAACGAGAATGGCGCTGCCGTCGCGGCGTCCCCTAACTCCCGGCCGCAGAAGCACCGGTGAACACTCAAGCTGGTGAACGACCGGCAGCAGAGCAGGCGTCTGCCAGACCCAGAAGCCCCTCTCCCGTGAAACAGCCAGGATCGTAGCCGGCGACGCCATGACACTTTTACGACGACATCAGGCGGAAATCTATGCGGAGCGCAAGTTTCGTCTGCTTCTTGCGCAAGGATTGAGGAAGACGTCAGGACGCCGAGCTCTGATTGGCTCTGGTTGTAAAATAGTGGGTAATCCTCAATGCTAGCTGCCATGAGGTATACCCGCTATCCTTTCAATCAGAGCCAATCAAAGTTCGACCTTCTGACATCACAGCAACCCCTGCGCAAAATGCAGACGAACTTTCGCTCCGAATAGGTACCCCTCTTTTGGACGCTGCAAACACTCGGAGACGCGTTGGAGGCACCGTTGTTATTGTGCGTAGACTCAACACCGCCCGTTAAAAAAGACCTTCTCCCTCCTTCGTTGGAACTAAGCCGACGCCACCAAGAAATATCTCCGCATTGTACCGAATCTCACTCGTCCAGCTACCGAGGGCCAGCGCGGGCTCCACCGGACACGAGTGCCGAGGGACCATCTGGCTCGTTTGAACTCGCGTTTAGCCATTCGGTGCACGAATCTCAGCCGAATGCAGACACAGCGATCGTGTCCACTCTGCAACCGATGCTCAAATGCAGTATTAGGTGATGCAGAAAATTATGCGCTACGGCTTTCTACTTGGATGTTGTCGGCTGACACCCGAGGAGCGAGCGTCCACTGACAAGGTGATTAAACTCGAGTTTGAGCCAAACGCTGACTCAGCACTCCTATCCAACCAGTCTTGTACGCGTCACTCGAGAAATGTAATCGATTACAATTACAATTACTCTGGGATAAAAAAGTATTAGGTTACATGAATCGATTACTTGAGAAGAGAAGTATTTAACCATTACTTAAAAAGGTAACTGCTCCCTTTCCGATCACTTTGAGATTAAAAAACAGATAAAAAGACAGTTTTGTTTGCCTATTTGGAAACGGTGGGATTTTTCGTACTGTTCAATATTGCGTTAGGATGGCCGAATTATAAACGATTTATCTTCATCTACGAACTTGGATAAAAGAACCTCCTGCCGGAGATTTGGTGCTAGTTTTCCTCGATAGAAAACTTGTACGAGCAAAAGGAGCCATTAAAAAGGAGATGAAAAAATGGTAACAGTTACGAGTAATTTACGTATTTCCGAAACTCATCAAGTTATTCTTGCGATATACACTTCCACATAAAAATAATGATTATGAAATTACTCCAAAAAGTGTTCGACTACAATCATATTGATTACTTCTAATGAGTACAGCACAAGCCTGTATCCAACTAATGTCGACTGACGAGAGTTCACAGACTTTCCTTTGTTTTGTTCACTGGGACCGAGATTTAAGACAAGTCTCAATGGACGCACGAAGCAGAACGTGAACGCAGTGATTGAACCGGAGTCCCAGCTTAACGCTTACGCAAGACTTTTTGTCCAATCAACAGTGCCTGTAGATTTAACGAAGCGTGGTCATTTTCTTCATTTTACATAAAACCCGAGCACACTAGGATGCAGACGATGCTGCGATTGGGTCCTACCTCAAAGCTGAACGTCCGCCGACGCAAGAAGCCGACCCGAAAGTTCGTCTATAGCTACATCTTGCACAGGGGTTACAATGATGTCAAAACGCCAAACTCTTTTTGGCTCATTGAAAAAAAAAAAAAAAAATAGTGGGTAGACCTTAAGGCATCTAGCATTGAGGCCTACTTACTATCCTTTCAATCAAAGCCAATCAGAGCTCGGCGTCGTTTTGACGTCAGTGCAACCCCTGCGCGAGATGCAGACGACTTGTTTTCCGCATATACACCAACCAACGTTACTAGATTGCCTCAGTTCTGAAACCTCCGCGGAAGGGCGTACCCCCCCCCCCCCCCCCCCCCCCCTCAGTAACTTCAGTCCGCCTCCCGTCGTTCGAAGCGCCATCTAGATTTTTGTTTACGAACTGTGTGTTCCATAGAGTACGGCGGAACGCCATCTAGACGCTGCGTTTCGAAACTTACGTATCCCATAGAATGCACTGCAGTTACGTTACGGCGCGTCGGAAACACATGTTCGACGAAACCGTCCGATCCGACGTGCGGACTGCCGGAATGACCTTGGGGGGCGAGGGCTTTCGTAGCACCGGAGAGCTAGCGTTGAAAACCCTCGCCTCCGACCGTCGTATCGCCTAATCGGACGTCGAATCGGACGGTTTCGTCGTACGTGTGTTTCGCGCTCGTCCGACGCGCCGTCCGACGCGCCGTCCAACGCGCTGTCCAACGCGCCGTCCGACGCGTCGGACGGCGCGTCGGACGACGTGAGGTGAGTCGTGGGGAGTGAGGGGGATACTGCTCGTGCAAGCAGAGTATATGAGCAGTTTCGTAACTGAGCTAATCTAGTAACGTTGACACCAACTCAATTTTCTGACGTCACACCTCTGCGGTGGCGCTGCTTCCGGCACAGCTAGTTCGCACATGGGTCACCTCACGCGACTCTGGTTTGTGCCAACGCTCTTATACTAGCTCAGTTACAGAACTGCTCATAGACGCTGCTGCACGGGCAGTACCCCCCCCCCCCCCTTTCCCGGGCCTTTCCTCACTCACCTCGACTCGCCTCCCGCCGTTTGACGCGCCGGACGGCTGCTATGGTAACTGCACTGTATTCTATGGAGTACGTACGTTTCAGAGAACAGCGTCTAGATGGCGCGCTCCAGCTCTGTTCTTTGGAACACACAGTTAAGAAACAAAAATCTAGATGGCGCTTCGAACGACGGGAGGCGGACTGAAGTGACTGAGGGGAGGTACCCCCTTCCGCGGGAGTTCCACAACTGAGGTCTTCTGGTAACGTTGGTTTGTGCGCCCACACGGCGCCCGCACCTCGTGTGGTCAAACGTGAGGGTTAGGTTAGGTTAGGTTAGGTTAGGTTAGGCTATGCCGTCGAAGGGACGGGGGCTCGTGCTTGAACGCCCATTAAAGCTGTGGCCTCGTCCTCTCGTTGGCAACGCCAGAAAAAGGAGTCCCCGAGAACATAGTCTTGGCCATGCTCATGTTGTTTTGGCATGCAGGCTGTGCTAAACACGTCATTGTACCGGGCATTGTTTTCTGGAATTTCTGGAAGCTTAGAGACTGTCTTGCAAAGTACACAAAGCTGTGGACGTCATTTTGTGTCCTTGCAAAGTTATACAGATATGACAGAGAAATGCAAACTTCTCCCATAACTTAAAAAAAAAAAAAAAAAACTCTGCCGGTGAAAGTGGGAGATTGCAACACGCAAATAAACTCGAGATTGTTAGTGCAAGTTTAACCCAGAAACGCGGGACGAAAATAACGTTTTGCTTCGAGGTTCAGTTTTGTGTATGATCTCGTTCAGGATTATCCGGTCAGCGTGTACCTGGAAAACGTGCAGCAGGTCTGCCGTTGTCTCCTCGGTGAAGTTTGAATTTGTGCGAGCATCCAAGACGCCAAAGTGACGAATCTTGGATTGAAACAGATCGTCGAAATACGGCGTAGCTTTTGTCGATTGCATGAAATCGTACGCGGCACGCAGTGATCTATATATAGAGGAATAAAATAAGCGGGCGTGAGCGATGAGAAAAAGGCAATGCCGAGTATAAACTGGTGTACGCAGTTATAATTCTATGGTTTATGTGGCGGTGAACACACGCAATCAATATGAAGCCCATGAAAAATGTAAATAGGTGTCGTGGCTTGAATTGAACCCGCTTGGTTCTCTGAATTTGTTTTTATTAATTTTTTATTGCCTTATTTATTTACACTTGCTGGCGTTTAGTTGTTAAGAAGACGTATTGGATTGTCGACTTTTCTCATTTTTACAACTAATCCCGCTACTGTTAGTACTCAGTTAATCGTTGCTCCTCAAACGTCTAAAGCAGTACAGCTTTTGAACGAGCCAAACCAATTCCCTCTATCGTTATTCAATTTAAATTATAGTGAGATCAAGAAGCTTTCCTTTAAAATAAGATAAAAACAAACAATGAAGACAAAATATTAACCATTAGTTCGCACATATTTGAAAGTCCAGGAAAAATAAGGCTTCAGAACATTTGTTAACTTCTAAAAAATAAATAAAAAAAGCAACAACAGCATTTTTTATGGCAATGGTTTTTGATGAAGTAAGGTTGAAAGAAATCTTATTATTGTTTGAAGAGTTACGACACTCGAACATTTGCCACTGAGGCCTTGTATACTACATCTAGAACTCTTAATTGACACAAACATGATTATTATTATTATTATGATTTTTACAAAGACCTTCACCTTGCCGATACCGCCAGACCAAACTGCGTCTTGGACGAGCGGCGGGCATGCTTGATGAAGGCAGCCAGGCTCGTACTCGGTTTCTGGCCGAATCTGTCTTGACCCCGGAAGTACGCCGAGGCGTAGAAGATGAAGTCGCACACGCCGTCTTCGATGGTGCGCGTGTATTGCGTCAGGTGGATTTCGTAAGTACACAGGAGCGTTGTCAGATGCTTCGACTTGCCTGCAAGAAAGGAAGGTAGGGCACACATCAATACACACTATGTTGCCTTCGCTTAAACACAAGAGCACCTGCAAAACAGTTGCGCTTGTTTGTTTGCTTGATGAAATTGAAAGGTGTGGCTTACATTAAATTGTCCACATTCCGAGTTCAATCAAATTTAAATACGGCACTTATCATGTGGTGACTGAAGTCACGTAGTTACAGTGGCTTCGGCTGTCGATCCGTGATGCGCAAGTGCCTATACTTAAAAATAAGACTGCGCAGGTGCAGGAGCCGAAGCTTCTTACTAGAAACAGGAGCTTTGGTTGCTGCGCCGGCGCAGTCTTTTTAAGTATAGGCACTTGCGCATGACAAACTTTGTCGTGGGATAAACATATTGATTCCGTAGCCGCTAAGCTGTCCCAAATAGTCGGACTTGTTTTTCGTAATCGGCCTATTCTGCCACGAAATGTTATGATTTTAATTTATAATAGTTTGTTTTCATCTAGGCTTAACTACTGTCACTTAGTCTGGGCATCCACAACTCAAGCAAATCTACATAAAATACATGTCTTACAAAAACGGTTCCAAAGAGTTGTTGAAAATATTCCTTCTTACTTTCATACACATGAGTTGTTAGTAAAATATATTGTATTGCCAATCCATAAAATGTACGATTATCGGCTTTCTAAAGCTTTTAAACAAGAGGTAAAGACTAAATCATCGTTTTTAAAAGGACTAGCTAACGTGCGTAGTAATACTACCGCCTACACAACTTGGCATAGTGAGCCTTGGAATGTTAGCACCTATAGAACAATCTATAGACAAGATAAGTTGAAAAACAAACTGCCAAGGTTACTAAATAGATTAGCTGCCGATAATGTCGAGCTTTTAGATATAACGATTAGAGCATTGCGTTGCTATTTCCCAGTCGACTTTTCTTATGTAAAAAAATGCTGTGTAATATTTGAAAGTTGTTGTGCATGTCGATGATCTTGTGTTTTCTTGATAATGCCTTTCAAGATGCTACAATTGCGTGGTTGTGATGTAATTTGACTGTGTACATTGTTGCTTCTCTTTATTCTCTTTATTTTGCTTTTTCTGTTGATGCTGTTATCTGTATGGCATGTTGATTATTTACTTTTCAGTGCTGCATAAATGCCAATGTGGGGGCCTGTGGCTTTGTCAAGCTGGTCTTGTGACCGCTTTTTCCACAAGCCTCCAGTATCATGCACGCTGTACTTGATGCAAATAAAAATAAACAACAACAACAACAACAAATCCGGAGCTAAAACCACCATCACTGTGTGACGTCAGTGACCACGTGAGAGGCGCCCGATTTAAATTTGATTCAACTCGGAAAGCGGATAATTTAAACTACCCCTTTAATTTTTGTGATATCTATACTTCTTACTTAAAAGGGCGATGCGGTGATTTTTGTATTTTGCGCAAATATCGCTTAGAACTGATTCCTGACGTGAATGATCTGTGAAACACCCGTTCGTTTTCCACCACATGCTATCAAAGTGGCAGAAAAAAATTTAAGAAAAGTAGCAGCTTTCACACCCTCAACTCGCAGTTAGGACAAGCGGCCACCTGAACTGGAGCCGATTTATGCTATCAATGTTAATATAGCCACGCGATAGGGTTGACAAGGCACAGGACACGCGCAGAGCTCCAGACACTGCTATGGTTCGGATATTGTCGTCATTGCAAAGATTGGACGCGGGCCACTACCCGAATGCTTGTCGAGCTATCGATTTCTACGAGCATAAATTGAGTGCCCACACCATGCTTGGGTCTAATCTATGAGCCGCGTCACTGGATGGAACTGCGACCACACAGCTACGTCATCAAGTTTTGCGAAGGAGAGATTGAATGAAAACGTTCGCTATCGTCCTTGAAATCACACCGCAACAAAGGAGGTTCTTGGCCAGTGGCGTTGTGTGCGAGCATCCTTGAGATCCACTAGCGCAAGTAAGCTCGTGTAAAGGGAAAAACATTTCAATTGAATATCGTTGCACCGCGCCTTCAAACAGGTACGATACTGAAAATACCATTTGGATAAAAATTATGTGTATCTGTACGGACCCTCTAGCGGGCACGGGAAGAAACCACTAGCGTTTGACGTGCTTCATGAGCGTCTCCTCAACAATTAGTTATAAACACAGATTTTATACGGAACCAAGAAATTACTTTCACCTAAGCGACGAAAGGTGTCATGTTTTATTTTCTTGCCTCTATGACTGCGTGAGTAAGAACGAACCTATAGACCGACACGCTGTTTACAAACAAGCCCGCGTTTGCCCACACAAGGTGTGGGCACTGCGCGTGCGCAGAGGCCGAATTCGCATGAAGTGAAGTGTCTGCGCATGTGCAGGGCCGTCGACAGCGCCACCGCATCTGCGTGACGTCAGAGCCGCGTGTTGGTCTATACAATTATTTTCACTTTAATTCCGGGCGGAGCCGACGTTACCAACCCGACCAATCACGCAACGTCAAGAGTGCAACGTCCGCTCTGTCGGTCATGTTTCTTTACGTGTTCTATTATCAGTAAATCTATCATGTGTAGTGAAGGCTCAGTGACTTGTGCTTTTAGTACGTATGTTTGTGGTTGTATATCTTTGTGCCCTCGACTGCGCTCGGGCACTTAGCGAAGCGAAGCATAATATTCCCGCCAGACAACATGTCCACACGTGAGTGCCATGCACTGAGCAACACCTCCTAGACAGCTTTCAATGCCTGCGCGTCACGTGACATGACGTCACATCCCGGAGGCCTGCACGGGCGCTGATTGGATGCGAGTGCCGCGTCAGCGTTCACGTGGGACTCGTTTCCTATCATTTGTCCCACGCGAAGGCTGACGCGGCGCTCGAATCCAATCAGCGCCGGTGCCGGCCTCCGGGACGTGACGTCATGTCACGTGACGCGCAGGCTTTGAAGGCTCTCTAGGAGGTGTTGGCACGAGCCCTTTGGCAGAAGGAAGTGACGTCTTTCAGCTGCTTCGGCCCCCTTAAGACGCTTATCTACGATACGTTAAGAGTAACGTGGAAGCTCTTCCCACCTCCTTCCACAATTGTCAGAGCGAACTCTGGAGAGGAGGTCGCCTTCTCTCCAGCGTTCGCTCTGCTAAAGTGGAAAGAGGTGGGAGGAGCTTCTATTTCACTCTCAATCTGTTTCCAACTATAGCCCCTACGATTTAAAAAAAAAAAATTAAATGCTAAAAAGTGTTGCATTTTAGTACGCCGAAGAGCCCTATTCGCCACTCAAGACAGCTTAGATTGAATAGAGGGAGCAACTCAAAGCATGACGAGCGGTTGCAATGTAATAGCGGACGTCTTCCGCACCAATGGGTAGGAACTGCGCATGCGCTACGTCGTTGAGTGGCGAAGAGGAAATTCAACGGAAATGCGGAGCGGACGATGAACCCTTTCGTCACTTCCTCACAGGTATGGTATTGCGCGCGTTCAGTAGCAACCCTAAAAATGAAATAGTCAGTGCCTCTTTTCACTCTAGACAGCAAGAATTAACTTCGGGTGCACGAAACTCTGGACCTTTGGAGCCAAGCTCTCCTGCACCGAGTCCTGAGACCGTGCACGAGCAGTCAGTTAAGAAAGCGAGGTATAATGTTTTCTCCGGATTGCACACTGAGTTGCAATGCAAAACAAAGCACAAAAGAAAAAACATGACGGGAGAAGCTACGTCTTGCTGCCGCGTGGGTCTGCGGTTTGCTCGCTTTTGTTATTGAAAAGTGCTCAAGGTGAGATGAATAACGCGTTCGGATTTCATTACTATCTGAGGCTCTTTTCAGAACATATCTTTGTGCGTATTCCTTTGGTTCTGGATATGCTAGTAAACCACGTAAACGTCCACCTGGTGCCGTATTTCGATCGCCGTTCCACGGAAACTGTGATTTTCGACGGTAGTCCTGTTCATGCTGAATAGAGCGGGGCAGGGACAGAACGTGACTTTGGTCCGCTACTGGAAACTTACTCCAAAAATGATCCCGATTATTATTATTTTTTTTTTTTGCGTAGCTAAATCGGGTTTATTAGAGTATAAACGTCGGCCGACGCTCGCTTCAACTGACAAAGGCTTGATCGTCAAGCGCGGCCGACTTCACGTGTCTACGCGAATACCTGCAACAATACTTAAAAAAACAAGCAAGCTCGTGGTGATTCATGGTAACAAAAACCCGAGACTCAGGAACATAGAAGGAAACGAACACTACACAACGTCTCGTTGTGTTGTGGAGAGGACTACCGTCAACGTTGTGTTCGTGCCCTTCTGTGTTCCTGAGTCTCGGGTTTTTATTACCATGGGCTACGCGAATACATTCTATAGCAAGTTCGCAAATAAGTGCATAAAACAGGTATGATCGCGTGAAAGTATCGTAACCGGCGGAGCAGATACACCGAGCTCCAGAGTTTGCGCGTGTTGACTACGTTATTGTAGGTTTCTTCCAGAGTAAAGGTTCGTTTACTCGGTGGCGTCGACTGCTTTCCGTCGTGCATCACAGCGGCTCCCCATCGGCTCGTCGTAAGTGTTGCCATAGCAACAGCTTGGCGCAAGCAGTCTTATCAAGAATGAAGCGGTTGCAGTCGCACTCCAACGCAACTGTGCGAACTACCCTTGACACCTTTTGCACAGCCCTGCGAAGGTCTTGAATGCTTTGGACTGCTCCAAACAGCAGCGCTGATGTCTACACTCACTGTTTTTTTCCCTAACGACCTTGTCGATACTTCTATTAGCACCTCCTTATCGCTACCTCCTTATCGCGACGGCTCGTGACCACCGTGGTTTATTAAAATGAATATAATCCTTTTGAACTGTACCTTCGGTTAAAAAAATAAATGCGAACAATAAAAACAAAACTTAAAGAAAAAAACGCGTCTGCATAACGGCGGCGCTTTTGCTGCCAACGGATTTCGTCTGCATGTCGTCTGCTATATTTCGCTGGTCGGCTGCAACTTCAGACGCTGCTCCCGACGCCATCTATCAGTACGAACGCCAAACACACCCCGCTACTGGACTTGGTCGTCTGGGTCGCCACCCGCCGTAGACCCTGGCAAGTTTGTTGGCCCTATTTTTTACTAAACGAGAACTACGCTTTGTAATTTTACAAGAAAAAAACGACTTGTGAAATACACCATTCACGAAAAGTTTAGACGGCTACGTGCAGGCGTCGATTTTTACGGTCCATTTTAGTTCGAGCCTGGTGACTTGAACCACCCTATACTATATGCCGCGATACCTAGTGTTTGTGCACGTGTACCGTTGCCATCAAAGGGATGAAATCCTAATTCACGCACTTGCGTCAGTAACCCACTCATACTTTTATGAGTAAGAAGAGTGATAGTCAATCGACTTATATTTGTGCCAGTACTGTTGTCTTTTCTTTTACCTATTTTAAGTGAACCCAGAATGATAATTTTTGAACGCAGTCGAGTGTGACCACAAATACGTATTTCGCGTAAATATTTGTTTTTGCTGTTTAGGAACAGTTATACTTTATATATCTGGAACCCCTGCGCCAGAAAAGGATCGTCAAGATTACTTTTTTCTCTGTGAAAATGTAATGATTTCAAATATAAGCCATATATTTTTATTTGCTTTTGTGAGGTGTCATGACCTTGTCTTCCTTATGTTGCTTTCCTTTTATACATATAACATTGCCAACATGCTGTAATTGGTCGACCCAGGAATGTTCTAGTGTCTATTTTTTTCAGAGTTGCTACAAATTAATTGTACCTGTTGTAGGCTAAGTAGATCCTTTTAAAATATATTTAGAAAAACTAGAGTGCAGCCGTCAATTTCTTTTCAATTATGCGTTCAAGTCAGCACTCAATAGGGGCTGTGATTGTCTGCCACGTTTTACCACGTGCCTTTTGCCGCTTATTCGCATACTCTTGTAAGCATTGGGGAACAAACTTGGCGGGTAAGCAAAGTGAGCTTGGTTCTCAAATTTAAAGTTGTTTCAAAATAGTATCTTCGTATTCCGGTCTTTTTTGTTGACAGCCACGGGGCACCATCGTATCTACTACACGAGGGACTTATTGTACTGGGTGATTCAAGGAGCGGCCAGGCTCTTTGAATCGACCGCAAAATTCCGTTTCTTAACATATCGCGCTACGAGTTTGTGCAGCGTTCCCCACAGATGGTGCATTTTTTTGTAAAATTTGCAAAGAGCGAATTTACCTGAGGAAAAATTAAAGAAAGAAAAAGGCTTAGCTACTATGGAAACGCAGCGAAGTCACCGGTCTTCAAACAATGCGGCGCCGCTTCGCACGGGAGACAAGAGACGGCGCAAGCGGTCGCGATGCCAACTGCCACCAACGAACGAGCATACGTCGCCGAGAGCCGGCGTCTTTAGCAGACGATCGTTTCGACTCAAAAGCGGCGCGCGTGCCGCAGGGGGCGAGAGTCGCAGAAACAAAAACAGGCGCGGTAACAACAAGGAACTGCAAAGCAGACGACATCAGTACCCCGAAAAAAACAGTCAAAATATCCCGACAAAACATTTTTTAATCGATTATCTGTCCATTCAATATGTTTTATTAGTAAGGATGATAAAACAATGCATTGGCAACTGATACCAGAAAAGATCACGCACTTGTGAGTCGAAACGATCGTCTGCTAAAGACGCCAGCTCTCGGCGACGTATGCTCGTTCGTTGGCGGCAGTTGGTATCGCGACCGCTTGCGCCATCTCTTGTTTCCCGTGCGAAACGGCGCCGTATTGTTTGAAGACCGGTGGCTTCGCTGCGTTTCCATAGGAGCTGAGCTTTTTTTCTTCTTTACTTTTTCCTCGGGTAAGATCGCTCTTTGCAAATTTTACCCCCCCCCAAAAAAAATGCACCATCTGTGGGCAACGCTGCATCAAGGCGTAGCGCGATAGGTTAAGAAACCGAATTTTGCGGTCGATTTAAAGAGCCTGGCCGCTCCTTGAATCACCCAGTAGAACGTCAGCTGCGGATTGCGGGCCCTGCGGGCATGAGCTCAGTCCGCCCTCAAAGTAACGGCTCCCCCAAGCAACGCAAAACTCTTGCATGCTCTTGCGTGTGATCTACAAAACATCCCTATTAACGTGACAAATAAGCATGGCTGCACTACTGAACCATTCGACAAGATAGACAAACAATAATTAACCCTGTCTTCCGCACAACTGACGAGTTTTGCTTCCTGACGATCTCTCTTGAATCACCTCTCAGGAACCGAACACAACGTTTCGGGACTGACATATTTACCTTTCTGTTTAATGCGATGCTGTGTCATTTTAATACGCAACGATACCTGGTGTCCTGCCCTTTTGCATTCGGTACATTATTTTACGAAGCTCGAGGTCAGCACGACAACCGCACCAGCCTCCCGCGTACAGCTAACAAGTATGGGCCCTCCTCACCAGGGGGAGGAGTGGCGCTGCGTACGTGCACCGAAACGTCAGCCGCACCGCCCTATATTTGTTATAAATGGGCGCAAGCTACTGAAAGACATTTCCTTCCGGTAAAATAAAATAACAAAAACACGCGCACGGAAAATACTGGAAGCCAGCTTGTTTGCGAGGACAGGTTTTCACACGGATACATCAAGCAAGCTTACCTCCTGCGTTGTGAATACAAATCTACAAGTCATGCGAAGAAAGAGTCTGTCACTCCTCACTCCCTCTTGTTGGAGACCATGGGCGTCCTCTGCCCTTAAATTGTTTTTATATAATATTCTTGGGCCATACTATACACCTCGATGAAAATGCCGAGGACAATGCCGCGAAAGTTGTCGGCGCGAACAGGTGTCAGTTGAACACGTTCATATTCGGTCGTTGGCGCGTCCAACTCAGCATATGGGTCAGACAGCGAATGGGTTAGACGCGCACATATCTGGACAGTGATTCATCTATACTGTACCACTGTCCGTTTTGGTCACCTTCATTGACTAGTTGAGAATACATGGTACTGGTCAAGAACAAGTACAAGCGAAGGACTTCGAGCGCCACCATGTTTTCCCAAATTCAGCACCAGTCCGCAAAAGAGAAAAAGAAAAATTACTACTGTTTATTGACCAATCTTGTGAAACAAACTATTTTCAAACATTTCAAAATGACTACAAATTCAAAATGAATTTGTGGGACTGTCCTGTACCTTCCTACTCTTTCCCTCGGCCTTACAACCAGACGCTAAGAAGGAGGAGAGAGAAAGTGAGCAGCACAGCAAACCAACACCTCTCAAATAGCAAGGCCGTTGCCCTGAAGATTATTACGTCACCTAGAAGGGGCAACCGTGAATACTATTTGGATACGGGGGTTGACTCAGCGTTTGGACTCGTGTTAGCACTCATTGAACCCGCATTCGCAGCCGAATGATGACTCAGCTCTTGTGTTTGGTCTCTGGTATGTTAAGTAGAAAAATCAGCGACACGGCCTCGTTATTTAGAAGGTGCTGAGTTAACCCGCCAGCGCTTGCCAGCACCTCAGAAGCTCGCCTACATGGCCGAGGTCGTCTGCTACAGCCGCTTCTGTAGAGCCAGTTCCCAGATTAATTTTTGGCGCCAGTGCAGGGCGCTGCCAGTAGTTCAAATAGGTAATTAGGGGTCTGTTCGTCGCCCGAATATCCTGCTGCAAGGAGTCTCCAGTAATCATACTCAAAGGACATGTGAATACCAAAATTTTGCTTATTGTGCTGTGTGAAATGTAATTTTCGTTTACTGTGTTACATGAAATTATTTTGCTTACACGGGCATGCATATCGAAGCAGAAACTGATGCTACAAAGTTGTATACCTTGTCACCTTTTGCACGTCTGTGAACGGCGGGGAGCCCAGTCAGGCAGAAATGCCTTTTGCCACTACCTCCCTACCAAGCTTGGCCCGTGTAATTCCCAATAAATTTCAAACTCGCCTGGAGTGTCGGCCGCCTCGGTCATTTCGGTAGCTCCTTGTGTGAGGTTTTCACCGGGCGTCGGGATTCTTGTAGAGGTACTCTGCACGGCGGTTGTACCATAAAACACGCCTCTGCTTTGTCCGATCTACGGAGTGGTCGCTGAATTATTCCACTACAAACTAGTTGCAAATTTCAGTACTACTCCAAACAAAGATAGTATAAAAACGGTCAACGTGCCGGCGAGCTGGTAAGTATTACTCATAATGCTTATACCTTGAGACTGGGAAAGAAACCTGAAAATGTATTACTAGAAGCAGAAGAAAGGCGACAGACGCTTGTCTGTCACCTTTCTTCTGCTTCTTCTAATATATTTTCAAGTTTCCGTTCCAGCCTCAGGGTTTAAATATCATGAAAAGGTAGTATACTGTCTTGGAAAGTAGGGTTGAATTTTTTCTGCTTCAAAATTGATTGTGCATATTTTGCTCGTACCTTTTATTTTGTACGTCAGATTTTGCAAATTATTCAGACCGTAAAAAAAGAAACAGCTTTTTTCACGTTCTTTCTTTTTCTTGTTTTTATTTGAGATGTTTGTGTGTTCTCAAAGCAGAGAGGAAGTATAAAGAGTCTTTTTTTATTTTAGTATTTTTTAGTTCTTGTGTTTTATGTTCTTAAATTGTGTATTTATATGACGTTAATGTTTTTATCGTTTTAAATCTAGATGCATATGTCAATGTTAAAATATCTTACGCTATGCGTTCCTTGCTGTAGCCAAGATACATCACAATGCTAGTGCAAGCGACCTCCATCGAGACATTGCACTGCATCTGGTACCTGGATGCTCATCGGGTTCTCAGTGAAACAAACGAATGAGAAATAAATATAGCTTACCGTGTCGCTAGGATATGGCGAGTTCGCCTTCTGTATTGGAATGCATTCGTCTGTTAAACCGTATATTGTCGTCCCGAAAGCTCTCGGTAGAGCTTTCGTTCGGAACCTTGGGGATTGTAAATTCAAATCCACGCCTCGCCTTCTTGTCACGTGCTATCTTCAATGTCCTTTCCGGCGATTCATCGCGTGTACCAATAGTTTCAAGACCTTCTGACGGCGGGAGTCCTGCACTACCTAAGAAAGCAAAGAGAAGCTGTTTTCAGAATAGCATTTAAGAACATAGATATATATAAATAATATTCATCCGTTTCTATTCAAACAATTGAATATGATATATATCTATATAAACTGAACAAAGCCGTACCTAAAGGTACGGCTTTCTCCGGCGAGCACTCGACTGGCGGCATTCGCGGCAACTAATTGAGTTACGTGGGACAACGTATGGAATAGACCACTCGAGAGGTGTCCTGTCCACCCTATCGATGGCGCCGAACGCTGGGAGGATGCTATCACGTTCTTCAAGTGCGTCATAAAACATTCTCAATAGAAAACAATAAAGCCCGATGGTTTATCAACAATGTCACCATCAATAAAAAAAAAAAGAAAGAACGATTGCAAAGCTGTGCTTTTAAAACTATATTCCCCATACCTCACAACAAGCCGGCGTACCGTACGTGTGTCGGCTGCCCCGGATGCAGCGGTCAGGGCAGCCCCTGCGCGGGTTGTTCCATGTTTCCCCACGGGACTAGATTAGTTGTTGCGAACACCACTCGTCGAGGGCTCGCCGGAGAAAGCCGCGGGCTCCCGCGTTATGGACAAGTGTGATTAGCACACTACTTACGAAATTAAAAATATATGAAATAATTTAAGATATTTCAGACAATACCTAAGAATTTAAGATGTATAGACCATATGTGATATTACAAAACAACAACAACAACATATTTATGAATTGGAAATATTTTAGAAGAAACAAGGATCTAAGAAGAAACATGAATGGACCTTTTTCACATACCGACGGCACCAGGCGGTGGCTGCACGAACTAAAAATCGAGGAAGTGACCTACCTGCGCTACCAATCGATAATGGTAGCTATGCTACCAGTTTCTTCGCTCTCCGAGCAGCGGCGCGTGCCCAACGCGACTCTAAAGAGGGGGATCTGCGGCGTCCACCCAAACGTCATGTTTTTCTTTCCGTCCACTTTCTTTTTTTGTGTAACACAATTATATATATGTTGCAATTACGTGTTCTACTCGCTGATCCACAGCCTCCTTCCGAATTTCCTCGATTTCTAGTGCTGACTTCCGCCGCTTGGCATCGAGTGGTCGCGCGTGCGCAGAACGCTTCTCGGAAAAGGTCCATTCAGGGAAATCACTTATAAGGGAAGAGATACAAGCAGGAAAAAATTAATTATTTCGATCTTGGAATTAATAAATTACACTAATGAAGATGAAACTTTGCCACCCTATTCTTAAGACAAAAAAACATTACCGGCTTGATAGAACCGCGTCTCCGCTGAGACTGAGCGAAAGAACGCAATGAAAAGAACGAAGTGGAAACGCGCGAGCGTCTTGAGACGCGGCTTGAGTCCCGCTCGGCTCGTGCACTGGCTTTGGCAGTGCTTTCTTTCCCCCAGTTTGAGCCGTTGCGCTGTTTCTAACAAGTCGGCCCTGGCGTCTTACATTACTAAACCTATGCGCTGAGAAAGTGAGGAAGAGGAGGAGACGAGAGGGGACGACAGAATGCCGAGCTCTTATTCGAATGGTTAACGGGCAGACCTAAAGCTACCCGCCTCAGAGACCCGCCTTTGTTTGCACTGCACTCGTCGAACGCGTTAGAACGTGGAACTCCGGCGTCCGGCGTTTGGCTATTGCATTCGAACGCGTTCGACGAGTGCAGTAGAGTCTAAGGCAGCCATTCGCCTATACGGAGCGCATGTTCGTCTGTTTTTTTGCAGGGGTTGTGGTGACCTCAGAAGGACGCCGAGCTCTGATTGGTACCGATTGGAGGATAGGGGGTAGACCTCAAAGCAAGCCGCCTTGAGGTGTACCAACTATTCTTCAATCAGAGCCAATCAGAGCTCGGCGTCGCTTTGACGTCATCAAATCTCCTGCAAAAGAAGCAGACGAACTTGCGCTCCACATACCTTCGACGATTCTTCGACGTCTCGTGCGCCTCGAGCGCGCGCGCAAAGTCAAAGCACGGTGGAAGGCGGGGAGTGCGTGCTGGAGGCCGGGCCTTCAAAAAACTCGCCCTGGACTTCTCATATTGTCTGCGAATAGTGGGAGCCTGATAGCAGACGGTGGCGCCACGGTGCGGCTCCTATGGCAGGAGCATTTCGCGTAAACTATGCGCGTAGCAGCCAATCTTATTTTCCAATCAATATCAGCTAGCTCGAGCACAGCGCTATGCTAAAAGTTCGGGAGCCACAGTCGGAGCAAACGTTTTTGTTTTTTTTTTACCTTGATTTTACGAGAGTTCTGTAATTCGAGAGTACAGATCCGCTTTATGCTCTGGCAAAAAAGAAACAGTCGCGATCATCTCTATCGCAGAACGCCGGTAATCTGATAATAATTAGTAAAAGACACTTCTCATTGCGGATTTCCTAAATTACTGGCATTGGTGAATTTCTTTCCCTAGGTGTCGCACGCTCCCATAAACGTCTTGCTCAGACAATCCCAGTTGTGACGTCAGCAAGCGGAACTCGAAGGTATATCCGCCTGGTGATGTCGTTTCCGCTGCCATTGCGGTGGTCGAAACGGATGTAACACCACCAAAGGCAACAGCTACTGTTGCCACTGGATGCGGTTGGTATTACGCTCAAAAATGTGTGTGTAAATGCGAACGTAGAGTGCGCGCAGTTCCATGCTTACCTTCGCTTAATAGGTAAGCGATAGTCAGAACAGTGGCGAGAGTAAAAACTGCACTCGCTGCCAGCTGCAAAAAGGCACTTCCGCACCTGGAAACCAAAAATATTGAACATTAAAACAAAGCGGTTTTGGTATGCGTCGAGAGCTCATTATTGCCTCTTTGTTATTTGAACAGGTGTGGAACGGCATCTTTTATAATAGCGGCTACAAAGTGCGTAGCTTAGTAATCACTAGGTACACGAAATAACGTTGATGGAAGCGCGTTAATCGCACCATTACCGCGCAATGACATTGGACCTTTTCTGCATAAAAATACCATAAACAGGCGGACGCTCGAATTTACGTAGTCGTCACCAGCTGGTTGAAAACAGCGTTTTTCAAATGACGTTCTGCAAAGCTATAGTGTCCGAGTAAAGTGGCATCTGAGATCGCGACGCTGTACTTGCCCAGGCACTGCTATGTCGGATGTTCACTGTTGCTCCAATGCAGGTGCGAGGTTGAAATGAGGTACGAGAATAACACGCAAAAACGTAATCCTTTTACGATTTTTTTTTTATCAGGCTATTTTAGAACGTCGCCGGTTTAAAACGTTCCGGTATAAAAATACGTGAACACGTGCTGAAGAGAGCACGGGCACTCCCTCGACCAGGGAAACAAGATACGGCGGACTCTATTAAGTTGCATTGATCTAGATTGGGCTCCCTCAAAGTCTCCTTTGTCCCTAATATGGCTTATCGTTTCGCCCCCAAGTTCATTATAGAGTAATCGGTTTGTGCTCTGCTTTCAGAGCCAGAGTATCGCGTTCCTTTTCCTTGCGCTGCCAAGTTAGTGACGGCGGAGAAGCGGTCATGTGCGCCAGGCTGGATCCGAACCCCAGGAGGGAAAGCGACCTCGCAAAAGCCTAGTTTCGGGCGGATCCCGAAACTTGGCTTTTGCAAGGTCGCTTTGTGCTTGCGAAATATACATGCTACACTAAAATCGAACGAACTGGAAGGTTCCTTGACCATTCAACATTAGGTGTAGCCAGGGATTTCCCCAGACCCCCCCTAGGGGGGTTTAGACCCCCCCTCGTTTTTCCGAAGGCACCCCCTTAATTCACAACGACTCCTATATTCGCAATGCCCCCCCCCCCCCCTTTAACCCCCCCCAAAAAAAAATTTAGACACCCCCCCTGATTTCAATTCCTGGGGAAACCCCTGGGTGTAGCCACTGAGTACAGTATAATCGTGTTGCTTTATAATGCGAGCGATGTTTTAAAACATGATTCCTAAGTCTGGGAAGCAGACCACACGGTGGACGATCGTGCTGCTGGCGTCTGCTGCGTTCGCGGAGTGTTACGCGACCAGCACATCCGGGCACCTTGGACCAGACAACAACGCACAGTTACGGCTTGGGAAGAAACGACGTTTTTGTCGGTTACTACGTTCTACCGTGGGCATAGAGAAATACAGGAGACAAAGGGCTGGACGACGGCGCACGCGATGCGTGTCGCCGTACTATATTCTGTCTGCTCCACAAACCGCAGCATGCCGTCTCACAGCCACGCCATCCGCACCTTCGGAACTCCTGCAGAAGCGACGGTCGCTTCCCGCAGTGCGACTTGGATCCAACGTGGCCGCCCTGGAAACACCATTGCAATGCTCTGCTCCGCAAGCGGAGGATATAGAGTTACTGCAGTTCGCTCTAGGGCGTTCCTTCCCAATTCGCGCATTGTTCACTGCATTTTTATACCAGAACCTCCTGAACCGTCGAATTTGTAAAATGGTCCATTCTTTTGCAGGGATTAAAATAACTCCGAAAACGGCATCTTCCCATACGTTATGCCGTCATACCGTAGTTCTTTTAATTTGTACAGCTTAAAGAAGCGCTGACCGTTACGTGGGGACGACCACCACTATGTTTATTGGGCATGGCGGGCATTAAAGTGCAGACTGCTGGTTGCGACCAGTAAGATAATTAGGAAGAGGAAAATATGGTAATTACCTTTTCCATCAATGGTTCTATGGTACATGCTGGAATCACTTTTCTAAAGGTAATCATTATTAGAGATGAAACCAACCAATAGAACCGGCGATAAAAAAAAAAGAACTTCTGGAATTTTAATTGTTAATTTTTTTTTTGTGGTTCTGTAGCTTGATTTCAAACGGAACGTAAAGCAAGAGCCGGAAGCTCTGCCCACAATGATGCGTAGAAGAGTGACGTAGTCATGATGGACAACTTGTCGTTATCTCGTCGGTGAGGTGGCACTCCTTCTTCACTTAGTTTTACCACCAGTAGACAGGATCGCTAAGACTTATCATCGATGAATATGTCAAATCGTTTTGAAGCTGCGAGTAGTGCATACAGCATCTATTGAATCGTCATCTGTTTTTTAAGGAAAAACTATGTTCTTATAAAAAAAGCCAGGTGTATACATTTTTTTTTCAATAGCCCGAGCAAAGTTGAAAGCCGCTTGCACATTAGTTCACGCGCCATTTAAGGCTACAAGCGCAAGGCTACATGCTCGTGCTTGTAGCTTAAGCTTCACTCGCACATATCAGTAAACGGACAATGCACCCTCAGAAAAAAAGCTTATATTCTTACACCATTGTCCCACATAATACACCCCAAAACTTCAGTTCGATGTACAGCGCGCTTAAGTCTAACTGATGTTCCCAACTTTTAGGAGGGGCTTGAAACCGGTGCGATAAAACTTATCAAACAGCTAAATTACGTATCAAAAACTACGAAGAAAAAAAAAAAAAACACTGAGGTTTTTACAGTAGGGCCAAGACAAATCCCATTATTTATTTTTGTAGTCAATAACACGTAAGTACATTAGCTATTTCAATAGGTTGAACCACTCGACTATCAAGCCACCTGTGAAAGTTTGGAACGACGGTTCGACAGTCAGTGCGCTGTACGTCGAACGGAAGTTCTTGGGTGTCTTCTATGAAACAAAGGGTGTAAATGTGCGGCTAAGAGAAGACTACCAGAAAGTGAAAGGGGGTTCGGGATGGCCATCTTCGTGTCACTGTCATGACTGCGGGTGCAAACCATTATTTGCTTCTTTTACTGTTCTCGCTAGGCACAAATATAAGACTGTTAGAAAGATAATTGAGGCGATGCCATCAATAGTTCCGGCACGTGTTGTATCAGCGTGGCTTCAATTGACTTGCCAGAAAAAGAGATAGTGCACTGGTGGTCCTTGGCGGGGCCACGGATTGGTTGTGATGTGGTGCGGTGACGCAGTGTGTATCTACGCTAAGGCTCTCGGATTAAGTCAGTTGAAAGTAAGCGCTCTGTAGTGTCTGCTCATCATCTTTCCTTGTTTTAAAGTGCAATCATGTTTTCTCACGTACAATACTAACTCGCTTAATAAACAGAACTTGTCAGACTATACCCCTTTCTTCTGAGAGTGTATAATATTTTCTTTCTGGGTAGTTTACAATCCGCTTTGGCCGGGGGTCTTCTCAGTAATAAAGATTTGCATACTGGTTTAGTTCAGCCAATTTTGTATCGGTGGCCCTTATGTAGCAACATTTCAGATTATCACATTTGAAAGGAATCATACGCTATACTCTTGGAACTGTAGAGGTAACCCGTTCCAAATGTGAGATTTAAGGTGCGATTGAAAGCATTTCGTTCCTGCCGATTAGAAACAGCTATGTTATTACTCACGTAAATGTCGAACCTGCAAAGTAAGCAGAAACGTGCATACATCAATTTATGATTGCCCATTGACATTCGACCACAGTCGGTGTTGCAGGTTAAGAACACAGTAGATTAGAAGCTCCGCTTCCAGCACGCACTGATTGTTTTCGCCAAGCTTTAGCTACGCGTGCGACAATGTTACCGAAGGTTTACACCCCTGCTATAAGGTCCCCTCAGGCGATATATGCATTCAAATAAATAAATAAATAAAGAGATAAATAAATAGGGCAGAAAGCTCGCGCTTGAGGCGTTGCAGCTACAGGGTTCTTAACATGTCACCAACGATAGACAGAGCGGCAACCATTTTATTGGTGTGGAACTTACATGATTCTAGCTCCGTTAGAGAGGAATGGTCCCTAAGTTCCGTGGTTGTCTCTGACAAATAAAAACAAGAAAGATCAGCACATAGACTCTACTTACTAAGTCCTTTTGTTGGTAATATAATCGTGAGTTTTATATAGAGGTTCGCTGGGAAATACCGGACACAAAAATAACGGCAGAATACTCTACCGAGAACCATTTCCTGCCCTTTTTACAAGTAATAACCAGAGCTGGCGAGAGTTCCAGCTCAAGAGAGTGGCTCTGCAGTTCGATGTGTGTCCGAACAGTCGCGCGTACAACGCGCATTTAAAAACGTCCCGGTCGTGCGTCTGTTTTGCGAGAGCTAGGGAGATATATCGTTCGCGCACAAGTTTAAGACACCAAGAAGGAATTTTTAATGTAAGATTACCGTCACAATGCAGAAGGACAAGATATATAAAAACTACGAAACTGAGTTGATTACCGACGATACCGAAGTTTTCAACTATAGCTACGAAATTAATAATTCAACTCGAGTTTGCCTTGCCGCTGGACTGGGGACGCAGTACGACGTTGCGCAGAAGTGAACATGCAAAGTAGCTTGCAAGTGGCTCATGGGCTCTTCCTCTCGTGAGATCATGGCCCTTATTTTCCCCTTTTCAGCCACGGGAGTGCCCTCCCTCAGTTATCTTTGATTGAAGCTACGCTTATGAGCGAGCGAAACAGAAAGGAAACTAATTAGTATTTTTCGCAACTTGTTGGGACAGGTATACATGCCTTGCAGGTGACGTCCTCGCATACTGCCGGCAAACATTCCCACCTGTTTTTGCAAAATAATTAACTAAAAAAATAAATGCTACGAAATATTAATTGCAGAAGGTACGCAAGGACAATCACGGTGATGTGCCGTCAGTGAAAGACATGTATCCATCACGATAGGGAACTTAGCAGTCTGAGTTAAAGGAACTGGATCCCGGGAGAGTAGCGACAAGCTCCCGGTATGGTCTCCATTATTGTTGATGGAATGAGCATTTTTTCCTCGACTTCTCAATTTTTGTTAAAACCCATTTAACCCTTTTCCTACCGCGAAAATTTTGGAAAAAACGATTTGAAAATACCGATTTTTTTTTATGTGCCCCATAAATGTAATATTCAATACAAAGGCCAAAAAAAAAAAGTGCCAAAAAATTATCATATGAGATATCTTTGAACACACTGCAAAAGAAAAGGGGACTAAAGTTCGGCTTCACTGCATTACCGCAGACTGTTCACATCACCTTGCACATGAACGTTCAAGCCGGGCGTAGCAGTACTGCAGACAGTTCACATCACCTTGCACGCAAAGTGAACGCAAAACGCGGAGGGGCCGGAGGGGGATTTTTTACGTTGACTCTAGTCCAATGCCGACATGCCGACACGATGTCCTCATCGAAATCGGAGTCATCTAAGCTAAAATCCAATAACTCAGCTGCATCGCTCTTGCTGTCCGATGAAAGATTCATTTCCTCGTCTTCCGAATCTGAGGAGACACCACAATATCTTCGTTTTTGCCCCAATTTTGAGGCAAGATCGTATACGAACGCAGCGACCAGAAGTTGACGCCGGCATTTTTAAATCTCCTGTTGCCTGCGTTGGAACAATTTTTCCGCCAAATTCGGAAATGGACTATGTTTTTATTTTCCGTGAAGCGCCATCTATCCACGGCAAAGCTAACTAGAAACACGTGGACTAGCCCAGTTCGTCCATGGTAGCGTAGCGGAGCCCGAATCAACGCGGACGAGCCCGGCTCGTCTTCGGGGGGGGGGGGGGGGGGGGGGGGGGGCGGGGGGGGGGGGGATACAAACAATGTGGACGAACCCAGGTCGTCCATGGTAGGGAAAGGGTTAATTCCACTGGTGACGGGTAGCTTTATCAAGGCGTTTTTTGAATATCGAGATTTGTGACCCACGTCCGCGAAACAAGGGCACATCTTCGTACCGCCACCACACGCGGCATCGGTGCTTAGAGGCGTTGAAAAATAATTTTCCTGCCTTGAAATACGGAAGAGTATCAATACCGTTATAGGAGACCTACGGAGAGAGCGTGATTTATAAGTGGATTGGATGCACAGTGCGGAAGACGCTTATATTAGCTAGGAACACTTTCAGTAAGCTGATGCGCCATAGCGATTAGGGCAGAGCGTCGATGAAAAGCTGTAACCCGATTCATCGCCACATTTTAATCGATTAATTAATTCATTCATTCATTGGTTTATTCATTACCATGAATAATAATTTGAGAAAAGATGAAAGTGCATTTTTTTCCTTTGTTGAATATGTGATGATAAGCAGCGAAATGTACAATTTCATATTTTAAATGAACCTTGATGTTCAGCTGAGAGTCAAGAGACACCCAAACTCAAAAATTATTACTTAACCCCATAAGAAAAGAAGTTCGTTAATATTCTCTAGAAATTTCGAACTCCTTCGATTGTTCGCAATAGTCTCTGTTTCACTAAACAAATACTCGCACGGTATTGAAGTAACTGTGACATGCGTAACCTTTTCCGCTAGTTTGGAGTTACAAATATCCCCTATTGCTGGAAAGTATTAACGAACCTGTTTGCTTCTGTGGCTGAAGTAATAATTTGTGAGTGTGGCTGTCTTTCGACTGTTCTCAAATACACATCAAATACACATCAAAAATGACGCACGCACTAGGCACACCTTAGTCAGCCAGGACCGTGGAGCTGTGGAGTCGGGGAAGCGTGCCAGTCTAGCACCCCGGAAGCCCGGGTTCGATTTCCATCCAGACCGAAATGTACCAAAGTTTCTTTCCAAAGCCATTAATTTACTTTGTTTGTAGGAACCATCGTGAAAACTGTGACGTCAATCCGAGCATTTCTAACATGTTTTTATTCCTCGCGCCGTCCGCCATTTTCGGTACCATCGCTTGGTCATGCCGCCGCCGCCGCCGCCAGATTTTCGCGTAATGGGGCAAATAATCTTTTCGCATTAAAAAGTCTTTTGACCAGGCCCAGTGTCAACATAAAAAGCAAATATACATAAAGTAATCGAATTGACATTAGCTAAGCATCGTAGTCACCAAAATGTATATAAACATCATCAAAAGTTTCTCATAGAAATCATTCACATCGGCATCATTGAGACCACATTCATTAACACACAATGTCAGTGTTACTGTAAAATTTTCCATTTCTGCTGCATTCAAACAAAAAATATACATATAAAGATACATGTAAGACGTTGGTATATTTTTGTAAACCTCGAATCATCAATAGCGTTAATTATTAATGAACAAAAATCAAAAGCGATATAAAAAGCACTTTGAAATCTGCTACCCACTCGCCGAACAAATTTTAAGTTTAGGTCACTGGGGCTAAAAAATACACTTTTACTCTTCTCTCGACCATGCAGAATTTTTGACCTCGGTGTACTATTTCAACAATATTGGGGTGGTTATTTATAAGGTCAGATAATTGGTAATCAAGTTTAATGAAACTATCATCAAAATCATAAGTTATATAGAGCACCCTTCCGAATACCCGTCTTGAAAAAAAAATCTGCTATTGCTTGTTTTATCATGGATCAAAATGCAGTCAAGGACTATAAGGTACACAAGCACAAACACGCATACTAAAAGCGCAAGGCCATGGTGCATGGTTTGCGCTTGATTGTTTTGACCGGTGACAACAATCGCACTATAAGACGTTTAGCTCCGTGACATAGTGTTTTCTGGCTCTGCTTATTGGCCTCATTGACCAGTTAAGTCGGCTGCGCTCTGACTTGCAGCGAAAATGAATTTAAACGTTTATGTCTTGCAAAAGCTCTTACATTCACAAAATGCTGACAAGGCATGTCTTATATATGTTCTTTAACGTTTGATAACATTCTTCACTGATTGATTGACAATGTTTTTAATTCTTGAATAGTACAAACGATAGCTACTGGCTTGTGAGCCTCTAACGAAATCGCTTTGCCAACCCTGCAGCGCAGAACAAAGCCAGTATCAAAGAACGAATTTTGCCCAGCTAGGCACACTCGATCGGGTTGATGAGCTAGCTGGGCTCCGCTCCTGGGCACGCTGGACACTGCTATACTCATTTTCATACATAGCGTGCAACACTGTCTAAGCTACTGGCGCGAGCGCGTGGCTTCATCTATAATTTTGTTTGCACGAGAACGCGTGCAAATGATCAGCGAGATCAAGCCCCACGCTCGCGCCAGTAGCTTTGACAGCGTTGCACGCTAAGTATGAAACAGTATAGCTGCTAGCATCACTGGCACGTTTGCTGGCAGATGTGTCAGCGAGAGCACGCGCTGAGCGCTAAACGTGCAACGGCGATCAGCAGAAAGGAGGAAATTAAGAGCAGAGGAAGAACATCACTGCCACAAGCCTGTCTTCTGGCCACACTAGAGTGCAAGAGTTGCGCGTTCATGCATGGCATGTGGCTTCAGCTCCTCACGTGACGGAATTCGGCGAATAGCAGCGCCGCGCGTTCGAGGCGCGCGGCGCACTCAAAAGCCTGGGAACGTACGCCGGGGCGCGTGCAACGTCTACTTTGCTGCACGACACTTGATACGGCTCCTCACGTGATCGGATCTCGGCGAATAGCGGCGAGGGCGGCACCCGGCACGTGGAATCAAACGCGCAACTCTGGCTCCCGTAGGGAGCCTATACAGGAACTCTAGGCCACACGGATGAGTGCCGCCATCTAGTGGTTGAACTAATGGCTTGTTCAAGATGGCCGCCGTGGGACCGCCGCCTTAAGTTTGCCTTTATACAGCTCTACTCGTCCACGAGCGTGGGGAAAGCGTTGAACTTTTACTCTTTTATTTGTTTGTAAAAACTGAAAGACGTTTACAAGTCTTCTTAATGCGAAATTAGAGCGCAGCTCTTGAGGTATTTTGATTTTGGCCTAAACCTCCTCTTCCACACCTTCTCCTCCTCCTCTGTACCCTCCCCTCCTCCTCCTCCTCCATACCCTCCCCTCCTTCTCCCCATGCTCTCTTCTCCTTCATACCCTCCCCCCTCCTCTTGCGTATCTTCCTCCTACTGCTCCATACCCTCCCCTCCTCCTTCTTTTTTTCTTCCATACCGTCGTCCTACTTCGTACACTCCTCCTCTGTATCCTCCCCTTCATCTCCTCTGAACCCTCTCCTCCTACTCCTCCATACCCTCCTCTCCTCCATACCCTCCCCTACTTCTCCACACCCTCCCATCCTCCTCCGGTTACGCCGACGGCGACGGCGACGCCAACGTCGCTAAACACGCTTATGAGTGTCTAGGACCTGCGGTCTAAAATTGAACATTGAATAACCGGATAAACATTGATTGCAATTAAAGAATTAATAGATTAATCGGTAGGTTAATCGATTAAGCGCCCAGCCCCAATAGCGATCTTGGCGATACTTGTTCAGAAAAGCCCTTTCGGAGTTTCGAAGATTTGAATGCTCCGAAATGGCGATTGCCATGGCAACTGACACCGATCAGAGAATCACATTGAGAGGTTTTGATCGTCTGTATATTGGTACCTGTATGTGCCCGGCTAGCAGGCAGGAATGGCAATGGCGCTACGTTTCAACAATACACTGATTTAAGGCTAAGTCACAGTTCTTAATTTGAAAATGGCTCACTACTCCTCCCTGGGAAAGATTAAAAAGTTTTGTTTTACAGCAATAGTTGTTCTGTGGTGTGTTTTTTCTCGGTTTCCGTTTACATCTGGAACGTTCTGATCAGATGAGCAGTGTATTAAAATGTGCCTACAATGGGTAATGTGGGGCATTAGGCTGAGTGATAAATTTTGAAGTTGTGCACTACAACCTCTAAGTGCACAATGCGAAATACGACTGTGTGCGCACAGTGTGTCGCGCAGTGCGAGCACATAATCAAATAGCGTGATGACTCACCCATTTGTCAGCGTTGCTACCTTGCTCTTCGGAATCAAGTCGCGTTCAGATTCCAGGCTCTCTTCATCTTCTTCCTTGGAAATTATATTTTAGACAGTGTTGATTGGAACGATTTTTTAAAGCTTTCAATGCAAGCTACCTAAAGTTTATTCTTGACGGTCATAGGTCACAAAACGCGTTTTTTTTTTCTCTCCTTGCAGTGGCAGTGGTAGAAGTGATAAGTAATAAGTGAATTATTGGCACTTGGAGTGGTGCGCACACGGCGGCGTTCCAGGCAAAGCAGATATACTTCGTTTGAGCTTAATTTGTACTTTGCGCAAATACCGCTTAGAACGGATCCCTGACGTGAATGACCTATGAAACACGCATTAGTTTTTCACCCTACGCGATAGAAGTTCCAGAAAAAAGTTAAAGAAAAACGAGCAGCGTTCATTCCCTCAACTCACAGCCAGAACAAGCGGCCACGTGATCTGGAGCCGATTATATGCCGCCAATGGTGATCATAGCCACGCGCTGGGGTTGGCAACGCACAGGACACGCGCTGAGTTCCAGACATTGTTATGGCTCGGCTATTGTCGTCGGTGCAGCGAATTGACATGGGCTACTACCTGAATGCTTCGGTATTAGCCCCGTGCGCAACCGAAAGCGTCGCTGTGGTCGGCCTTCCACGATTGGCCGAACGCTGACTATGACATCGGAAAGGGGATTTATCATCGATGGAAATAAGAGGAATGAAAGAACTTTAATTTTGACGGTGTTGGCAGTGTTCCTTTGAGAGCGCAATGATTTCAAGCTTCCACCATGCTAATAACAAACACCATCGAACTTGTTGTTTGCAAGGTAATGACGTCACAAGGGGGAACCACAGGAGGGCGCCACCAAAACATTTCACCGCTATGGTTCCCTCTTGCGCCCTCCTATGGTTCCCCCTTGTGACGTCATACAGGGGGATCGGTGGCCGAGTGGGCTGAAGCGCACACCCAGCTCGACGCGCGTGGAGCGAAAGCTCGCGCTGCAGAACCCAGGGTCCTGGGTTCGAGCCCCATCCCTGCCCCGTTTCGATCTGGATGAGCAATCGTACCGGCGTGCGGTCGTGTATCACTACTGCGTGAGCACGTAAAGACCCCAGGTTAGCAGTCGTACTGC